>VWYP01016629.1:0-55350 GCA_013400435.1 Pycnonotus jocosus | reverse complement strand
CCGCCCCTGTGTGTGTGAGAGAGTGTGAGAGTGAGCTTGAGAGTGAGTGAGTGTGAGAGTGACGGGGCGAGAGGGGTCGGCCTCTCCTGTGTTGGAGAGCGAGAGTGTGGGAGTGCGCGTGACTGCGCGTGTCACAGCGTGTGCGAGCGCGTGTGTGCCCGCGTGTCACAGGGTGCGTGTGCGCGTGTGAGAGCGCGTGTCTGTGCGGCGGCGGGGGGGCGGCGCAGGGCCGTGTGGGGACACGCGCGTGTTCGTGTCAAAGCACGCGTCTGTGAGGGCCGCCGTGGGTGTTGAGCGCTGCCGAGTGAGCAGGGAGCGAGCGTGCCCGTGTGCGAGCGTGCCCGTGTCCTCTCGCCCTATCCCCGCCGGTACTCCCGGACGGGGTTCGGGCTCTCCCCGGTCCGAGTCCGGAGGGGACACGTGGCGCTGCCTGCTCAGTCGCCGAGCGCGAGAAATGCTAGCAGGGAAGTCACACATTTAAGAGGGGAAAGGGAAAGTGAGGAGTTTGCCCCGATGCCAATAACCTGCAAGACCACTTAAATGGGAATAACACTGGGAAAGCAATTTCCCCGCACTTCTGGTCACTGTTTAAACATTTCGTTTGTTTTGAACAATGATTATAGAGCAGCTCTCGCTTTTTCTTTCAGGGGAGGCTCTCACCTTTGGATATTGGTTGACTTAGGGAAATTTGGGTTGCACAGGGTCAGTCCTGCGTGCAGAATTCTCGCTAACTAAAGCTAGATTTTTTTTGGTTTTCACCTAAGGGTAAAATTTGCTCCAGAAACGAAATGCTCATATCCAAAACAATCTGTCATTCCTCAGCTTGTTTTCATTCACTTATTCCTCCTCATACCGACTTTCCTGGAAAATTTTGAATCCAAGCATACACTCTAACAGCAATCTGCATAATTATGCTGTTTTAAGAATACCTGGTAGCCCAGTGTGACATAAGGGAAACCTTCATAACAAGCTGTCTGCAATTCACACTAGCTTTTTCTTTGGGAGCCATTGAGGAAAAGGGAAAGCCAGAGCTATGAGGGGGCAGAGTTCTAACAGAAAATCCACTAGTTACCCATTTTCCTGTTAATGGGTTCAGATTCTGCTTTCCTACCAGATAACGACTCAACTGATTCCTATGCCACCAACACTATCAAAAAAAGCCGCTGATATTTATGATGGGCATAATTACAGAAACTGTGGAACAGCAGCCAGCAGGTGAAAAAGCTCTCAGATTGTCCAATAAAGTTGCATCAAGTAAATGAGATCCTGTGCACCTCATCTTAGGAAAACAGCATGTAAAATTCCTCTAGGAATTATTTTTACTTACTCTTCAAATTACAGTAGCTACCCTGCTCTGAGAGCTTCATAGGCATGTGGAATTATACATCCCCAGGTCCAAAGAGCTTACAGCCCTCCTGCAATTTCTCGCTAAAAAAGTCCAAATTGAACATATTTTTGGTAAATTGCTTCACAAGCAGTTATCTTTTCCTTGTTAAACTGAATGGAAACTTAAAATGGCATAAGGGATTCTGAGCAACATAATGACTTACACCACCCTTTCGGTGTTTGAACCCCTGCAGCTATGATGGAAAAACTGACAGGCATAAAAAATCCTCACTCCCCAAAAAATAACTTTAGATAGTTTTCTCTCCTTCGCCTGTAATTTATTTTTTGGTGATGTTCTAATTGAACCAGAGTCACAAAATGCATTAATGCAGTCTCATCCTGTATTTCACAACTCAACATTTTGTTGACTTCTCTTACAGTTTCTGCATTTGTGAAAACTAAACATTATTCTCTTAAGGAGAAAAGGTTGTAGCAATTCATGCTGACATCTTTCATGATACCCTGACTTTACCTTCGTGGCCAATGAAAGAAAATTGCATCACTGCAAAACTTAGAGGTTCCTTATTACAGTTCAGCTTAAAAATTGAATCCAAACCTTTGAAATACAAGAGCCCATTTTTGGCTGCAACAGAAATATCTAAACACAAAGTACTTTGACTGCTCCACAGTCTTTTGAGCGTCTTCCATTCTTGCCTCTGCAGCTGCTATTTGGCTATTAAAGCCCTCTAGGGAATGTGTCCCAAATGCTCACACACCATTTTTTGCCCACTATTTAATCCATTTGATCCATTAGGGTCAAGGAAGAAATAGAGATATATTGTTTTAGAGAAGAACTTAGAAATTGATGTTTACCCTCTGTCAGGAATTATCATATCCTTTGGGCTTTTTGCTACTTACATTCACATGCCGCTCATAGCAGAAATCCTCTGTACAAGGATGGTCCTTAGGACCCTGCTAGTGCTGTTCAATCTGAGAGCTTTGAACCATTCCCGCAGTGCAAAAACGACCGTAAATCTCTTTTATCCATTTAATGGGCAATTACTGCACTTCAGCCAAGCCTCACCCTGTTCTCAGTTTGTGGCAGAGAAGACAGGACTTAGCCAGGGCTGACTTAGGTCCCAGCAATTTCTGGCTAGTGATCATGGTCAGCCAGGCATAGGTTAGAAGGGTGCCAAAACCGAGTTTCTTTATGCCAGGGATTATCACAGTCTCTGTCTAGCCACAGGATTCAGGCAGTGTAAGGAGTGTCTGGTAGGGCAGCCCCAGTCCTGATACTTTCACACTAATTGATTTGCATTCACTAGAACTGGAGTTTATGACTCCACAGAGCTTTGAACTCAGCCTTTGATGATACAGATCTCACTTGGGCACTTTTGCTAGTAAGTCTTCTGCTCCTTTTTGTAAAATTGCAGGGACCAGGGTGAGTAACTTTCTGACAGTTCTCTTCTGATGCTACAAGCAACTAGGTAGAGGTCTTTCTCCAAAATCTTCTGGTTTTGCTAGGGCTCCTACCCTGATGTTAGAGGAGTTAGAGGAGCAGACATTCCAGTATACAGAATGTGGAAAGGAGGATGTGGTTTTCAGTCCCGCAATAGTTCTGGATGTACACATGGAAAACAAAACCTGTAATTACCACCAGCACTGCCACAATAGTGAAGAGATTATCTGCTGGCTTGTATCAATTGTACCAAAATTTTCTTTGTCTTTTTCTCTGCAGAACTCTGAGTCTGAATTCTGAATTCTCTATCACTGTTCTGATGGCTGTTCTAATGACAAAATGAACAGTTGTACCCACAGAGGAGGTACTTCTTTGAACTCGTTCCCCTTTCCATTCTTGTTATGGCAAACTGGTGTTGAGTGAAGAACTTTGAGATGGTGTATTATTTTTAAAGGAGATTTTAAGCTGATTGCTGGCATACTCAGCAAGTCCAGTGTTCTGCACACTTCCGTTAACCAGTGTCTAATTTGGATAATAATTTATTATGATCAGTCTAAAGACAGATCTAACTTTAGACTTCTTTATTTGATAACCACCAAAATATGCTGTCTTCATGACCTGAAAAAATTAAGATAATGAAGTGTCAATTTCTTTGCTGTATTTATCACTATGTGGAGATCTTATGATGATAACTTGTTTAATGTATCCATTGACATACCATCCAAAATATTTTTTACCAAGTTTTTTGTGCCAAAGAAATGAACTAGGGGATTTTTAATTATCATTATCATTGTTATTATTTTCCTTTATTTTTTTTGTGTGTAGTTTGTTTTCATTTTTGTATGCAAGACATCATAAAATATTAAAAAAATATATCCAGAAAGTACAGCAAAATTTCTAAGAAATTACACCATTTTCCAAGATATGAGTTGCTCCAGAGTAACTCATCAAAAGATCACATAGATAATTACAAATATTGACAGTAAAATCAAACCAGTTTTCTTTCAGGAGTGAGTGATAAAACCCACAATATTTAGAAGAATGTTGATTTATATGGAAAGGTGGTATGAAAGAATAAAAGAAAACAGTACCTACAGAGTTAAAAGGCTACGTGTGTAATTCCTGTGCTATTTTCATCACTGAGGTCTGTTTGCATGTGGAATTCAACTCCATAGAAGGAGATAATGAAGACAAATAGTATGGCTTTAATTTTAAAAGGGGTGGATAATTTCATGGCAGCTTACAACATTGGTAACTGGGCAGGCTAAGATAATAAGGCTAATCAAATCTCATGCTTCACAGCACTTGTTCCCTGCAGGGTCAGGAAAAATCTTTCCACTGTATACAACACTATACAATTAGCAAGGTTATTATTGGGGAGCAGAGGTACAGCCTTCTAAAGCAGCAAGCTTTTGCCATTATCAGAGAACAGAGGCTGTACCTGACCCAACAGAGAAAAGAGAATTATTTTCTTGTGCCACTTCTGCTCCTCTACACTGACAGAGTTTTTGAATTACAGTTCTTGGGGGTTTAAAAAAAAAAACAATCCCTGGAACGTGATTACCTAAGTGCATTACTGTCTGAAATCTGTCAAAAACTCTTCCACCTGTAACTGTTAGCCCAGTTCAAAAACAGCTGTCACTGACTGGACACAGGAAGTGCATTGATTAAGCTGTTGCAGGTTGCAAGTGCACATTTCCCTCTCATTAGGTTAGTGATGTTACAGAATTTGCTTCTTTGCAGCAGTGTAGGCAGAAAGATGTAGTCTAAAATAATGATGAGTTTTTAGCTAGGAGGTGAAATGACATATTTTTTTAATATTTAGTTTGGGAAGTACCCTTCATTTTCTTTAATTGCCTGAACATATTGATGTAGGTGTTCTGTGTCTATACTTGTATTTTACTTTCCATCATTGTGTGCATCAGAGAAATTATATTAGATGCAATTGAAAATATTTATCTATTTTTTCTGCAAAATTTATGTTCTTTATGTGAATGTGATACTCTACGAGTTGGTGGGTTTTTTTGCTTCTGAGGTGGAGGAAGCATGACAGCAGAACAACATTCTTTAAAAACCCATATTATGAAAACAAGTCTCTTTTTATGAGCTATGCCTCAAACACAAAGACAGTTATTTCAGAAGTAATTCTTTTCAGGTGACCTATACTTTTTCTCTGTGCACAACCTATATGCATTCTCAACTCTCAGCCCACACACTGTTCAGAGCAGGGAAAAAATCCACCAAAACACAACCTCATCCCTATCCCTATCTTGAAATTTGAGCTAAAGGATGAGAAAATCTAAAAATGTAAGAAGAGCTTACATAAAGACCACTTCAAGACTTTTTCACAGGTGCAAAAGTGCTTATCTTTCTCCTATAAAGAATATGCAACCGCTTTCTTTCACTACAATGTGTGGCCATGAGCTGTAGAAGGTTCAGCTAAATGAAATTGAATCAAAAATAATTTTTTTTGTTTCCTCCTTGAGTCTCATTAACAAGTTCACTAAAGGATCTACTATCTACGGTATCCTCCTGAATACAGTTAGGCACAAATAATCCATAGAGCTGAACCATGACAATGTTCTGTTACTGAATAGCTGGGGTCATTTAGTGATGACAGACATAACTGTTTTAGGTGCTCAATGCCTTTTTTCCTTCATTCTTCACTAGCAAGGTCTCCCAGGCTTCTGTGCAAGGAGAAAGAGAAGTACCAGCAGTAGATGAAAATCATAACAGGGATTACTTGCAAGAACTCAGCTCATGCAACCCAGATGGTTTGAACCTGAAAGAGCTGAGTGGGCTGGCTGGTGTCTTTACAAGGCTGCTCTCTGCAATGTTTGTACAGTAATAGAGATCAAAGAAGGTCCTTGACAACAGAAAAAAAGGACAAATTTGCACCCATCTTCAGAAAAGTCCAACAGGAGGATTTAGGAAACTACTGGAGGGCCAGACTCATTAAGATAACTGGGAAAATCCTGGAGCAAGTCCTCTTGGAAAATATTTCTAAGCGCATGGAGAAGGTGACCAGAAACAGTCATCATAGATTTAAAAAGAGTATATCATGTCTAACCAGCCTGAAGAATTTCTATGGTAAAATGGATTTATGGATGTCAAGACATAAGCAAGGCAGAAAAAACCTCAATAGACTACAGTAAGATTTCTGACACTGACTCTGACAATGTCCTTTTACCCAAGTTCACGGGTTTCAGTCTAGATGATTCAGTCTAGATGAAAACCGGATGGACTGGATAGTCAAGCCAAGAGGGCAGTGGTTAGTGGACCATGAGGACAGTAGCAAGAACAACAAGTGGAGCACCACAAGGGTCCGTTCTGGAACATGTCCTGTTTCACATCATTAACAATGACCTGAAGGAGATGTCACAGTGATGGTTGCTCAATGGATTTACACATGAAAGCAGGCTGGGATACAGTTAAAATGCTGAGTGGGAGGGCTGCCCTCCATGAAGACCTTTGCATGCTGATGGAATGGGGCAACACAAACCTCCTGAAATTCAGCAAAGAAAAATGCCGAGTCCTGCATCAGAGGTAGACCAGCTCCTTGCACTGATTCAGGCTTGGGGATTCAGGCTTGCAGGGTTGGTGTCTGCATGGTTGGGCAGCAGCTATTCTGAAAAGGCCCAGAGGATTTTGGTAGACAGGAAGCTGAACATGAGCCAGGGATGTCATCTGGCAGCGTAAAAGATCAACAAAACCCAAGGTTTTATTAATATAGGAGGAAAGACAGTATATTATTACCACATTACTTTTGCTGGACCACATTTAAATATTGCGCCCACTTAGGGGAGGTTTGGGACCCCCACTACGAGAAAGACACTGAATGAAGTTGACCAAGTTCAGCAGAGGGCCACTGAAGTAGTTCGTGGCTCTTCAGGCTAGCCCAGTCTTCAAACCTGCTCTATAGATCCTGGTTTGTGAGTCCTTGCTCGGCAGAAAGCGTGGTGATGGCAGAGAAAAGAAAGGCGGACTTCTGTGGGGTTAGGAGATCTTTATTTCACTCAGGTGGTCACTGCAGGAGTGCCCTGTCTGGGCTCAGACCTCACCTTAAAAGGTGGGGTGGGGAAAAGCAGGAGATACAAACTTGGACCAGTTGGGGGTACAAGGGGAGTGACCCATAAACCCAAAATAGGAAAATGAAATACGATCTCGAGGGTAGAAGGGGAGGGGAGTTTAGATTTCTATAGGATTTCTTGGAATATCCCGATCACCAGAACGAAAGCTAATCAGAAACACAAAGGGCCTAGGCAGTGGTAGTTAAGAACATCTTATAGAGGTGAGGGAGGACAATGGGGTAACTATAACAACACAATATAGAACCACCCATCACCCATTAACAAGGACAAGGAACCATCTACAAGCTAAAGGATCTGGCAGGGGTGCTTGAGAATTATCAGTGGGGATAGGAGAACATAGTAGAACAATGCAGTACAGAAACACCCACCACCCACCAACAATCATGCAAACTAAATGAAAGCTTGGACTAGGTGTCCATGTAGAGCTGACTAGCTGGAAAATGCACTGCTATGGGCCACCAAGATGGTTGGAGGCTGGAGCACTTGGCAGGGAGGAGAAGCTGAGGGAACTGGGCTAGTTCAGTCTGGAGAAGGGATAAGCTCTGAGAGGGACATGACACTAGTCTGGCAGTGCCTGCGAGGAGGTTACTGGGGAGATGGAGCCAGGCTCCTCAGTGGTGCATGACTGAAGGATAAGAAAAAATAGCTATAAATGAAACCAAGAGTAATTCGGTCTGTAGACAAAGAAAACCTGTTTCATAACCCAAGCAGTAGAAATGTTTGCCAAAATAAGTCATACATTCTCCATCCTTGGAGATTTTAAAGACTCAGCTGGATAAAGCCTGCAGCAACATGGTATGCTCTCACAGTTGTGCTTTCTTGGACCATTAGGTTAAGGTAGAGACCCCCAGCTTCCTTTCCTATCTGAATTACTCAATGATACAGTGACTCAATGAGTTCACAGGAACTGTTTCTACAGCAAATAAACTGCTGGTATGTATGGTTTATGCAATACAATGATAAATCTTAAATTATACTGGGAGCATGGACCAGAATCCAAGCCACAACTGCCCAGCTGTGCGGTAACAAGCTGGCTGTAGTTCCATACTCCCAACTGTTTGCTCTCCTCCTGGCCT
Organism: Pycnonotus jocosus; assembly: GCA_013400435.1. Taxonomy (NCBI): domain Eukaryota; kingdom Metazoa; phylum Chordata; class Aves; order Passeriformes; family Pycnonotidae; genus Pycnonotus; species Pycnonotus jocosus. Next base: position 47,398 of record VWYP01016629.1, on the reverse strand, counting down.
CACCAACTGTGCACTTTTGGTTGCTCTGTTTAGGAAGAAAGCTTGCATACTTGGAGTCTTTTTTGGCAACCAGAAAATGTCTTAGTTATTTTCCTTTCCATAGTCTCCTTCCCAGAGAGTGAAAGAGAAAAATGACAAGATTGTGAAAATAATGCTTATGAGATGTCTTGACAAGATACTCATATCTGAAAATAATTTCTTGAAAGAAAATTTAGAAATTCTATTTCACCATCTTGTCTTCAGTACAGGCACACAAAGATGAAATTCCAGAAAAAACAGAATACAGATATTCTCATTTTCCCAAAGGTTTCCTTTACATTGCTAAAATGATGTCATTTACACACACTTAAAAATTACTTTACACTATGTGATAGCTGTAAAGGGACTGTAGTTTAAAGGAAAATCAACTCCCAAGAAATTTTTGTCACATTCAATAAAATCAGAGTACCAATGCAGAGGATTTTAATTAAAAACTTCAAATAAACTCCAGGGAATCAAATCATTTGTGAACCTAACCATATCAGAAAAGCCACAGCTCAGCAGCCTACATGAGTAGACTCAGCTCATTCCCTGACAGTGTTCTCCTTATAGAAAGTGTTGCCAGAGACTCTGTATCCTCATGCTTCAAGGCCATATTAATTAATAGTCAGCTGAGCGCAGAAAGAGCCATCCCTTACAACAGAGAAATGAACTTCGAATTAGCATCTTTTACTGAGAAGTCCTCTTCCCTAAATTTTTGTTGTAGCTCTGGCTACAAAAAACAGCTCCTTCCCCAAACTCTTTGGCTGCAAATCTTCTCAAGACAAAATACATTGCCATTCATGTCTCCAGCTCAATGGGATGCCAGCAAAAAATTGTGTCTCCAGCTAAAATCTAGTAGAAGATAAACAGTGTCAGTAGGAAGCACTGCTGCCTGTTCCCTGCTACCTGCCATAGCAAATTCATTTAAAGGAACCCATAGGTCAGTCTGGCAAAGATGACAGCAGCATCAGAAGACACTTCACTGTCTGAATGAGAAAATAAAGACCAAGTACTGAAGAACAAAATATGAGGTGGTTTTAAAAGGTACGTGGATTGGAAAGGAGAACAAAGAGGAAAATAACTGCTGATTAGGTATTTTTCTTTTTAGAAAGGACTCATTTTACTTGCAGCCATAATTATGGATCAAATTCTTATGACGAATATGATACCATGGGAAGAGCAGTTCAGGAATTGTTCCTCTAGTATTGATCTTACATAAATTCCATTTCCTCTTTCATTTTCAAATGCTTGTAACACTATAATATGTAATTTTAAGAATTGAGCCAATCCTAAAGGTCCTAAAAGTATTCAAAGAAATCTAATTATGGCCACGACAGCAAACCAGCCTTTGAAAAAATAATTGACTGTAGGCACATGTAACACAATATCTCCATTTAAAGACTAATTACTTATACTGCATGGTCTAAACAGACCCCAAATTTGTATTTTTTGTTCCTGAAGTTAATTTGTTTCACAAAATTGCTCATCATTTGAGAAAAGTTGGCTTGTAAGACTAATGGTATCCTTTTGTTCTGAGTTTTATGTCCAGTCAAAACACCATTTTTGCTGTGGAGTGCATTTTGGAAAGCCAAGGGAAAATATGGCCTCCTGAACTGCTTTGTGCGATTTATTTTGGGGAATGGGGGTGGTTAGAATACAGCCGTATGGAGTTGTACAATACAAATCTGTCTGTGAGAGCTGCAGAAAAGACTCTTACTTCCTTTGCCTCAGACAAATTTCTGGCAGAGGAGGCAACTGATAGCAATGGGCCAGCCCCTGCCAAAGAGGAGGTACAGGCTAGTTTATTTTTCTCACAGGGCAAAGGCTGTTGGCAGGGTTGATTTTCTGTTCATTGGCTAAACTCTCTCATGCAAGATGTTGTTTTTGCACATTACCTAGGAAATATAGCAGAATTTCCATCATCATCAGTCATCGGTCCTTGAAAACCTTCAGACCCTCACAGATACAGTTCATCTTACCTTGAGAACAAGGACAAGGACTGTTTGATGTTTGACTGTTTGGTCCTTTGCATTCCTAGTTTTCTGTAATTTATAAAGAATAATTTATAAACCAAATGGAAGTTGTATTTATGCAGTGTTTTACATCGCATTGGATTATTAAATTATCTTCTATTATCTTCTGTAAAAAGTAAATATTTTAAGGAAGCTATAATATGTAAAAGTACTGTCTTTTTTATGGTATTTATACAGTATGTATACGCTTTCCCTTTTTGTTTTTCAGACTTATCTATTTACATTTAAGAGCCATAAAGGAAGGATTATCTCCATTCTGTGTCTGAACACTGCCTAATCTTTTAAAATTCCGCTGCTTCTTGGCACCTAGGCACTTCCATGAATAAAACTAGCAAAAATAATAAATTATGATTTCTAGTTTTTAGCAACATTACATATAGGGTCCTCATTTTTGTTTTGACTTTAGATTTTAGCAGACCCCCTCCTAGGTGTTCTGGCACATTTTTATGCCTTTCAAAAGCTGTGTACACATCACAGGGCCTCTTCTCTACTTCTTTAATATTTTACTAAAAATCAAATGGTGTGAAGTTCAGGACTCTTGTTTAAGCAAAATTTAGAAGCAGCAATGCCTGAAATACACAACTCAGTTAGTCCTGTCAGACAAGGGTAAAAATCTTGGGTTTTTTTTGTTAACAGACTGCCATGGATTTTTAATAGCACCTCTTTCCTATCTGGTTTCTACTCATTAAACAAAAACCCCAAAGCAAACAAAAATTAAAGAAGCCTTCAATCAAAATTGGAAGCTGGCAGCAGTAGTTTCCCAGGCATAAGATTACTCAAAACAAAGGTAAATAATAGCAGTCTAGTAGTGTATTGGACTTCAACCTACTCGGGACCAAATTACTGTATAAACTCACACATGTTTTGCAGCGATACTATCTGTTTGTCTATTAGTCAAACACTGGAATCTGGAGGGGGGAAGGGAGAAGGAAAGAGGACATGCCATTGATATTCAACAGTGCACAGCTGTTTAAGAAAAAAAAAAAAAAAAGAAANGAAAAAAAAAAAAAGTAAAGACAGTATTCAGCCCTAGGCTGAATTTTTGAAGATGGCGTACACAGGATTTGGCCAGGTCACAAGGCCATGTGATTTCTTCTAATCACAATCTGATTGTTGTTTCAGATTTCTGAATTTATATCTCATCTAGATTCCTATCTGTGTCTGAAGGCCTGAAGCAAGATAGGACTCAAAGGCAGGACAAAAGTGACTTGTAGCAAGGCCAGGTACAACCATTCTACAGATGCATCCACCCTCAAATCACCAGTACCATTGCTCACAAGATTTCATGTTTACACACACTGCTACTGATGAAGCCAGTGGTTGAGGTTGTGTGGCAGCTAATATGCTCGTTCCTCAAGCTGGAAATTAATTACATTTAATTAAGTGCAAAATCAGGCTTACAATGCCAAATGCCAAATGCAGGTATCAGCTCTTTAAAAAACTGAAATAAATTCTTAGAAGTTTAAATCCATCCAAGGTTCACATTCTTTCCCCAATGGTGAAGGTTGACCTCTGCACTTTAAAGCAAACACAGCCCTTTGCTGTGCTCTTCAACAGTCTCAGGAGTAAGACCAACTTTAGAAAGAAAGGGATGTCGAATAATCATAGGGAATATGGCATAAATTAGCCCTTCCAGAGTAAGAGAAGTGTTTCTGTCTTGAACCAAAAGCCGACACAGAGCTGTCAGTCCCTACTGGGGATCCATCCTGTTGCCACAATATGCAGCTGTCTTCTCTCTTCCACTCAGAGAAGCAGAAGGGAGCACATGGTTTTGTACATTTATCTTCTGTGGCATGACCTTTTTACCTCTGCATAAGGGAAAAGGAATGTTGAGAAAATCCTACCTTTGTAGTGCTGTATTAATCACCAGGTGCAAATTTGCAATCATCTAAACTGAACACTTGAGTTTGATTTCTAGTTTAGAAATCTTAGCCCATTAAATATGATTTCTGATTATCACTTACATTTTCAGAGTACTATATTAAAATGATAGCTTTAAAATATCATTATAGAGTGCACTAGAAGCCCTCTCCTTTTATAGCAATCTAGTTTTGCAATAAATAGGAGTATGAACTCATTGAAATAGATTTCATTAAAATTGATGTTTATTGATAAATATTACAGAACCAAATTATTACAGGACTAGCACACAATAAGGCATTTATTACTTGACCATTAGTAGAGTTTTGGGTAGCTGACGTTTCCCAATCTGGAACTTTTTGAAGCACAGTAGGTGCATTTTAATAGGCCATTAAAATATGGAATGTTGTGTCTTTCTGCAGTATATTATGGAATGAAACAAGCTGCATTTCACTGAGAACATATTGACTGTTTTTGGCCTAAAAAATGGATGAGAACACTGTGTTCCATACATGTTGGGAGAACTGGCAAATTGTGGCATTTCTCCCTGATGACACAGAACTTCATGGAAAGTTGTGAGTCATAAGAGGTAGAAATCTTGCCTAAACTAAGACATTTTTGGCACTCCAGGCAGCCTGCATGGTGTCCAGCTGTCTCTCCAGAAGGTGCCAGCCTCTTCTTGATCTTCCTTCATCTTCACTGCCATTTCTGCACAGATGTCTTACATACTTGATGTCATCTGGTGGAGTCCATGTGCCTACTTGTTGGCATCTGAATGACTGCCATTGCAACCTCTACCTCCCATAATAAACTGGCTAGACTAGTACATAAATGCTGCAGCCATGAGCTAGGGATAGAGAGACATATGGATAGACAGGAGGATAGGTAAGCTCTCTCCAGACTTTCCATGGAGCTTTGCTGTTGAGGTATTCTCGTTCTTCCCAGATGATATGGAATAAGTAACAGAGTTGCTCTTGGTGCAGTTGAGTCAGCTGAGCCAGCTGATGCACTTCTCGCCAAGAGCTTCTGCTGCCTCCAAGATTAGTTCCTGCAAGGCCTTCTCCTTGAACTCTTTGGCTCTTCTTCAGAAGGAGCAGAACTAAGAAAAATGGCCTCTTAACACCTCACAAAGCTTCTCAAGTATCTCTAGTGTCCTCTCTGAGGATATCTAACAATGACAAGTTTCAACTCAATGCACTGGTTTCCTCATCCAGTCATGGTTCAGTCGATTCAGTCTTATCAGAGCTCAGAATTACAGCCACAACTACTGTAGATATTGGAAAGAAGGGGAAAACTATTAAGCCAGAACACATTAATTTAGAAATGTTCTAAATGTGTCTGTTACTCTATTGGTCTCCATACATTTCCCCCCTTTTTTTTTTTTGTTTAGTGTATGAACTTTTACATCTTTCTATTTGTGTTTAGTACTTTATCAGTTCTGAATGAGCATATAACAATAAATTATCCCAAACTTGTATGCTGTGATAACTTAAAAGTATGGCAAGGCTTTTGAGTTTTCTAGCGCATTAAAAAAAGATTACATTAGTGCTTCAAAAATAGAGTGAAGTAAATAAGTTCTGACAGTATAAAGAAATGTTAGAGAGAATAGAATCAAGTTAGTAAAAGAGCATCTCTGTTTATTCAGAACAGAGTTTGATGTGCTAACTGTTAAACATTAATGTATTATCTTGATGGATTTTGTACCTACACACTTTAACATCACAGACAAAAAAGCTTTAAAAATAGCTCACTGTAATATGTGCTTCATTTATTAAAAATGTATGGGCAAAATAGATTGCATTTTTCATCATCTTCACATTCTTGTCATTGTTCTCACAGTGAAAATCACAAATTCTGTTTTGAAGCTGAAAATGAATTGCAGTTGTCATTAAATGTGGGTGTTTACAGATGTTATTAATTGACAAAATAGTATACTGTTCTCAGCAAGAGAATGCTTCATTTATACTTTAGAGAGCTGAAAACTACCCTAAGAAGGTGAGAAGAGCACTTAGCAGCTTTTGAGACATGAAGAACATGGCACATGGACATTATCTCTTTCTTGCCTTTTTTTATTGATAACCTGCAATAGTTTTTACTGTGTTTCAAATGTCTTTTATCAAATTGCACCAATAACTTTGGCAGCCAAAACACGGTTCTAATCTTTCTGATTTTATCATACATCTTATGAGGTCTGGAAAGCAATGTTCAAGGTAGATGATGAAATGAACAGCATCCAAAAGCTTCTACACCTTGTGTTCCCCTTCTAAATCTGCTAGTGGTCTAATCCACGGAGTCACAGACTCAGAGTCACAAAATTTCCATCAGCTTTCATTAAATTCAGTAGGAGATTCAAACTCCATCCATTTTTCAGGATGAGGAAATTAATTTCTACCAGAAATATTTTATGTAAAATATATCTGCTCTAAAAAATATATTTCCTATTTAAGAAGTATTTTGCTCCAAATTTTTTAAACTGTTTTGCATTGATGGAAATCAGAATTAACACTTTTAAATTATGATAGGAAACTGAAGGCAGGACTGGCTTGTAATTATCTTGCTCATTCCAAAATAATCTGAATCTCAGTAACACGCAATTGACTGCTCCCTTTCAGGAATCAAACTACTGGTGATTATGACAGACATTCCAATTAAACAAGTATATATGTAGATTCTGGCAGGTAATAGAAAATGGGTAAAGAACAGAATGAACAATGCCTGTATTTAATTTTCAAATTAGCCTGTTAAAATTTTTCAAAATGTTTCTGTTGTTTTAATTGGAAAATGTAGAATGAGTCTTGTGGTCAAAACATTAACTTTTAATTCCCTAGTATGGTATCCTAAGCTAGCATATTTGAGTAGTAACATTATTTATTGTCTATATATTTCAGTAGCACCAAATATCATTACTGTGACAAAAAACATATATCAAGATGTCCTTCACAATCTTTTCTAATATGTGGTTTTTGTTGTGTCTTACTACTTTTTGAAAGACAAATATAGAGGCAAAAATTAGTCTATGTAAAAATAACCAAATGAGTAAAACAAAAAAATGGTACTACAGCTGAGATGTATAGCTCATATCTGCACTGCTTCACACTGCAGAACCACTTTCCAGCATCATGGTGTTTTATAAATATGTGTTTGACAGCTCAGTAGCAAAGTATATTCCCACTTTGGGTGGAACATTGCAATTCTGCAGGATGTTGATTCATTGTGAGTTAGTCCAGTTGGCAAGTTAATTAATGTCACTCAAAAAAAGGAGTTATAAATATCTCCTTTTGCTCTTCCTTTTGCTTCTTCACCTCTACTACATATGATGGTTTTGACCCAGGCATGATTATTAGGTTAGCTTGATTTGTGTCTTGCTTAAGTTGATCTTTTAAACAGTTAACCCTTGCTTTAACACGGCAGCTCCTTGCTGAAGGACACCTCAAAACACAACCCTTTACGGCTCAGCAGGAGCTTACAGGCAGATGGTGAGTGCTTTTGTGCTGAAAAATGCCTGAAAACAATCACACAACAGAATGCTTAAACTAAGATTCCACCTTAGTCACACCATATTTCTTACAGGATTCTTCAAAAATATTTTCCAAATTGGTGGTCTACGGAACATTGTCAGAAAATGGGTCTATTGGGTTTACAAAATGCTGGGGGGAAAAAAAAAGTGATTGCACCAGAGCAGCATATTCTTCTCAGATAAGATGGCAGCAGCACAGTGCTTGTAGGGCTGGAGAGGGAGAAGCACTGCAATTGTGTTTGTGCAGCAGCACAGCAAATTTTTACTTGCATTTGACACGTTGCAGGTCCTTGGTCCATACAAACATCTGCAGGTGACATTTACATCACTCTGTGGCCCTAAGGGAGCAGGTGCCAGCTGACAGCTCCAGGACTGCACCCCTGAGCTCAGCCAGCTTGGGCTTTGATTCAGTTTTGCTGAAAGTGACCATTGAAGCCTTCCCGCATCCTGTCTGAGAACTCACATGGACAAGTTTCCAGTGAGCATATTTTAGCTCGATTCTTTCAACTAAGACTTTCCTCTCCACAAATTGTTTTGTTTTGTTTTAATGGAAAATGCCAGGTGCTGCTCATGTCCCTGTAAAACAGCTAGAGACACTTGGGCAAGGGATGATGCAAGCATGTGGTGAGAAAGATTGGTGCATGGCCAGAGCATTTCCCATCGGTGCCTTCCTGCTCTCTGTTTACTGCTGCAAATCCTTCCCTAGCAAGCTGTCTCTGCCCCCACACTGACTTTAGGAGCTCAGGTGTTTATCACAGAGCACAGTGCTTATCACAGAGCACAGCCTCCCACTCTCTGGGCCAAGTTCAGGAAAGACAGACATTTCAATGCCTCAGCTTAATTACGCACATTATTTATTGGCTCCCACATATTTCCATTGATTGTTATGTCAGAAGCTAATTTAACAGTGGAGTGGCAGGGAACAGAGGGCACCCAGGGGCTTAAGGCACTTGCATTGTTTTCCTGAAATATCCTGAATCATGCTGATATTTTCTCTCTAAGGAATTGGAGAATATACACTAAAATCAGAACTAAACATTTTGACACATGAAGTCAAGGACAGTTTTGCCATCAGCTTTATGCAGCATGATTAAACCATAGCTGGACAGCTGCTAACAGGGTAAAAAGCTGTCCATGTCTTAATACATTTTCATGACATCCAGATGTATACATTTACAAGCCCAGGAAAGGGCAGCCTTGCTAATTTGAGTTGTAATATGTCTTTTCTAAATTGGCAGAAATGTTTCTCTGTCTGCTACTCTTTAATGTGTGGTAGATCTAGTGACCTGCCAGGAGGATTTCTAGTCCTGTACTCCACTGCTTATTTGAAATATTTATGTCTCATAATAAGTTGAGAAGAGCTTTGTCAGTAGACAAACATAATAAGCAGGAACATAGAAGTCTAAAGGTGCAAATTCTAAGGAAAAGCCTAGCTTTCTTCTGAAGTGATCAGCACAGAGCAGCTGAAGTAAAATTTGTACAAATTTGAATTAATGAAGTTTTTCTTGCTCTGGGCCTGCAACTCAGCCCGCATCTTATGGGGCATTAGATGCATGACCCTCCGACTTGAAAAAAATCCAGATTCTTCCATGTCCTGAAGTTAAGAATCTTTAATCTGTACATAGATTGTTGTGTCATTTTTTTGGTGCCTTACAGGAAGATGAGTCATTAGGAGAAATGAACATGGAGAAGGCTTGACACCAAGAGGAGGACAGGAATAATGAATATGGGTGAGGACATGGGAGGAGAAGGCAGAAGAGATGACTAGAGTGTTGATATTGCCTGCAACTGACAGCCTCAGAAAAACTAATTAGGGCTAAGGAAGCTCAAGAATTCCATATGAGAACATGAAGTTTGAATATTAATAGGCTCTCCTCTATTATTTTCCAATTTTAAATCCATTAAATTTGAAGGGGCTTAAAGTTTGGGAAAACACATTTCCTTATTCTTGTGACATGATGAACAATGCGAGGATTAGAAAATAATAGCTTTTGCAATGGTCCAAACCCATGTGTATATTGGGGTTCAGCACACAGCTAACGCACAACTGAAGTTGCACTTACATAGTTCCATCTTTAAGGGTTTCCATGAAATTTAATGGTAAACCAGGCTCTGTTTCTGAATAAGCTTGGCAATGTCACTCAGTATTTGCCATCAGACAAGGAAAAAGCATTGTACACTGTATTTTTCATTTGTTTTGCTATTATGCTGTTTTAAGAATGATTTACCATTGCTTGGCTCCGTGATTCATTTGATTGTTTTCCCTCATTTCAAAATGAATCGTAGTTTTTAATCTGTTTGCTGTCATGTCTCATTTCACTGAAACACACATATTGCGCCCATTGCCATGCAAATAGGCACTATATAAATAAAATGTATTATTATGATTCTCAGAGTAAAAGAGCCCGTAGTCATCTGTTACAGAGTGTGCTCTTTGCCAGACTGGGTGCTCGTGCTCGCATTCCCTCTCCCCGGTTCTGCTGGCAGAGCTCTGGTGAGGCAGCGTTTCTGAGCCCTACTGGCCGAGGAGCATCAGGAGCACCGGAGTAAATGGAAGTAACGGGGCAGATTTATCACTGATACTTCCACGGAATTGCAACTTGCTTTCCTGAGGCACGAAGCAGCAATGAGAATACAGCTGTGAGTTTTGAGCTCATCAGACCTCAGGGAATGGAGATGGCAGGTTAGCATTTGGGTGAGAAGCCTCCCAGGAGCACCCGTAGCCTGATAACTGTATTCCCCCGTCTCTCTCCTGCACTTACCTGCTGGATGCTCTTCTGCCTCAGCTGCCTCCCTGAGGAGTAAAAGCAGCAAGTGCAGAAACACAAAAGCATCCCCCCATCTGCCTTTGCCCAGCTTTTCTTCAGTCAGGCAGTGCATGGAGGAGCACACACGGGTATATGGGAAGCAATTCTGGGGTGGGTACAGCTTGATAGGGCTATAGGTCCTCCCAGTCTTACTAACAACACTGCTGTAATGTAGTGAGGGTGTTTGAGTGTTTGAATTGTAAACTGAGCTCCTAGAGATATGAATGTGACAGCCAGCCATCTCTTGCTTTGCTCAGAAGTCTGAGGATGCCTGACATGTTCACTTCAGAATGACATCTGCTTGCAGATAAGAAACCTCAAGGAATGTATTTTGGAGTGCTGCCTGCATGGGTGTGTTGCAGGGAGGAGGAAGGGATCTCACTTACATTCTATTAATCAAATTGTTCTGCTTTAAACCAGAATAAATTTTTGTGCTAAATTAGGCCAAAAAATTAAATGTGTTTCCTGGATGCCTGGGTGGAAAGGGCTGATCTATATCAGTTCCAGGGGCTGATCTATATCAGCTCCAAACACACGGTGATTCATTATAGTCTCTGGACTCCTGAGAGAGCCTAGTTAGCCTGCATTGGTTACATCTTGCCGCTGCTGCCACTTTCTCTGCTGGCATCTAAAGTACCTACGGGCACTAGATTTCCTAATTACTTGTGTTCTTACTGCAAGCCAAGACTGGCCATATTTTATAATGCTCCTAAGGGAATGAATATTCTCAGCCTGTTGAAGCTGAATGCTCTCTGGATTCTTAAAGGCTTTCTTATCATTCATCCCGGCCACCAGCTGGGGTGCCTTGCAATCTGCTTCTATTGGATTTCTGATGACTACATGCAGGCTCAGACCAAGGAGCTTGCACTTACATTACAAGGGTACCTCAGAGTGGAAAGAAAAGCCTGGCCAGGTGTAGGGCACAGGGAGAAGGAAACTGCCAGACTGCAGTAGCTCTCCATGACATGGAAATGTTATTGTAAGGGTTAGGACAGGACACTTAGAGGATTTTAAAGGCCAATGTATATTGTACTGGGCAAGGGAGCATGGAAGGCAGGACAGCTGCTAAAGGAGGCAGATTTCATGTTTTACAGTCTCAGGGGAATTGTTGACTCTGAAAGAGGAATTAGGAGCAGGCAGGGCAAGAGATGGCTGAGGTATCTGGGAAAAAGCACAGCTTGAGAACACAGAGGCTACAATGTATGCGTGCAGTGCCCTTTAACCTTGACCTATAGAGACATTCTCCACACTACAGTCTCCCCTTTCCTTGCAGGACTCTGACAGCTGCTGGTGGCACTGTCAGGCAGAGAGAAAACTATCCTGAGTCCTGGCTGTAGTATCACATGTCCTGTCAGCAGGACAAGGAGTAACATGCAACATGTTTGCAGAGTGAATGCAATGCGGAGAACTCACTTGAGCGTATTGGAGGCTGAGAAGAAGTGTATGGTGCAGATAAATCAGGAGACAAATGACCTCAAATACCTTTGTGGTAGTGCAAAGGGGCATGAGAAGCTTCACATCTGATGTGGGCCTGAAGATAGCTGAGCCCACGAGGCGCTGCAGTGTGGACACAACCGTGTGAAGCCAATTGGCACGGTGGACTTGGGCGCCTGTGCTCACCGCTCCAAGCAGCATGGCTGAGTCACTCCCATGGAGCTGCTCTCCCCAGAAGGCTGGCAGGCAGTAGTGCTGGCATTCGGGTAAGAAACAAGCCAGCTTCTTCAGAATTTGGTAATGATGTCAGTACTGCCTCAGTTCTCCACCCTAAGACCTCAGCAGCTCAAGGGTGGTAAATTACCAGCACTGAGATCCTCAGCTCGTTTGGCCCATTTCTGTTTGGACATCTGCTGAATCCTTGAAGAAACATCTTATGATAAGCTACAGCAGAAATATTAGTAAATTTTTAATAGTGACAGCTTTTATTACCTAGCTGGCAAGTCATCCAAAACCACCTATGTATGTGTGCAGGGGGATCAGAAAAGAAAGCTGCCAACTGACTTCCTTGACATCCCCGTTCTTAGTTAACACATCCCAGTATCCCCCAAAGTCATCCTTGTCCCAGTTTTTACATGTGATCTTCTTTTAAATCCAGCTTTTCATAGCCGCTCTCAAGGGTTGCTGTAACTCCAGTGGTTAACCTGTATCAGCTCCACAGCACCTGCTGCACCTTCCACCTTCCCCGTCTCCATCCTGTGCCTCCCACTGATCAGGGGACAGTGCCTTTTTGCTGGCAATCTCTGCTCACCAAGGAAGGGGCATCCCTAGGGGTGCCTGTCTTGCTGGAGTGGTGCTTGATTCATGTCAGGAGCATTCTGCAAATGTACTGAATTTCATTGATTTGCCAAAGGAGAACTGTAGAAATGGTTGTGAACTCACCTCAATAATAAACTTTTCCCTCATAAGTAAAAACCAGATCTTTTCTGTGAGAAATATCACTGCTTGCTTTGATGGGACCTTTATATACAACAAGACAACATTTGGTGCATGGTAAAAACTATCACAGAACAAAAACCCAATGGTTCTGGGTGTATTGCTGATCTAGACAAACTGATGCTGACTCATTGCCAGCTCATATGGAACACAATCATAAAAATTTGCAATTTTAGTTGTTTTCTGGTTAAGCGAAATGCTTGGAGGAGTGGTACAGGTTCACTGAGGTGCACAATGTCAAGGGGCAGATCAGCAGGCTCCCAGCTGCTCAGCACATGTGAGACATTCATGCTGGTCTGAAGTAACACTTCCTGTCTCAGAAGAAAACCCCTTACATGCTACAGGAATTGTCTTGGGACTCAGTTTCTCTGCTTTCACTGTTTCTAATAAAAAATGGTATTTTTCATTTTGAGTATCAAAGAATTGAAAGAAACATCAAAAAGAAATATTGAGATAGTCTCAGAAACAGCCCATAAGTAGAAAAGCTGAGCAAGGAGGATTTGTAGAAGTTGCCTGATACAGACCATGCAAATACCCCTGCAAGTGGCTGTGCCACTTCAGAGCTGAGCCTCCAGAGCCAAATGCCTTGAGCTTGATGGAGCTGGATGGACTCTCAGAGCAAAGCTTGGCCTTTCCTCTGTGCTTGGGTTTCACTGCCAGGAAGCCAGGATGTTTCCTCCAAGCTGGAGGCAGAGGATGAGACAAAATTACAGACAACTGTAGGTAAGCAGGGAATGTCAGAGAGCAAAAGTGCAGCAACAATAAATGAAAATGACTGTGTGGGTGTGCCTTCCAACTAGCTCAGCTGCCTGTGAAACATGGGATCTGTGGAAAAGATAAGGGAGTTTAGGCAAGGGAAACAGCTAGCTAGTCTTGGACTGAAAAAAAAAGGGCAAGAAGGGCCCTCCTCTGTCATTCGACAGAAATCCTGCCTCTTGATGAAAGTGGTTATTTGACAGTGTGAAGTGCCTTCCAACATTTCCATTTTATTATCTGTATGACTGAAGAGTCTTTCTTACGTACAAATGTGGAAGAAGAAAGAGAAAATTTATCTGGAGTTGTTGAACTTTTATTTATCACTGAATCTTAAAGACAACGTCAAAACTGCCGTGTTCCGACTTCCATGACAACTTGCTCAAGAACTAGGATATCCATCATGAAATACATGTTCTAAAAAAAGTCCTCTGCAGAATTTCAGCTACTTCAGCTGAGTAATTCAGACTATCTATATCTCAGTAACATCTGGTATATGTGTTTGTTGCTCAGCTTTGATTTGTAAATATGTTTGCTCTTAGCAGCATTTGTTAATATAATTTTCCTTGTATGGGTGGATTATTTTTCACTGAGTGGCACTGTTAGGAATTTCCTATGTGTAACAACATATCTTGGCAGTTCTGTCAAAATATATACAATCATTAAAAGCTAATAGGTAACCAGCATTAAATTGCACTGAATGTTGGTATGTTCTAGATTTAGGTAATCCTGAGTAGAGGCTATTGATTTTACTGATCTGTGAATGTTCAGCACTTCTGAGACCCGGGTCTGTAAAGTGGTGTTGTTTTTATTAATGTCCAAACTAATAACCTTAATGCCTAAGAATTGTTCTTTCCTCTCTTGAAAATAACAATCACGTTCTTACTGTGGCTCTTACACTCCCTGCCAAAAGACCAGGGCAAATGACTGCAATTTCTAGCATACCAAAATTTAAAAATAGCATGATAAGACCGGTCTGTACATAATCTGTCTTTATCACACCAGAGATTGAAACTTCCTGGCAATTTGAGGAAAAGCCATTAATACTCATAGCCTTTATTAGCCAAGCCAGATTTGTTTTAATTTTCCTTTGGCAATAGCGGTAGCTCCTTGAGACAGCACAAGCAGCTACACCTGAGCAGAATCCAAAAAGGATACCTTGCTTCCATCACAGAAATGTTAACCCTTGCATCGTGGCCGTGAGAGAGCTGCCAGTGCTCTGGTGGCAGGGCAGTCCTCCAGACAGTCACAAAGGCAAAACTGACTGTCACTTGCAGGACAACCCTTATTTTACCCAGCATAACTCAGTGTGGAGATTCACCTCACCTGCACCACACGCCATTCCTGAAAAGCTCCTTGTGCTTTTCACAGGCAGACACTCCTGGTTTATTTTGCTGGGAAAGAAGATACAATTCAACTCCAAATGCAGCGTTTACTGGTGCTAAGAAATCAGATGTTTGTAGAGACATAGATAATATCATGAGGTAATAATTTGACTTAATTGGACTCTGATTAAGCCCATTTCTAGGTGATTCATTTTTGAGGTCTGAAGTGTGTCCTTCTGTAACATGCTTTTCATTCTGTTCGTCAAAGCTGTGAACTTGCAAAATCATTCAGGCCCTCCCATTTGGAGTCAGTTCACCTGAAATATTGGGTGAGGGTGACGCCCCTCACATTTTCCTCCTGAAGGTGATGGCAGAGCTACCTTTCCAGTCTTTTCCCCCACCAACACCAGCTATTTTTGTATGCTGTTCTCATCACAATTCTAGTGAGAATCGTGCTCTGCAATCTAAATAGGGGGGGAAATGCAGTACGTTTTTATTTTGTTCACAGTCCAACCACACATCTTAAAAACTTTGAGCATTTCATTTTGTTTGAAGGCAGCACATTAAGGTTCATTTATACTTACAAAAATATATATGTTGAAGTTGTTGTTGAGAGCATCTGATTGTTATTCTTTGACAGAGCTGTCACTAGAGGGTCCATTTCGAGCTCATTCATTGAAAGCTGTGGCAGCAGCAGCAGCCAGCCTTAGCTCAGTTCTGCCTCCAGAGATTTGCAGAGAAGCTATTTGGAGTTTATCACACAGTTTTGCAAAACACTACAGCCTCGGCAAGCTGTCATAAAGAGCCTCTCTTTCCAACTGGGCTCGTTTACAAGTAGTATTTTATTACTCTCTGCTCTGTTTTACCCTGCACCTTGCAAAATCTTTCTTCACCTCTTCTACTCTGCTGATAGACTGAAAAATTCTGAAATACGATTCTCAAAAATGCTTGGTATTTTTGATGCATTTATAATTCAAGAGCTATCCAGCTCCACTCCAGGCAGAGCTCTTTGATGCTAAGCTGTTCCATGTCCTGAGCCCCCTGGACAGGACCTGCAGCTGAGAGCCTTGTCTTGAGCAGAGCCACTTCCCAAAGCCACTCTGCAGGCTGTGAGTAGTACCCACCCATGATTGTACCATTTCATGACAATCAGACATTTCCATCTGCTGTTTTCATATGAGAAGTTTTAACTGGAGCACCAAGAGCCACGGGTGTCTGAAAAGCAGTGCATTTTCATCCACTGTCAGGAGGATATGCAAGCAAATTAAAAAATCCATGAGGCTGATTTCACTCCTGTACATTGCTCTGTGTACATTGGCTCTGCCACAAATCTGTCTCCCAGGAGAATTCCTCTTGGAGCCAGCCAAGAAGCTCAATACTCCCCTTTCCATAGCATAACTTCACAAGGGGTTTGAGGGAGTTCTGGGTTAGAAGCTTAAATTTAGGGTTGTATCAGCCTTGTCATCTTAATTACACTAATCTGCGTCAATAGAAACCTAGCTGTGCCCAACCCACCAGCTCCTGGCACTCCAGGCAGCGTTGCTGCTGAATCTCACACTTTTATCTCAGGGCACATAAACATTTGGTGCTTTTCCCAAAGTCTCAGCTCCTTGAGTCAAGTGATTATGTGCGCACACCAGCCTGTAAAGGTGAAGAGCCAAGTTCTTGCCACCGTTCTGCCCTTCCCAGCAGAGCTAAAATGTCATAGGAAGAGAAGCAATACACCCTGTTTGACAGGTAAAATGTAGTGGATGATGTGGTCTTGCAGACCAGGTGCACACTGCAAGCACATTGCTGAGGCTCTGAGGAACATAAACCAGGAGCAAGGACAGGAATGAAGGGGCTGGGTTTGTGCAGCTGCCTGACCCCCTGGGGATGCTTCAATTTTAGTTCCATGTCTGATGCAAGCACATCCCTCAACACTGTGTTTTCCGGTTGGGAGAGGGAAGCATCTGCCACCTGAAAGTTGCTGTTTTGCATGACTGCCTGCTATTTTGCATGACTCCCTTCCAGCTCTTATGGTTAACTCCTGCTCTGTTTTTCTGTCTCTCATAATCCTCAGAGGCAGTGTGTCCTCACATACTTTTCTAGTCAAAACGGAACTGTCTTCTTCCCATACATCAGTTTCATCAGTCATATGAATTCCATGTGAGACTTAAAAACCACTGGCCTGCACAGAATTCTTGTACCTATTTAGTGGCAGTAATTCAGGTGATTTTTCTCTTCCACTTCTTGTTCATCCATAGTAGTGGGTGACAGCCTGTAACAAATGCATTCATACCTAGTAGATTTCATTAGCATAAATTACATCTCCTTCATGAGGTAATTAATACCGAACATTTCTGTCATTTCATAAGATCATAATTCTGAGAACCATTTTTTTTTAACCCATGTAAACAATGATGGTTTACAGCTTTGAAGATAAGTGACTAAAACCTCCACCTCTTTTTTTTTTTTTTCCAGAGGGCTCTGTTCATTGTAAAATTAAGTTTTCTCAAAATCTAACCAATAATAATCTGTAATATAAAGGAGAGTCAATCAGATTAAATTTTTTTCCAAGACTTTTTGGTACTTAAAATAGTAACCCCTTTTAAAAGTGTGTATTTGTGTCTCTGATGTCTGTTGATGTAGCAGCAATTTCACGGTTGTCAGCAGTAAGTTTTATGGGTGATCACACCAGGAGTTTCACCTTTTTTTTGATCCAAGTAACTCAGTTTCCTTGTCCAGCCCAACCTGGTCCTTCAAATTTTCATTCCAAAGCTACATTTTGTTTCCACACAGTCTGAAGAACCTAGCAGGTAGGTCTGCTCTTTCAAATCTCTTTTTTGACACAAGAAGAAAAAAAAAAATCTGAGAATATTGTATCTGATTTAGAAAATGCTGCATAGCTCCTGAAACCTACCATCTCATCCAAGAACCCTGTTACTGAGGGCTGCCAGGAGTTCAGCTATAATTGCAGTTAGTGCTAGCATTAACCAGAATGGTTTGTGTTCCCTCTCCTTCCCTTCCCTCTTTGCAATTTCTGCCTAATGAGAAGTGAAACTGATGCTACTGCTTGCACTTGTGAGAGGAAGGACAGCCTTCTGCACGCTGCTGCCTGAAGCCCCATCCATCTGGACGTGTGTTTCTGGATGTCTTTCCTCATGCCCTTTCCAGACTGGGGCTGGCAGTGATGCAGTGTGCTGGTGCTCACCCTGCTCTAGTACCCCTGTGCCATGAACCCTGTGCGTGCAGCTCTCTTTAGCAGGGGCACACAGATCCTTAGGGGAGAGGTGGTGGGGTCAGGAATGCCACGTCCCCCCAGGTTGGGGACCCCAAGCCTGTGCCACAAGCGAGGGCTGATGGGGGTCTCAGCTGGGGACTGTGGGTGCAGGCTGGCAGACACGACACCCTCCGCCTGTTTCATGCAGGGTATTGAAGGGCTCATCATACAGCAGCTTTGATCACTACCCCCTTTGGATGAAAGCCAGAAGCAATGACGTAGAGATGAAAGCTTCTGTATCCCAAAAGCAATCCTCTAAGCCATCCAAGTCCCTCTAAACCTCTGACCATTTGCTAGCTGAAGAGTTTTAGGTTGGTTACATAGCACAGATAAGAGTAAAAACACTCCTGTAGAGAACAATAGCATTCTTTTTATTTTGGATGCTCAGTCTGTTTCCTTTCCAAGTTTTTTGGTTTTTTGTTGCTTGTTTGTGCTTGCTCTAACACTGATCTTTGAAAGATTCATGCCCACTCTGTAGTAAGGGGAATGGGCTGGCTTAGCTTCTGAAAATGTACCTCCTCTACCTCTTCTGTTAGTTCAAATAAACAAGTCTTATTAGTATAGACTGTTCTATTCAAATTACATTTTTATGCTGCTGGAGTTCGTGGACTTATATTAGTTTTAATTCTTACACCGAAATAAGCAGTAAAATAAAGCTGAAAAACATGTGCAGCCAGGGTCTCATTTTTCAGCTGATACGCTATGTGGCTATTAAGAATGCTTACATTTTTTGTCTATAAATTGTCATTTCTCCTTCTCCCAAAGTCAACAGAGGACTAGTAGTATTCTTCTCTTCATAAAACTCGTTTTGTTTCATTATCATTGGTATAGGGGCTGAAGTCCGTACAGCACTTACAACATACACAGAAAAATCCTCAGAACAACTCCCAAAAGCAGCTGATTAAAATCAGACTGATTTAAGAGGCAGGGAATATACCAATCTGCCTGATTTTAATCAGCCTGTTTCAGAAGATTGCTCTGACGCTCCATGTTATTTTCAAATGCTTGATCCCTGTGCTACATGAATTTGCTATTACAGCAGGGTCACTGAAGTGCTGTCTCTGGTGAGAGCAATGGGAGTTTTGCTACTGACTTCAGTGGAATCAGGATTCACCAGTGATATAGCTGGAGGTTATCTGCTTTTGGTTTGACTGCTGCAGCATTCCCCCATTTCTCATACCAAACATGGATATTTGCATGTATTTGCCATCTGTGGACATCACTGACTTTCACCAGATAACCCAATGCAAACACTAAGTTTAACCATTTAATCATTTAATCATTACAAACAGTACATTTAAAATTATTCTACTAGTGAGGTTAAAAGATGCAAATATCTTGTCTCATTTTTGAGCAGATTAATCTTTGTGAAGGGGTTTGATGATCTGTATAAAGGCCCCTAAAATCACTGTGCAGGATTTGAGTGAAGCAGAAGTGCTCACAGATCTGGGCTCTAATGCAATGATTTAAGTTTGCAGAACGAAAGGTACCCTAGAGACCTCTATCAAAATTTCACTTTTTTTTCCTCTAATCACAGATAGATTTAAGTAGCATCACACTCCTTAGCCCTCTGAACTCCAGATCACAACGTTTAAAAAATGCCTCTCAATGCATGCCTAGAAACATGCCAATTCACTGCATGAGTCACTAGAGAAAGGAACAACGCAGCTTGCTGCTAAATGTCTTTCTCTGATCTGCTTCTCAGTTGAATCAGACTGGTGTTGCACGCTGTATAGCTGGTAGAACTAGTCTAATTTCCTGGTGTGATAGTTCAGGGACCTTAAAAAACAATTCTATGCTGAAAAGCGTATGAAGATGTAAATAATTTAATTTAAAGTTTAGATGTACAAGAATCATAAATAGAATTAAATTCATTAATAGAATCATTTGGCTACACTCACAGCAATGTGCAAACCCATTAAAAGCCCCAAGTCAAATTCTAAATAGAAAGTTGAGGGTGGCTCTACATTTAATTTAAAAGCACTTTTAAAACTAAAAGTCTAACTGCATTGTGGGCGGTGTGCTTCTACTGCTGAATAATTTCTGAACATCAGAGCCCTCAGCACTTCAAAAAAGGTGATCAGCACCTCAAAGAACATGGACATAACTCTAACAAGCAAGAGAATTTTTATCATTTAATGTAATGAACCCAACAATTCCAGTAAATATTAAACATACAAATGAAATTGATTATGGTGGTAGTAGATTAATGCTCTATTTATTTTTTTTATTCAAGCAATTGTATTTATCTAAAGAGAAATGGAGATTCATACACAAGTTATTAGTTTAAGCTGTTGAATAAAACCTTAAGAACTCTTTAAATCTCTTTGAAATTTCCTTTAAGTTTACATTTCTATCAAGGAAAGTATTCTAATGAGGAAATGAAAGTGTAAGTATGCCAAATCTGAAGTTTTAATTGAGTTTGTTGACAATACCCTAATAGCAGTAGCAGGATGGAAGCAAGGATTTTGAAACAAAGACAATGAGCCAGCCAGCTGACGAATGGCAGCTTATATGCAATTGAATATATAATCGTATAGAATATTTCTTCCTAGTTTGCATTAATAAGAAAGTGTGTGAGTGTATGTGTATGAGGATTGTCAGCTTGAGACTGAGACTCTGGAATCTGTATGCTCAGCTGAAAAAGTCTGGATGGTGTTGTGGTCCTGATTCACCTCTCACTAATGTATTTTTATCAACACTCGTGGTGCACAGAGGGGTTGCTTAATTCAAGCTGCACCTATGGAGACAGCAAGAAGTTGGTGGGGAGATTCCAACTGCCTGTGCTCCAGCACCCAAAGAGCAGTTTCTCCAGACAGAATCTCATGTTCCCAAACTTGTGCTGTACCCCAAGGTCAGAGGCTGGTTTTGACAATATTTGCTTTAACTGTTTGTTCAGGACTATTTTTTTTACATTTGCCAAATCAAATGAGCACATTAGCGAGTGACCTGATGATCAGCTAGTAGGGCATGATGCCAGTGGAGTAAGGTACACAACTCAAAGTGCTACTCAAGTGCCATGCTCCTCTCAACACCCAGAAGAAAGAAATCGGAAAAACATAATACATTATCTCTGAACTCTGGCAGTGATACTTCTCACATACACATAGACAGGATCAAAATAAATTAATGGAAATACCAAACCATTTACAAATATAAACACTATTAACCAGTTGGCTTACATCTCAGTCAAAGAGAAACCACAGTTTTCTTGAAATTCCAAGCCTTATGTAAAATATGAGCTTCTTCTGGCTTCAGAGTAAATATGTGCTTTTGTTATCAAGCACCTGACATTTGCAGGATAAATCCTGTGTGAATTTTAAAATAGAGAATTAAAGTGAAAATCCTTCTCATTTGATGAAAGGTAAACTGAGTTCCTGGAAGAATACAATTTTCTGCTCCTGAAAAGAAGCACCTGGGTATTGTCAGGGCAACTTAATTGTCCATTTCTAGCAGATAACAATAAGTGAACACTACAGAGCTCTGTTTGTGTCACCAATGTAGATCACAAATCTTTCCCATAGAATTGGACATTGCTGAGATAACTGAGAAACAGATTTTACTACAGGAGGAAATAAAATTCAATATCATATTGAAAATTTCCCTGTCTACACAACAAGATAACTGTGAGGGAATGAAAAATAGCAATTTCTCAATTAATTTTATATTAAAATCAAAACTGCAATGTTTACTTCAATCTTTTTGTGTTCCTGGCCTGAGAGATAGAAAATGTTTCCTGCTAAACAGGTAGAATGGGAACTTCAGAGATTTAAAGAGTGTTCTGAGTTATCTCATAAATTTTACCTCATGATCACTGTGGTTCAAAACCATTGCCCATTCTTGGCACAATAGAAGGAATGAGTGTCTGAAATAACATTCCTGTGGTCTGGGGGGATAATGACCTTCAGAGAAAAAAATGTTAGCAGTTTCCTCACTGCATGACTCCACCAGAGTTATTCCAAAAGAGACTCTGTCCACTTTTTCTCAGAAAAAAATTTATTCATTTCTGTAAAGAAATTCCTACCATACAAAAGACACTATATTTTTAGGACATAGGGGTGCCCCACTTTGCATTAATAAAACTACTGTTATAAGTGGTATTTTTTGTACTGTGTACATATCCATATGTTCCATATCCAAGCTGAAGAATAATAACTACCATGAAACAGAATCAGATTAGGTTTTGCTGCCATTTATCAGTAAAATTAACAATGTATTAATGCAAGACTTGTGTATTTGCAAAAAACTTAAGCCCTAGTGACCCGAGGTTAATATTCATGTATTTAGATTGCTGTCAATTCCCAGGATTTAAGAAAAGCCTGGGATTTAACAGAGTGGTTAGAGTAATCATAAGAGGCTGCTGTTAAAAACGTTGGATTGAGCTTGAACTGTCAATCACTTTTGAAAGCAATGTACATATGAAAACAAGGTTATCAGGTGACCATGAAATGTCTTTTGTCATCAGTGAGTGAGAGCTTCAAGTGCTACAGGCTCTCAAAGTGGTAAAACTCACAGAGGCTGGGTCAGAGAAAGGGCTTGGAAAGCCCTGCAGCTTCCCCAGTGTGGACTGAAGAGAAATGTCTGTATTCCTGTCTGCTTTTGTGGCAAACATTGTTCAGATTTTTTCAGCTGGAATAGTTCTTTAGGAGTGCCTGTTTTAACAGAAGAGAGCCACAGGAGGAAAAACCTTAATGCAACCATAAAGCTTCATGGGGAAGGAGGGAGCTTACAACTCATGCAGTACCAGATACAAAGCTTCATACAGGGAAATGTTTCTGTTCCGATTGTCTCACATATCAATATATTTAGTAATGTTGAAAAAAACCCAAAGAAATATTAGTGTTCTGGTTTTGGCTGAGATAGAGTTAATTTTCTCCCTAGTAGCTGGTATAGAGTGTGGAATTTAGTATGAAAATAATGTTTTATTTCATCACCACATTGATGGTTTCAGTCATTGCTAAGTGGTGTTTATACTCAGTCAAGGACTTTTCAGCTTCTCATGCTCTGTCACTCTGAGGTGACAAGAGGCTGGAAGGGGACACAGCTGGGACATCCAACCCAAACTGGCCAAAGGAATATGCCATACCATGTGACAACATGCTCAACATACAAACTGGGGGAAAGCTGGTCAGGGACCTCTGCTCAGGAGCGAGCTGGGCACCGGTCTGTGGGTGGTGAGCAACAGCCCTGTGCATCACTTGTTTTGTATAACCTAATTATTCTGATGTTGTTGTTATTGTTGCTATCATCATCATCATCATCACCATCATTATTATTATTATAATTACTATTATGATCGTTATTATTATTATTATTCTCTTTCACTCTGTCCCATTAAACTGTCTTTATCTCAACCCAAGGGTTTCCTCACATTTACTCTTTTAAGTCTTTGCCCCATCCCACTGGGAAGGGGGAGTGAGTGAGTGGTTGTGTGATGCTTAGTTGCCAGATTTGGTTTAACCACAACATCTAGAAAAAGTATGTGGGGAAAAAAAAGTGGTTTCTCTTCCAGAAGTACTGTACTAGGAGCCTCAGTATTAAACTGCTCCCTCTGACTTAGAGTGGGAGGGATGGAGGCCTGGCACTATCTGGGGCAATGGCAGGGACCCTCATTCCTCCATTGCACTGTCTCTCCATCATCTGGATAAAAAAGAAGATGCCCCAAGGCACTCCAGTGGGCCTGGGATAATCAGTGAGGCGGGAGGGAGATCAGGAGACCAACTCTTGTCTGAGCACTGTCCTCAGCCAACCCCAGGGATTTCTGACTGGAAATCAGAGCTACAGCTAATGCTGCTTGACACAGAATTAACTCTCCCAGGGCCTCCTCTTTGCTTCTGCAGAGCTGCCACAGAAAAAAACCCGAGTTGGATTGTGTGCTCCCCACAGGGTTGCACTGCGAGGAAGAGTAGAAAGACAGAGGAGAAGCGTGAAAGAAGAATCCCTTAAAAGATCCATCCTGCAGCCCCACAGGATACAGGCTGAGGGAGAGTCCATAGTTTAAAATGATACAAATATCATATATCTCCCATATCTCGCCCACAGGAATAACAATGGTCTGCAGCAAAAAGCAGCGTGAGTTCTGTATCGTCTTTCATGCTGGTGTATTTGGATTGAAACTAGAAAATAAACTTTGAGTTTCATCACTTTTTCAGACTTCAAACATGGATGTAGCACTGCTTTCTGTCTTCTTACAATTGCAAGCTGAAGCAAGTATATTATGTGTTATAACAGTTTAGTACTGCTTAAGACGTTACAATGATTTTCTCCTCCATCATTTTATCATACTTTTTAGTTGCAAGTCAGTATTTTGTAGATTGGCTAATTTAACCTGCACAAGTCTGTCCAGTGGAGAATGGTAACAGGAACTTTTACATCTGGAATAAAGTGAAATTGCTCCAAACTCCGCACCAAGACATGAGAGAAACAGTTGTGGCGTGGAGTCCCTGGGATTTCCTCGGATCACCTATGCAGCATCACAGAAACCCGGGTACCCCACAGGGGTGACAGGGTGACAACACAAAGGGCATCCCAACCTCACTGGCTTCCTGGGCATGAGGGCCTCCTCCCAGGCAAGGACAGCTGGCCCACGTGTCTGTCATCAAAGAGAGTGCAAGCAGGCAGGCATTTCTCGAGGTTGGATATGGAATACAGCATTTCAGACTGCAAAAAGGAGCCCTTCTCAGAACCTGGGTTAGCCAAGAGGTGTCAAGGAACCAGGAGCAGCTGACCCCTTAGCTGGGTTTTGTGCCCTTTGCAGTGAGAGCGATGATTTCTGCCCTGTGAACTGGATGAGAGCTATTTACCAAGAACTCAGCACAGCACTGGACCTCCAGCCAACTGGAGCGTGTCAGCCCTGGAGCTGCCTCAGCACTTACAGGGGCTTAACCTTCACCCATGGAGCCCTGCTTCACACTTGTTAGAATCTGCAATCAGTAATGCAACAGCACAGATTCTTCTGCTGACGCAGGATGAAGAACTTCGGAGGGACTTTGAGCAAATCATGGGTTAAACATTGCCCTGGGAACACTCCTGGAGCTCCCTTCATACATTGCTTTTTTTCCCCTCCTGAAAATGAGGTTTTTGCAAGCCATGCAAGTGAGTGAATTCAGCATATAATTCCAGAGTGGTATGCAGCTCTTCTCTTGCCACATACACAGACACTGGTTTTAGTGCACATCATCACATAGTGATTAATGGCAACATGGCATTTACTCCAGGGAATGCAGCCAGCTTAAACATGAAAACCCACATAGACTCAGATGGACAGACAGGCATATAAACTCTATTTATTTTGTCAGCCAAGCAAGAAAACTGTAAAAATAAGAATACAAAAATCTTCTCTGATGTTTGCTTTACTCAGGGATAAAGTGATTTAACAGAATTACCGACCGTGATTTTTTCTGAATAGGGTTACACACACTGGCCTGTCACCACCCCTGTAGCTAAGCTGCACTCGGCACAGTACCAGATCCACGAGAGAACAGAGACAGGGACTTTCCACTGTCTCTTGATTCCTTTCTTTTGGTGTTCCCAAGGGATACCCTCAAGATACTGGCTCCAGGAACAGCCTCAGCTGTGGTCACAGCTAAAGGGGCTGTTGAACAGCAAGGGGTCACTGGCCTGGAGTAACATTTACACCGTGCTGCCTCCTCCTCACCCAGCTGCTCTGTGACAGGAGCTGTCACCCAGGGTTCTGCTGGGATGGAAAGGCTCCTCAGGAGATCATTTAAATTGCTTTATGGCCCTTTCTATTACTCTGGAGTTGCAGAAGTGCTTGATGTATTGTAAGACTGAAGTTCTGGTCTGATATTTGTATTCTATCTGTATTTCATCTTTCATAGCCATGAGAGACTATCAATGACAAACTGGCTCCCCAGATACTAAAGGTTTAGTGCCACTGGTACAAATTAATGAAAAGGATAAAGGTTTGTGCCATAAATATGAAACACAGGGTACAATTAAATTAGGTTATTTTTACATCTCAGATTAAAATTGCTCTTTCTCTGTAATTTTTCTGATTGTAACTAAAATCTTTTAAGGTCAGTGGTTCTCAGGTGGTTTTGTGTTATCTGATATGCTCTTTCCTGATTTTCTCATTAGTGTTCTTCAACAGGACTTTCTTCTACCTTTTTGTCTTTAATACAAGACTTTTTTTTTCCTTAAGTTGTTTCAAGAAAAGCAAATAAGTACCTTTTTTTAAAAGCTGCTCTTTTTTTAGAGAAAGATTGCTTTCTGGGAGAATCATTCCTCCTAGCATGGTATTATAATTCAGTTTGCCAGCCATCTACAAAAAAAAGCATTTGTGAATAGGGTTGAAAGGACATGAGAATAGAAATCAGAAGACTAATGCCATTCAAACATGCTCCTCTATGAAACATTTTTGTGATTACTTTCCCCTCCTCTGTTTGACTAGATGGGAGTCTCAGAGGCTAAAAAATACAGATAGAGTATACAAATATTATTGACTATCTAAATCTTAAAGTCCTTTTGAAGGAATATAAAATCCTCCATTTATTTAATTTACATGAGTCTACATGAGCATTTCAAAGGCAACAACATACACAACTTACTCATTTCATGCTGGAAGGGAGAAAGGGAAGGAGGACCCTTGGTTTTCATCACCAGATATATATTTTAATAGCTGTCCATTCAAGGCTGATCTAAAATATCAGATATCCAAGGGAGTCAAAGGCAAACATAAAACCGCTCACATGATTCAGGCACACCCTTGCCATATTCCATGCCATATTTGTCTATCTTGGACACATTTTCTGGTTTGATGTTTTAAATCAAGCCCATGTAAAGAAATAAGACTAACAAAATTGTCACGCTGTGCTACATGTCCTTACACAAGCATTTCCATAATTTTTACTAAAGAATTCCAGATAACAGGAAACAATAATGAACCCTTTTATAATATAAACTTCATGCTCTGTGCAAATTGCAATATTGTCAGGAAGCCAAATTTCTCGTTAATATATTACAAACTTCTCAGATATTTGCATGCAGCAAGGATATTAGAATGATAGTATTTTAAAAATAGACTCACATAACATTTTTTAGTGTAATCAACCATGGATGAGGCCCATCTGTCATATCTAGTCTGTATGACTAATTGTTAGTGGTCTGTAATTGAAATTTAAATTTATTAAATGAACAGAGATGCCATTATAAATGCACTAATTCAATATGTGGAAGGGGGATGGCAGGATATGAAACTGGGTGGTAGCTTCTGAGCACTGTTTATGTTTCTAGATATTCAGATGAATGCGAATCCAGTTCTACAACTGGGCCAATCCTTCTGCAAGACACATCAGAGCTGGCCAGCAGATGCCTAAATCATCACAAACATTCTCCTCCTCATTTTTCCCCACTTCAAAGGGGGTTGTGAATGGAAGGTGAGCTTAGGCTTGTTGGATGTTTGTATTTTATAGGAGGTCCTAGGGGGAAAAAAGAGTTTTTCATTGTCATTGTAAAATATGGAAATGTCCAAGAAATTACCTGTGGTTTCATAGACACCACAACAGTGGCCAAGGCCAGCAGAGTGTCAAAGAACACACATGCAGACAGCAGACAGGTCTGTTTTACAGACCGTGGAAGAAATCTACAAGACTTTGATGGCAGAACTCCCATCAACTTCAAGAGTCAGGATTTCTCTCCTTGGAAGTTAAGTGCATTTCTGTGATGTGCTAAGCATCCTTAGCTGCCATCAGGTAAACTCTTGGAGAAAGGAGGTCACTCAGCCCCTGCAAAATTGAGTTTTTCATCCCTAGAAAGCAGGGCAACATCTTCATGCTCAGGAAGAAAGTATTTTCAGAATGACTACACCGCTAATTTTTCTTCAGTAGAATAAATAACCACTGAACATACACAGATGTCATCACCAGATGCAATTTCTCGGTTGGTGTCACTGTAGAAGCAGAAAAACCACCAGTGAGCTCTGCATTGTTTTACTGTTGCTTTACGTTGTCACTTATTTTAGAAAACCCATATTTGCTCTGCTAATCTGTTTTATTATGGAAGTGTTTTATCTTTCTGTTTGAAAAATAAGGCTAAGCACCAGATTTAATCCCAAGCATATAAGAAAGATCATGCCTTCTGTGGGAGCCTGTAATTCTTTAATGACTGCAGCACTGACATGTTGGGTGTGTGCATGGGCAAGAAGTGGGGCATATCTTTTAGCACTAGTAGCTTCATCCTGCAGCCTCCTGAGCAGCTTTAAATTGCAAGTACTATCCTGAGAACTGAGGGCACTTGGTGCCCTGCAGGGACTGCCAAGGATTTCACAGAACTGGCACTTTTGAAAGAGTGCAGCTCTGTGTGTTTTCAGAGATGAATTTTGGGACTCCTGCCACACAGAGGGTTTTTTTTCTGAGTTTTTTCTTGGTTGTTTTGAAAGAGCTACTTTTTTATATAAGAACGAAACCAAATCCACTCAAAGTAAAAAATGCTCGTTTAAATAGATAACCACTTACAGCAGATGTACCAGAGACAAGTGTCAGAAAAAGGCTGGAAATGCTAAGGCTATTAACATAAGAGGTCAAATTCGACACTGCTCTTGGATTTGGCAGAGGCTCTACAAACAGCTTATGACCAGAGAGGTCTCCCTTTTGATTAGGTATGTTGCTTTTGCTTTTCGGCTCTGCCTTGACCCTTTTTACATTTGCTGTGGCAGTGCCTCTTTGCAGAGCACACTCGCAATTAGGGTAGGAAATTTTGGGGCGCTGTCAGGAGACTGCAAGCAGTTTTCACATAGAAATAAGCAAGACCAAGGAAAATGTTTTGGAGAAGAAATATAGTATAGGAATACAAATGTTATGGTTGCTCAGTTGAGAGGAATGAGGAGCCACTCTGGGAAGAGAAATCAAATCCTATCTTTGTCTAGAAACAGTAATGCCCTGATTCTGACTACTAAACATAAAGTAGGATCCACAGCCATTCTATTACCCATAATTACAGTGATCAAGCCTGTGTGGCTGCAGCTTGAGAGGATATTTTTATATTGTACCAAACATTCCCACAGTTGATGGGATACATTCTTCTTTAAGTGTGAGTAACATTGTCCTTGAAGCTCAGTTATCGTGTCTGGTGAAACCATGGATAAACACTGTGTATGTTCCCACCTAACCACCTGTCTAGAGAAGGGGAGAGTGGCACGGGCCCTTGCTGAAGAGGAAGCTCATCAAACAGCTTCATTTTCCTGCTCATACCATTCAATTCTGCAACAACTTTTTGTTTTATGATTTAGCAGGCATTTTGCCCACTTCGTGGCACGCAGCCTTCCCTCTGATGTGGAGCTTGTCAAGGCACGGCTGTTTCCCAGGATTGCTGGGATGTTTCAGGATTTCAGGATTGCTGAAAATTGTCACATTTGTTATTCTGGCTGGAAGAGAGAAACTCTACCATTTTGACGATTCTTCTGTACATCCTTCTCTGAATACTTCTTGTTTGCTTCCTGACTTATACAATTGATGATACTTCTTCTTTGTACATCAGTGTCACAAATGTTAGCAGTCTAGGTCTGTTCTTCATTATTCTTTTGCTGCTTTTCCAAAAATACAGCTTTTCTTCTTGGCTCCATCACTTTTATGGTGACTTGCTCATATTTTGAATCCTAGGATTTTGCTTACTTTATGCTGGCAATGCTTCTCGTGGTTTGCTGTAAATTACAAATTATCAAAACAATATAGTATTTCAGAAAATTGTGTGGGAAGAACAGAGGGAAGAAAGGATTTTGTGTTTGTTTTGAAAAACCAGTCTCCTGCCTGCTTTTACTGTCTCACTCTTCCATCAGGCTGCCTCCCTAAAGCTAAGGCGTTCTATTTTAAAAACCTTCCAAGTGACACAGGAGCGGAACTTAAGGAACTTGAGAAACTTGAGCTAATAATTTCCAACAGCAGTTCGAAAATGTTACTGTCAGCCTCAGAGAACTGTTCTTGTGTCAGCTCATGGGATCTCCTGCAGTAGGTGCGTGCTAATGCCTTTCATTTCACTGAGCTGCATGCCACAAAAATCCATCCTCTGCTGCCTGTTCGCTCCGTGGGCTCCATTCCCAGTCACCAATCCCCAAGTGGAAGCCAAATTCATCTTCCACACCTTGCAGACTAGATGCCCAGCTGTGTAAACTGGCGTCACACTGCTGACTCAAAATCATAAAAACCAAAAAATCCTAATACTTTAAACTGAACCATCATGAAATTATGATGCAGGACTCAGGGTTGGGAAAGATCTCCTGCCTTATGCCTCAGACCATGAGATGTAACTAAGATCTGTGGCATGAATAAGCCATGAATGAACTGTCTGATACCCTTTTGCTGCTATTTTAAGTTCTCTCTCCCCGAAGTCCCGGCCTGGTTTGCTCTGCCCAAGCCACCTGCTGGGAGGTCGTGTGCTCTGCAGCTCGTAGGCTTTGCGGGCTGTCACTCAGTGCTCGCTGTCAAGAGGACATCAGCCTCTTCACATCTGGTAAATAAAAATGAGGTCAAGCCTATAACATTTTCCACTGAGTAAAAATACATAAATGTTGCCACTGTGATTAAACTCTCTCTTTCCTCCGCTCGTCTTAGAGATTTATGGCTTACACGCAAGCTTATCAGAATCATAATTCATTCAGTTTTGCACCTATGTGTCCTAGTTCTTATCCAATTATTTCAGCTCTCTGGTTTTGTAAACTTTTATTTCTCAGGCTGTGCCCCTTCCCATCAGGAAATGTCTTCTGGGGTCAGATCTGAAAGCAATGTACTATGATTTAGCTTCATGCCTTCCATTAATGTCAGTGGGAATCAGGCTGCTAAACCCTGAACACTGTCTTTAAAACATAACTCGCAGTATAGGAGCTCTCATGCATTTGTAAGCATTTATTCTCATGTCAGACACATGTGCCAGCTGACTAGCCAATGGAAATGAGCTTTTTTCCCTCCTTTTTTAATTGATCTAGCAGTGGAGATGAATGAAAGCCTGGGGGAGTGCAAATAAAAGGGTCAAACAAAGAAGGTTAATGCTTCCTGCACAATCTCATCACAGGACTTAGGAGTGCTACGGCATCCCTACGGAGGAGATTGCGTGCCTTGGTCAGCAGCATACACAGGACACCACCAACACTGAGCTAATTAAATGAACACAAATTACGACAGCTCTCAGCTACAACACCTCGCCTGGTAGTTTGTGTTTAATACTGATTTCACGTGTTACCAGTACGAGCAGCTCCATGTTAGATAAAGCAAAGGTGCTAACAAAACTGACTACTACTTCCTTATGTCTCTCCCCACCTTCTACACAGAGATTCCCTGTGAAAATTTACACAAAGCGTTCAGTTGCTCTTAGCAATGTTTCTGTTGTGATCAGCCTGCCTAGACATCCCGTCCCTCTGCCAGAGAACACTGAATGAGGGGAAAAAAATGAGTCAGAGAAATGTGTGAAAAGATTTACATGGTATTTGCTAGCATCCCAATAATCAGCTCTGTAATTGTGCATTTTATTAAAATCCCACATGTTTATTTGAGCTGCTGGAGTTGTTCTACTTAATTAACAGCAGAGAGGAAGGCAAAGCCTTGTCTTAAATTCAGACATCCAGATCCAAATCCTTCAAATTCCTGTGCAATTGCTTAATTTTCTACACCTGAATAGCCCCTTAGGGGTCGGATCTACCCATTTATGTTGTTAGTGAGGTGCTCCCCCGACAGATCCAGGTACTGATGTACCTGCAGGCTCCTGAAAGCTCCCTGGATGCAGCTAAATCTGGGATACATTTGGCTCCATTTATTTCTGCAGCTGTTGGAATGCTGTGCAAACAGCGCCTGTGGTCACAGGAGATGAAACACAGTGCTTGGATAAAGCCAGGGAAGAAGGTCAGTGGAGTCATCCAGACAAGAAAATCTGTTTTCCAGATTCTGTGTGGCCATCCTGTGTTAAGGGAGATGACTTAATTGGGAGCCTTGATCAGCTCCTAAGAAGAGCATCGGATGGTTGTGGACCACGTGGACAGCAGGTGCTCCAGGAAAGGAACAGCAAGGAGAAGGGAGAGTGGGAGAGGGGTAATGCAAGGTGCTAGAGGTGAAGCCGAAGCTCTGAGGTGCTGACAATCAGGATTTCTACAGAAGCTGTCTCTGAAATGCTCCTGGAACCCACATCTGCCAGGAAAAGAGAGGCCAAAAGACAGAACATTTAATGCCTAGTTAGGAAATAAGGTAAAAGAACAGGCATGTGTAGTCTAAGTGAAGGCATCAACACAACACGCATCAGAAATACAGTGGAAAGAGAATGGTGAGATTCTGTTATACCAAAAATCCAGCATATAGAGTAAGCCATGCTAGAATCAATAACATTAACAAATTACCTCATCAGTATGAAACATAAAATCTGTGTGGATTGAAATGATAGACCTAAAGTGTTGTTGCCACTATAGCAGGGGAAGAACATTGTGTATGATACTGCTCCTGTTACCAGGATGTGGACACCAGCTGCAGAATATGGGGGAATTCCAAGATGCCAGAGAGGCAGGAAGGGCAGTAACAAACATCAGCCTTCAATAATTTACATGCAAGTGGTCCAGATATTGCGCAAGAATGAAATATGAAACAGTCAATAACTATTGCATGGAGGAACTGCTTAAGGATATTGATCAGAAAACAGGCAATTATGGAGTTGGCTTGGAGGAGAAACTTATGCAAATGAGGAATTTTGTTTAAAAGAAACAAAACGCGACAACAAAGAAAATTAATTATTTCCTGAAGACATGAAGTCTGCTAAAGGACGCTGTGCTGAAAGCACAAGGCCAGTGCACATAATTCATCAAGGAGGCTTGAAAATGGGCAGTACATGGTAGCTTTGAAAATGGTGAGATAAGAGAGGTTATTAGAAGAATAACTGCAAATCCTTCAAACAGCTGAAGTTGGATCCAAATGAATAAATTAGAAAGTAACAGACACTCTGGAAGATTACACGTACAATGACAATTTGACAGCCAAAAAGGGGTTTGATGAGTTTCTAGCAAAAGGAATCAAAACTAGCAATAAATCTCTTTTTCCTGAACATCAGGATCAGGAACCTTGCCAGAAAAATCAGTGGAGCCCATTGATCACCAGAGTTTGAAGGAAGCACTCAGAGAAAATACAGCTATTAGAGAAACTAAACGAATCCTTTAGATTCTCACATCAGAAACCATTTTGGGATGGGGTGATTCTATTAGCAAGTTTATCTGAAATGGCTGGGCCCAGAAACCAGGTCTGGGAACAGTGAACCAAAATGAAGAGCAACAGATTGCCAAAACCCAGATGATATCATGAAGGAGTTTCAATGGACCTCAAGGATGAAATAACTAAATGACTGAGTAGCAGCCTATAACTCTATGCTTTAAACTCCCTTGATATCCAAGGAGTTGTTATCAAATATCAAATGCCTGGCCAACTTTTTTAAGCAAAGGTTCCAGGGGAGATGGGGGAAAGAACTGGCCTAGAAGTCTGAAATCTTTGCACTAGGCAAATTAGTAGAGAAATATAATGAAGAACAAATTTCATTGCCACTTCAATGAATTTGATTTGCTTGGAAAGAGTCAGCATGACCTTTTCCATTTTTACAGATTGGAGTTGTTTGACGAGATCAATGTACATACAGATAAGAGCAATACAGTTGATATAGTCTACTTGGATATCTAAATGCTTTCAGCAAACTTGTTTCTTGATTTCCCATGACAGGCTTTTGAGGGAGTCCAAAGACTTCCCTATCAAAAGAATGAAAATCATTGCATATTAAAAAGATATTTAAAAGATAGTTAGCAAAGGAGGGGGCCAGAGTAATTCTGCAGTGCTGTGTAGTGCAACAACTGCTGTCAAGGTATTCCTAAGTAACCTGGAAAAGGTAGTGAACAGAGGGGAAAGTTTGTTGACAGCAGCAAAATATTTA
This sequence comes from Pycnonotus jocosus, assembly GCA_013400435.1. Classification (NCBI taxonomy): domain Eukaryota; kingdom Metazoa; phylum Chordata; class Aves; order Passeriformes; family Pycnonotidae; genus Pycnonotus; species Pycnonotus jocosus. Next base: position 13,490 of record VWYP01016629.1, on the reverse strand, counting down.
TATTGTTAGGGACAAGGGCTGACTTTAAGAATAAGGTTTTAGTAGTACTTTGATGAGACTTAGTGACAAGACAACATGGTAAATGTGATGCAGACTAGATAAATATAAAGGGATATGTAGGGTAGAAAAAGCAATCCTAGTTTCACAGCCAAAATGGCATGCTGTGAGAAGACCATCAGCCATCAGGAGCAAGATCTTGGGACCTATTTTGCAGATCTATGAATATGCCAGCTCATCACTCAATAGGGGTCAAAAACCAGCCTTAAATAAAATATTAGGGCATAGTAGGATAGGAACAAAGAATAAAAGAAGGAAGAACATTATGCTAGTGTGCAAACTCATGGCTCACCCGTGTTATGATTAGTCTGTAAGGTTTGGGTCTTTTAATCTCAAAAATGGTATAGCAAAACCAAAGAAGGTTCAGGGTAAAGTAAAAAGTACAAGCAGCTTCAATACCTGATTAGATACAGAAAGCTTCAGCATAGGCAGTGACTTTACCAGGACAGAATGTTTCAGTCTGCAAGAGAGACAAGTCAGTGAAAGAAGAATACAGTATGAAGAGTATGCTGAGGATGCTCAGAAACAGTCACTGTTTCACCTGTCTTCTCCAATAAAAGGGATCTATGTGGGGGGAGTGGGGTTAACACAGCTACAAGGAGCCACTAGAAGTTGGAGTGGCTCCTTGGCCACTCCAAGTTGGAGAGGACATTGGAGACAAACAGATGGGAAAGCCTTTGGAAGCTAGTGAATACAGAAAACACATATATCCCAGGAAGATCCTGACAGAAAATAGCTTCAAATTGTAAAAATACAATTTGGGATATCTGGAGGAAAAGCTTTGTATTTTCATCCTGCTCTTATTCTTCACTAAGCATCCTACAGAAAGATCATCCTGAGCTAGCTCAGTTTTTGGCTTGAGTGGGAGTGATTATTTGTGTGGTTTAGTGCAGTCAGCTACACACACAATCAGGGTGTTTATTGCCACCCTAGGCTGGGTGTTCCTGTGTGAGCCCACACCAGCAGGACCAGAACACCACACACAAATGCTCACACAACTGCACCTCCATCCCTGTCCATCTCTCCATTGCCATGCAGAAAGGATGGCTCTGGGTATAAAGCCACAGGAGAGAGAGATGGGGCTCTGTTGGGCAAGCACAGCAAAAAGAAGGGGGTAGCTGCTCTGCAGAGTTGCTGAAATGTCAAAGCCTGCCTGGAGAACACTGCCTGTGTACTTCCCCAGCCTTTCCCTTCCCCAGCCCCTGCCTGCTGCTGTGAGCTGCAGGCAACTTCCTCCAGGTGGGTGATGGCTTGGGGGTCCCTCTCTTCTGCCAGCAGTTAACATGCCTGAGAGTGCAGGGTGGTCCTTCTCACCCAGGGGCATGACAAGTCCACCCAGGGGCTGCTGAGTCTGGAGGATAAACATGTGACAAACCCAGGAATAATATACCATTGTCAAGTGTAAAGAAATCTTTACAGCAAGCTGAACTGGCCTTTTGGCAAGCACTAAGCCTTGAAAACCAGCCCACTGGTTACAGCCCAATCCACAGGGTGCTCATCCCGTCAGAAGATTTAAAACAGCAATAGATAATGTTTGCATACAGCCTTAAGCCCCTTTAAGGGGCCTAGACCAGCTACTCAAACTCCACGGTTAAAAATTTTCTTTAAAAATCTTGTTTTAAGGCCAGCTAGGCCAATCCCAGCATTAGCCTTTTGAATCCACTCCACCTTCCCACTTTGTTTCTCTTTGGGCTTATAGAGAGTGGAGTTTCAATACTTGAAGCACTTTATTGGCACTATCTTATATCTCACTGTAACAACTCCTGAGGACATCAGAGCTCCACACCCTACAATGAGTTTATGTAGAACTTAAACTTAAATTGAACCAAACCTTTCTCTCTCTTCTTTTTTTTTTAGGTATTATTCGTATTTTTAATGGAAACAAATACTGAAATGGGAATTTTTGTTCTTGGAAGAAAAAAGTATGGTAAATCACATGGGAATGCCTGTTTGTGTAAAATACTGAGCTTCATTTTCAGTCTCAAGTGGTTAAAACTTAACTTTAAAACTAGTTAAGTGATTCAGATTAGCAGCTGTGCTAGGGGTACTTATCAAATTGACCTAAGCTTGGCAAGCTTTTGATGTTCCCTCATCAGTGATATTGCTCTGTGGTACTAAGGATGCATCTCAGTTTTAATTAAACCAAATAGTACTTTGGTTTTTATGTTGGGGTTTTTTTCTCCAAAAGGATGGAATCTTCCCATGAAAAAAACAAAACTGATGGCATCAAGGATTAGACTTGACCTAACATCAGTTCTTGAGGTTTTGTGTCTACATTCTCCTAAAGTACCTGAAAAGAGCCTATGCCCAAAACTTCTCAGAGCAAAAAAATATTTGGCAGTTCTGTCTGTCAGGTGGATGGACTTTTTCCTCTTGCTAAGCAATACTTCTGTTTCAGAGTCCTGCAGCCTCTCTGAAGAGTGGATGAGAGGGCATAAATACTCTCCAGCACTTGCAACATGGCTCTGAGCCCTGGAGAGAGAGTTTATTTCCACTAACTGTCTGCCAAAAGCCTCTCCTCTGTCAAAACACAACAGATGAATTCATAAATTCCAGAGTTACGTTCCCTCACATTTGTGGGCAGGTGATCAACTGCAATTGTCCTGCAAAAGGCTAAATGATAACCACTGGTGGCAGCCAGCTCCTGAGCTAAGTATCCTTGAACTCTCTTCTGTTGCAGCTTTCTCTTTCCATGTTAGTAATCAAGTGAGCTGAGTAAAAGGCTTTGTGACAGCAGAACCAGCTTCTGTGAACCCACAGCAGCCTCCAATCCCTTTGTGTCCCATGGATCAGAGGTGGCTGTTTACCTTTCTTCTTCCTAGAAGCCTGGCAGAGGGGGCAGAAGAGTTCTTGCTCCTAAGGTTGAAGACAGTCTCCTAGATAGGGATTTCCTTAGCCAAGGGGAGAGCAATGGATGCTGCTGGAAGTTGTGGTGATGTTAAATGGTTTGTATTTTAACAGGATTTTTTTTAAAAAAATATAAAGTTACAATTATTTTGTGAAGGAATATAGGCTCACAGTGGAAATGTGAAACATTTCATTAAACTCTGAGAGTACAAACCTACAAAATAGTAATTGCTTTTTGTTTTTTACTTAGTAGAAAAGTTAAGAGTTCTCATATAAAATAAAATTTTAAAACATACCAGATAGAATCTCTGTTTAGAATTTCAATTAAAAATTGGTCTTTTCCTTCAAATGATGAGGAAAACCTACAACTTTTAGCTCATGCAAATCTAACAGATTGTATGTTGATCTGACAAAGTTCCTGAGGTTTTTCTTTTCACAGTACACCTCCTTTATGTCTCTTCATACAGTGAGAAGGGAGAACTTCCCATTAACCATTCTTACATTTAAAAGCATGTTATAAACTTAGTAATACCAAAATTGTCCTTCTGAAAGTTATGCTTTTCTTAAATCACTCCTTAGATTTAATGTTCCTTTCATTCTTCCTCCTTAGGAGTGCATTCAATGTTCTAAATGACTGGAAAGAAGAAAATCATTCTTTCAATGAGAAAAGCCTGTGCATTCTCCTCTTTCCCTGAATAGCAAAAACACAGCAGTATCTCAAAGTGCCAAGTCCTGCACTTGAGTCACAATAGCCCCAAGCAGTGCTGCAGGCTGGGGGCAGGGAGGCTGGAAAGCTGCCTGGAGGAAATGGATCTGGGGGTGCTGGTTGACAGCAGCTGAACAAGAGCCAGGCTGTGCCCAGGTGGCCAGGAAAGCCAATGGCATCCTGGCCTGGATCAGCAACAGAGTGACCAGCAGGACCAGGGCAGGGACTGTCCCCCTGTACGTGGCACTGGTGAGGTCACACCTTGAATCTTGTGTTCAGTTCTGGGCCTTTCACTGCAAGAAAGCCATTGAGGTGCTTGAGAGTGTCCAGGGATGGGCAATGGAGATGGGGAAGGGTCTGAAGCACAAGCCTTATGGGCAGCAGCTGGAGAAGGCTCAAGGGAGAGCTTGTCACTCCCTACAGTGACCTGTAAGGAGGGTGCAGCCAGGTGGGAATCTGGCTCTTCTCCACGTAACAAGTGACAGGATGAGAGGAAATTACCTCAGGCTGTGCCAGAGGAGGTTTAAATTGGGTATCAGGAAAATATTTTTTATAAAAAGATTGTAATTTTTTTTTATTTATTTATTTACAAAAAGATTTGTAAATTATTGAAACAGACTATCCAGGGAAGTGATGGAGCCACCATCCCTGAAAGTATTCAAAGAATGTGCAGATATCACACCTGAGAACATATTTTAATGATGAGCATGGTGGTAATGCTAGGTTGGTGGTTGGACTTGATGATCTCAAAATTCTTTTCCAACTTTGATGATTCAATGATCTTCCAAGAATTGCTCTTGCTTTTTCCCTTGGTGAAGCTCCTTCATACTTCAGGCTTTTGCCCCCATTCTGCCAAACCAAGACAGAAACCAGGAGTGATCCTGCCATTCATGGTTCTATTGGCTACAATATCTGCTTGGGCTTTTCTTCCTTGGTGGGGCTCCTGGGTACTTCAGGGTTGGTTTTTTTTTTGTTTGTTTGTTCCTTCTACCAGGAGGGCAACTTAGAAATATCAACTTTCAGGGAAAAAATCTTTGTCTAATAACTTGGATGGGTTGATTTCTGCCTGCAAAAGTCCACGTGGAACAGGGTTAATTCATGTGTGGTACACACATTTTCATCACTCCTTTCCATAAAAACCAAATTACTTTTATAGCCACACATACTGAATCACATTTTGAAAGAACTTCTGGTAGAAGGTTTATTCTATTGTTTTTTAGTTAAAATTCTTCCATAGAACATCAGGCATGGACAAACTAGGTGCCTGATCACTGCTTATTAGAAATGCAAAAGATTAGATAATGGGGTATCTGGAGAGGAAGAAAGTAGCTTAATGCAATTATTTTAATTCTTTCAATTTTTTTCACCCCCAGTTCTTATTGAATAGTTCCTGACTACAGGAAATGAAATTCTTATCTGGAAATTAGCTTTCTACAACATAGATTTCCATACATCACTGGATATGCTGGCTTATTTTGCATTTATATCAGGAAAAGATCTGTGCTGTTCTGCCTCTGGAGCAAAATAGTCCTTCTGGATGCTGTATGAAGAGCAGCCCATGACCAGAAAGAGGATTTTTTTCATCTGAAATGATCTTATCTGAAAGCCAGGGTTTTCTCAGATACTGAGCTCCATTTGTGAGTCTGATTTGAGGAATCCAGTTAGAGCTAAAGATGTTCCCTTAGGTTTCATTCAGGTGTTTCATTTTAACCATGATGGCAATTAATTCATGTTCATCATGCAGCCAACGTCCCCCTGAATTCAGAGTGCTCCAGGCAAACAAAAGATGCTGTCAAGATCAGTGTAATTTTACCATGTGGCAATAGTAGGCAAAGGTAAATTGCTTTCTCCAATTTCAATCTAAATGCTAAGTGCTCCAAGCACTAAAAATTTATGTGTACTCTTCTACTGAAGGGGTGCCAACCAGGAGAGGAGGCATGTTGCACTTAGCCAAGAAGCTGTGCTTTAGCAGTGACCCAGGAAAGGAGCTGGTGTTATGTGTTCCCCACAGTGGGTCTGACTCGGTACTGCTCTAACTGTTCAACCCTCCTGTGAGCACTGAATTCAGCAACAAGTCTAAAAAGCACTCAGTGTTTCCATTTCTCATGGTGAGAAGAGCCACGGCTGTCTGGAATCAGTCTCTGTTAAATATCTTTGGATCATTGATATCCTTTCTCTATCAAGTACCTAAGGGGAAACGTAAAAGTTAGATATTCCATTTACTCAGCTTCTATCACTGAAAGCTGCTGGCAGGACTGGCAGCTTTGTTTGAGCTGTGGTAAAGACTAGAACATTCTGACATCCCCCCGTTGGAGTTAATTGATTTTTTTAAAAGTCAGTGCACACATGTAACACAGTACGAGCCAATAAAAATACCAATTTCGTCCGCAGAATTAAGCATGGAACATAATAAGAATTTGGAAGAGATTAATGAAACCAGGAACCATGAGAGATACTTAGATAGGTACAATATTTATGGACACACGAATCTGCATGCAGCTAAATACAATTAAGGAGAAGATCAAGTCAGTGCAAGGTATACAAGTGGGAGGTGTGCTCCTTCACTGGGAGATGCTGCTGCAACAAGGGGAAGCTGGAAGATGCAGTGGTCTTATATGGATTTCCAGCCAGAGGCTATAAATGTGCCTTCATGGGCACAGCAAAGGTGTACCACAGCCTTGGAACACCAAAGTTGTACATATTTTTAATCACATATGAAAATACATCAAGCTATGCAGAATTCTGCTTCTATGGTACTAAACCCATGTTAAAATCAAACATATCCGCCTTTGAATAATGGACATGGGACACTGGTGCTATTTCCTCACTTCCAGGATTCTCAGCTTCTGCTTCCCAAGCAGCCATGTCCCCTGGCAGCACTGCTGTATTTTTCATTATGATATTCTGTACATGCAGTTGTACAAAAAAATTTATCACTTTGTCCCTGGGGCTTTGGCTCTTCCCACGCTTTTATTTGCTTGATCTTTTTCTAAAACTAGTCTAGACTTTCCATTCCTCTGCTCAGTTTTTTATTCCTTCCTCCATCCACTGTCCCTCTTTTTAATTAGAACTGGGTTTTGTTTCTGTGACACTTTCTACACTGTTTGACCCAAGTGTCTCACAGTCTTTTGATAAGTTTATTCACACAACATGTAGAGATATTTCCCTGATTTGAATCATACAATGGTTTGGTTCAGAAAGGACCTTAAAGGTCACTTAGTTTCCAACCTCCAGGAAAGGGCAGCCACACCTTCCACAGACCAAGTTGTTCCAAGCCCCATCCAACCCGGCCTTGGACACTTCCAGGAATGGAGCATCCACAACTTTTCTGGGCAACCTGTTCCAGTGCTGCATCAGCCTCACAGCTGAGAATTTCTTCTTAATATCTAATCTCTTAATCTCCTGATCTAATCTCCTAATATCCACTCTCAGTTTAAAGCCATTCCCCTTGCCCTTTCACTACAGGCCTTTGTAAAAAGCCCCTCTGCATCTTTCTTGTAGGCCCCCTTTAGGTACTGGAAGGTGCTAAAAGGTGTCCCCATCACTTCTCCAGGCTCAACAACCCCATTTGACAGATGAGAGAGTGAAGACCTGGGTGTTTAGATGCAGAAAAAGCTCAAGTCAATGAGGAGTTAAGTGCCTCAATTCCTTCATGGTCCTGGGTTGCAGTGGTTTCCTTCACATCGTAGTTCCTATTCCATATAAAATTTTGACTTGAGGAGATGACAGACTTTATGTGCTCTGGTGTTTTGGTAGACACTGAATACTGTGTTTCATCACCTATTTATGAAATTTTTTTGTTGTTGTTCTTTCTGTATGTACACAGGAGGGAGTAAAAAACTGTATTTTCAATGGGTAGCAGTTGAAAGGAAGAGAAATATTTCATATCTGAGTGAAACAGACAGGAAGGTTCTGATGTTTAACGATAGGTGCCCCCTGCATAGCTTAGATCTTGCCTTTCTTAGGCATACAAAGCTCTCTGTAAATTGTGTATGTGCAAACAAAAGAAATCTTCAAATGCAGCTGCACTGCATTATATGGATTTTTCAGGATCCCAAGGGGCATTTTCTCAGTAACAAATCATTACCCGGTTCTAGAAAACATTTGTGGGAGTAAGATTCATCTCCTTAAATCTTAAGCATAGATAGGGTTCCTCCCAGGAGCGGAATGCTGCTGGGGATTTTTCTCAGGAAGCCCTCAAACCTGAGCAAACTTTAGCAAGGATGGAAGCACTGAAGGCTCTGAACCAGAAATGGGGAGAGGGAAAGAAGATCTATTTTGGTGCTTTTATTCATTGCGCTCTCTTAGCCTGGACTCGTGTGTTTGTGAGTGGGCCAAAGCATGACAGACCACCTTTCATTGCCAAGGCTTTAGTATTTGGAGTCTGTGATTGGTGGGAGATAAGAGCCACCTACAAACATTACAGTATTTTACACTTGAATATCTGTCCCCAAACCACTTCAACAAACCAAATCCTTTGCTAAAGGTATTAGAACGTCTATTAAAAGCAGTGCAATTTCACTGCATAATAAGCCCTAACAGGAGGAGTTGCTGAAGTTACTTGTTGCTTTAACAAGTGCAGTGCCAGATGGGCTGAAGGAGGCCTCAGTGGAAGACTTCAGAAGGGACTCTGAGAAGTTGTTGGCATGTACAGTGATAACAAGGTGATAGCATTTTCAGAATTGACCTTGTTTCCACTTAAAAGAAATCCTCCCGGTGATAAAGAGACTTTTAGGAGATCTCTGTATCAGATAATGACATTGTAATGGACATAGACACTGTCACATGCTGGGAGTGACTGATCTCATATGATAATCGAGACACTTGGGCTGCAAGACCATCCAGGTTGTCCTGAATTACTGCATTTCTACATTCCTCTCAATTTTGTGACTATTTTAGTATGAGGACAAGATGATCTGCCTCAGCTTGTGTGAGAGCCACTGTCACAGCAGCAGTGGGGGCTGTGCTGCATGGCCTCTCACCCCCACAGGAGTGAGGGAGGGAGCTGCTCTCCCCCCACAGCACCCTGCAAAGGCCATGATCTCCACGTCAGCCTGAGCCTGACTCGCCTCCTGCTAACCAGGACTGGAGAGAGGGTCACGGTGACGTGTCTACCCAATTACACAAAAAATACAACACAGAGTGCCCTGGACAACCTTTGTACCTGTGGCCAGGAAAAAAACAGCCAGGCCAAGGCACCTTGCAGCTTAACAGCCTGCTGTACCCAAAGATGAATTGGGAACCTGAAAGAGGGTGCACAGACAGGCCATGGTCTTAATTTCTGCTACAGCCTCCCATCAGGCTGTAGGTGCATCTTTCACCCTCTCTGCACCTGGCTTTTTAGCCATAAAAGAGGATAGCACTTCTTCCCTACCTCCCAGGCATGTTGAGAGGATAAACACATTGGAGAGATGCTAGCTGTTCAGACACTGCGGTGTTTGTGGGGAACAGTGGGAATACAGCAGCACCAGAGATAGAAACCTGTGGGCAGAGATGTCTGTGTGTGTTATCCTGTGGGTTAGTTACTCACCCCATGTGTTCAGACTCGATAGACACAAACACACAAATTGAGCACAGGCTGGCTGGTTATCTGCCCCACACTGGCTTTTACAGACACAGTTGCATAACCTACTTAGATATGACAGCTTCTCAGCTTTTTTTTTTTTTTTAGTATAACATGAAGTGAAGGAATAAAGTTCTCTTTGAATATTTTTGCTTTTCCCCCGTTGATATATTTTCTGTTCAAAAAACAAGACTTGTTTATTTTCATAAAATAAATTATGTACTCCCTCTAGTGTCAGAAATTGTATATAGGCTTAAACCACGCTTGATCAAATGGTGCTATAAATGCTAAAATAAGGTGCAATTTCATTTCACAGTTTAAGGTTAATAATTTATAGTGATATGTAGAATTAACAACAGTCTTACCTGCTGCTGCTCTGCCTCCTCAGCACTGCAGCTATAGAAAAGAAATACATTATTAAACAGTGCAATAAAATAAGTACTTGAGTTATTTATAAAGCCAGGTCNCTCCAGCCAGAAAAGAGCCTACGAAGGGTCCCGGGTGACAGCGTGGTCACAAAAGGGACCCCCTTTTTGTGGTCCGTGCCAGGGCTGGCCGGCCAGCAGAAGGAAAGGCACGAAAACTCCACAACCATCCTCTTTAATTCCAGTTCCAAACTACTGCTTTGAAAAAGAACATCCGAAAAACCAAATTGTGTAACAGAGAGGTGCCAAACGGGAGAGCTAGAGTCAGAGGAAAATCCAGGGAAGGACTCCTGAAATCCATCAGAGAAGAAAATGGGATTCTCCTGAGTGCCCTGAGGTCTACAATGATTTCATGTGCTTTCCCAGATCATCCTTTACCATAATCTGTGAGCACAGGCACAGAGGTCTTTAGGCTGTTGGAGCACCCGGAGCATTCCCTTGGGGCAGTGAGTGCACCAGGTTGAACAATTCAGCTGCACAAGGTCTCAGTGCCTCCCAGCTTCTGCTCGAAGAGCGCCAAAGGCAGTCACGGTTCAGGGGCTCCATACTCCCCCACCCACCTTTTTTAAACCATCATTGCTAGAGTTCTTCCAGAAGGTTGGGGGAAAGGTGTGCCTTCTGTTACACAGAGGAGAGCACTCCTTGTTTCCAAAAGTGGCGTGTTGACCAGGATATTGGATGTCCTCCATGGGTTTCTGCTCTAGAGCTGTTTTTAAATCATGGGTAGAGTTAACGCCCTCTGTTCTCCACTAATTGGAAAAAATGAATGTCTCTGGCAGCTGGCCACCTGCAGAGGCTCTGGTTTTCCTGCCAAGCAAGGTCACAGAAACACAGAGCTTGGTAGGGTGAGCAGGCAGTGGCAGGTGAAAATGCAAAACACAGGAGGGACCTCAAATCCAGGGGAGGCTCAGTCCCTGTGTCCAGGCTGGGGTGAATGTTTTCGTGCTGAGATGCTTAAGGCAAACACACAAATACTGAGGCCATGAGTTTGAAAGTTGGCAGGTGCTGACCACTCACAAACAAAACTCCTTTCCTTTAGCCACCTAACCACTAATTATACACATCTAATTTTATGCACCCAGTTTGAAAGAACTATGATTACCCTTTGCTTGATCCTTCCTCTAAACACCCTGCCCAAGACTGGCAGGCTGTAGGCAGTGCAGGGGAGGCAGCAAGCATGCACAGCATGACCATGAAGCTGCAGAGGGGCAGGGTGGGTGCTGCATCCACAGACAGGGACCATGGCCCCAGGTAGGTCTGGAGAAGGTGCTCACCTGGGATCTGCATCCATCCAATTATCAGCAGCTTCAAACCCTGGTTTCAGGGAAGTAAAAGTAATCAGCAGAACTCAATGCTTCTGATTTCCTAGAAATATATAAAGCTGTGCCCCTAAAGTTGCGCCATGGCATGGCTGGTCAACCTTCTTACTAAAAATATAGCCAGGACTATGCTGTGCACCCTCAAATGTAGGGGTCTGATCATCCTGCCTCCTCTTTACCTGTTTGCTGCAGTCAGGTAACACATAGGGCCAGGCAACAAGCAGGGATCACCACCAGTTGAGAGTCCACCACTCTCTTTGGTGTCCTTCTCATTCTCTAAGGTTTAGCTGTTTTCTGCTTTTGATCACACCCATCTCCTCCCTCTCAAAACAAGATTAATTATTTAAAGGCATTGGGTACTGTACTGATGAGGGGAAGTTGTTGCTCACAAAGCTGTGTGAATACTCTGGGGTCCCCACTCCTGCCCGCCCACAATCAAGTGATTACCCTCAGTCAGGACCTCACAGTTCCTTCCTTTAAAAAGAGAAATGAAATGAGTGATCTTCTTAGAAGCTACTGTGTTTCTTTACAAATTGCCTAAAAATATTCTTTCCCTGAACAAGCGAACAAAGACCAATTTCTTTACTACAAACCTCAACTCATTTTCAGCCAGGCCTTGGCCCAAAAGTTTTCTCTCCTTCAGTGACTGCAAAGATTTTTTTCCATTATTTCAAGATCACGACACTGTTTAAAGACCCTGAGAAATTATGGAGAATGCTTGGAGGTGCACATCTGTGAGCTGAGAGGCAATAAAGAGAAATGGCAACAAGGGAAATCCGGATTGAATACAAGGAATTTTTTTGTCACCATGATGATGGTCAAAGACTGGAATATGTTGGGAAGAGCAGTTGTTGGAGATATATCCAAACTCAGCTGGAAATTGTCACAAATCATCTGATCTTTTTGAACTTTCTTTGAGCAGGAGCTTGGATGAGATGACCTCCAAAGGTCTCTGAATAAAATGATGCTATCCTTCTGTGATTACATGCGAGGAAGTTGCATAGCCACCTCTCAGATGTTACTGTGACTTCTGCCTGTTGCATGGATAGCAGGAGCATTGACTGAACATTGTCAGGGCAAAAGAACATAGACAAAAGCTGCACCAGGGGAGAGGCAGGTTGGATATCAGGAAGAATTTCTTCACAGAAGGTGTTGTTAAGCTTTGGAACTGACTTCCCAGAGAGGTGGTGGAGTCTCCATCCCTGGATGTGTTCAAGAAATGACTGGATGTGGCAGTGCCTTGGTCTGGTTGACATGGTGCTGATCAGTCAAAGACTAGACTCGGTGATCTTGGAGGCCTTTTCCAATTTAAATGATTCTGTGATTCTGCAAACTAAAGATTCAGTGTGTTTGCCTATCCCACCAGTATCCATCCAGCCTTTTACTTGTCTATTCTCTAATACATGGAGCCATTATCGCATCTCTGCTTAAAACAACTGTTCTGTCCCTGCCCCACTAGAGGGTGCTTTAGCAATATAAATCTTAAATGCTTGATTTAATGCTGATTACTGACATCATACTACTGAACTACTTTGCATATTGGAGACTGACAACCCTTTGAGACTCTGAAAAACTTTGCAATAATGGATCTGGAATGCAGCATTTGTGCACCTGTGATAAGGATGCAAACAACACAAATAAATACACACAAAATTTAGGGGTAATTTCTCAAAAGCTAAGAAACTGGAAAAGTCTTTGCAGTATTTCTTTCAATAGCAGCTGCCTTTAATTTTTTTCTCAGTTTAGTGATACTTGGTACTTTGGGCAGCTCCCCACAATGAGACATAAGAGACAGGCAATGTTCAGATAATTTGAGTTGGTGTTGGCAGGATTTGCAGTGCTGTTAACTTCTGTGATTTCACTGCGAGTGTCCTGATACTAAGACATTTTGCTTTTGTTACTGTTTTTAAAGGACAGCCTTTACAGCATCCTATTTGCTTAGAGGGGTTAACATTCCTTGGCACAAAACCTAAGGAAAATATATCCCATCTGAAACCATCATCAAAATCTTTGTGAACATCTGTGGAGCCATCACTGGCAGACAGGCTTAAGCTGTGACTATAAGTTTCAAATTTAAGGCGAGTACAAATAGGCCTCATCCTGATAACTCCCCTGAAGATCCATTCACAAGAATGGAAAGAAGACGTTCTACTTTAGCTCTTGTCATAGAAGTGGTTGTAGATGTCATGTACAGTCTCCTCACCTTATAAAAAATGTGATGGGTCACAGGGAGTCAGATTGTTGGTGATGCTGTTACACCCAAGATCTTTTACTTCCCATTATCTGCTCTCTTGCTGAAACTCAACAGAGACCTGACATTTATCATCAGGTAAATATGGCAAATGGTGGCTGGGGCACTGCTCAGGTTCACGCTACTGTAGCTTTTGAAATGCATGACAGCACAGTAATAAACCTGCAGGCAGTTTTATTGTAAGCTACAAATCTGTCATTTAGACCCATGAGCAAAACATTCTGCTGGCAGCACGTGGTTATCCTGGCTTCAAGAGGAAGAAGCCAACTAAAAACAACATAGGTTTTGGAGAAAATTACATATACATATATTTTATATATAT
>VWYP01016626.1:48634-68271 GCA_013400435.1 Pycnonotus jocosus | reverse complement strand
CAGCCGGGATCGCCGCCGCTGCCTCGCTCCCCACCCCGGGCCCGGCTGGGCTTAGGCTCGGCCCCAGCTGCTCCTCAGCTCCAGCTCTGGCCTCCTCTTCTCCCTCAGCTTAACAAAAATACCAAATTTTCATTTTTGCTCTCCCCTTTTGCACTCATGGGGAAGGACCCTTGAGTCTCCTCCAGCCTCAGCTTTGGCTGGAATTTTTTAATTTTTATTTTTTAAGATGAAGCGTTTAGTGTGACTAAACCATTCTCACTTCTCCCTCTTGACGATTCCCTTTTCTTTATTAAACAGCTCTGTGTTGAATTATTTGTCCTCCTTTCCCAACCCTTCCTCCCTCCAGCTTTTTTATTATTTATCCTCTGTGGCTTCCGAGGGCTTTATTCATTAATTTCGTGGGGAGAAGAAGAGGCCTCTGTCCCTCCCACACTGCAGAAGGATCGGTGGGATCAGTCTGGCTGGGGGTGATCTCCATCCTGTGGGGTTAAAGCCTTACATTGTGGGAGGAGTCGGCTCCTGTCGCTGTGGGCTGGAGAAGCTGTGGCTGCTCATCCCTGGAAGTGTCCAAGGTTATGTTGGACAGGGTTTGGAGCAACCTGGGATTGTGGAAGGTGTCCCTGCCCACGGCAGAGGGTTGAACAATTCGGTTTTTAGGATCTCTCCCAATCCAAACCTTTACGAGCCGCCCCTTTGCTTTTCCTGGGGGTGCAGGAGGAGCAGTCCCGTCCCCACATCCCCACCCCAGCCGTGCCGGGCAGCTCGGGCCGCTGGAAGCGGTGACCTCCGAGCATTCCCAGCCGCGGTCACGGGCCGGAGGAGCTGCTGGCAGCGCGGCCCCTGCTAATCTGGGAATTGTATGCCAGGAAGCGCACACCCAGCCGGGACAAAGCCTGCGCTCCACGCTCCAGCGCTCCCCGGGCTTCCCCCTGAGCGCCCCAGGGCGGCTTTGGAGCCGTCCCTGGTCCCTCCCCGCACCTGCCCGGGGGTTGGGCACCTGCTCCAGGTGAGGGGACAGAGGTTGGTGACGCTGCTGGGTGCTCTCCCAGCTGCCTGGGGAGCGTAACAGAATGGGGGATGCAGCTCCCAAACTGCCCTGGGCAGCCTGGAACCAGGGCTGTGAGAGAGATGCACTCCCTGGGCACCCCCAGGGTGTTTAATCCGGGCTCTGACAGTGGCAAATCGTTGTTTTCCTGCCGGGGTGGTTCAGCAGAGCTGTGCTGGCAGCAGCCCCTCCCCGTGATGCCTTCCCGGGTGCCAAAACTCTCCGTCCTTGACACATCCTTAGGAGCCTTGAGCTCCAAATAGACTCCAGCCCTGTGCAAAAAAACCCGCCCGAGATTTCCCGAAGCCGAAGGCTGGAGAAGAATTGGGGAGGATTATTATTATTATTATTATTAGAGCTCCAAGCCTCTGCCAGGGCGAGTGTCAAACAGCCGGAGGTGTCGGCAGGAAGGGTCTGACCCGGCTGAGTCACTGCAGGGCAGCTCCGTGCGGGGTTCCGGGCACCTCGGGGGGCAGCAGCCGGGGCCAGCTGCTGAGAGGAGCCCGGCAGGGCCTTTCCTTGTCCCCGTGGGAAGCGGAGCCGCCTCGGCCGGGATGTGCTGGAGGAACCGCGGTGCCCTCCGAGGTCACTTTGTCACCCTGGCGCTGCCACATCCTGCTGGCTGTTTACAAACAGAGATCGGGGGGGGAGCTGCTCACCGACCGTGCTCCGTGAAAAACCTCGGCCGGCCTCGCTGGCTTCCCCCGCGCCGAGGGAAAAGCGGGATGCAGCGCTGGAGAGCTCTCCCAGCTGCGGAGGTGGATGGGCTCCATCCCCTTTCCATCGCTCTGCCCCTCGCTGCTTGCCCTGAGCCACGCTTGGGCTTGTCCTGCTCCTGCTGCACCTCCAGCAGCCCCACAAAGCCCAGCTCGTGGTCTCCTCCTCCTCCTCCTCGGTGCAGGATGCTGCACCAACACGGAGGGAAAGGAAGGCCTGGGATGATGTCCAGGCTGAGATTCGCAGGGCTCACGGAGCTGCTGTAAAAGCTGCATTACAAATGTGAGCCACTCGGATGTTCCAGTGATCCGAGCCAGCAGAGGAGAATATTTTAAATGAAATATTCATGGGGATCCTCAGCCTGTGAAAGCGATGGAGCTCTGCTGCCTTCTGTGGACTCACACTAATTTATTTTTTATTATGACCCATTTGTAGGATGATGGGGCCAGGAGGCTCCAGGCGGTCGCCTCCAGCTTCAGATCCTGGTTTTCTTTTTTTCAGGTGCTCTAAAAGCACGGAACAGCTCCACAATCTGTGGCCCAAATTCCAAACCGCTAAGGATGTAGCCTGGTATTTCTGACACACCAAACCTGGGCTCTGACACAGGCAGCAGCTCCTCCCTGCCCTGCTCTGGCAGCTCAGACAGGCCACAGGGTCCCCTCTGTGTCCCTGTCACTGTCCTGGGGTCACAGGGTTCTTCCTGTGCCACTGTCCCTGCCCTGGGATCCCCTGTGTGTCACTGTCACTGCCCTGGGGCCACAGGGTCCCCTTTGTGCCACTGGCACTGCCCTGGGGTCCCCTCTGTGTCACTGTCACTGTCCTGGGGCCACGGGGTCCCCTGTGTGTCACTGTCACTGCCCTGGGGTCACAGGGGCCCCTCTGTGTCCCTGTCACTGCCCTGGGGCCACAGAGTCCCCTTTGTGCCACTGTCACTGCCCTGGGGTCACAGGGTCCCTTGTGTGTCACTGTCCCTGCCCTGGGGCCATGGGGTCCCCTCTGTGTCCCTGTCATTGCCCTGGGGCCATAGGGTCCCCTTTGTGCCACTGGCACTGCCCTGGGGTCACAGGGACCCCCCTGTGTCACTGTCATTGCTCTGGAGCCACACGGTCTCCTCTGTGCCACTGTCATTCCCCTGGGGTCACACGGTCCCCTGTGTGTCACTGGCACTGCCCTGGGGTCATGGGGTCCCCTGTGTGTCACTGGCACTGCCCTGGGGCCACAGAGTCCCCTCTATGCCACTGTCACTGCCCTGAGGCCACAGGGTTCCTCCTGTGCCATTGTCCCTGCCTTGGGGTCACTGAGTCTCCTGTGTGTCCCTGTCACTGCCCTGGGGCCACAGGGTCCTCTCTGTGCCACTGTCACTGCCCTGGGGCCACAGGGTCCTCTCTGTGCCACTGTCACTGCCCTGGGGCCACAGGGTTCCTCCTGTGCCACTGTCCCTGCCTTGGGGTCACACGGTCCCCTCTATGTCACTGGCACTGCCCTGGGGTCACAGGGACCCCTCTGTGCCACTGTCACTGCCCTGGCTGGGGAAGGCACCATCATCAAACCAACAAAGGACACTCACAGCCCCGGAGCAGATGGCAGAAATATTTGCCAAACAAAGGCTCCATTTTCAAGGAAATCTCTGATTTGTGCCTCGAAGACAGAAATGATTCAAGCTCTGGCGCGGGCGGCCGAGGAGCCGTGGGTAGGAAATTCTCCTGTCATGGGTTCTGCAGTGGGAGCTGGGGCTGCTTTTCCAGGCAGAAACCATTCCTGCTTTACATTTGGGGATGACCTGAACCCCTCTGTGGGCTCCAGGTGCACCTATTCCATCCCTGGGAGTGTTCCAGGGGAGGTTGGACAGGGCTGGGAACAAGCTGGGCTGGTGGAGAGTGTCCCAGCCCATGGCACAGGATGGAACTGGGGGATCTTTAAGGTCTGTCCCACCTGTCCTGGAATATTTCCAGGGATGGGCCACCCCCAGCTGCTGCATCCCCACCTCCAGCCCTGCTCAGCACAGCACACAGCTTTGGGCTCTGCTGGTGGGATATGAAATACGCTGTAAAATCGCCTGTAATTCCTAAAGCCCTGCAAAATAAAGCACTTGTGTGGTTCCCCTTTTTTTTCTTTCCCAGCTGTAAATTCTGCCCAGCTCTGGCTCTTCCCCCTCCTCCCGTGCCTGTCCTGCTTTATGGCATGGTCACAAAGCCATCGATTTACATCCGAAGCCAATAAAGCGTCGCTCCCACCCCGCGCTGTCCCTCGGTCCCTTGTCCCGGCTGCAGGGAGTGACTCAGACCAACATGACTAAACTCTTCCCTCTCCAGCAAACAGCGGCTCGGGGCTTTGTTCAGCAGGAGCCTTGCTCCGCGGGAGCAGCCCAAGAACCGCCCTGGCACACAGTGATTCATCCCAGGAGGTGATGTCCGGCTGCTCCAGTGCTGCTGCCCCCGGGAACGCGGCTGGAGCCGGGCACGGCCCCATCGCACGTCGCAGGAGCTGTGCCCGTGCCCGTGCCGTGAAATCAGATCTCCCAGGCTGGATATTGCCCATCCTCCCCGGGCTGTTTGTGTTGTTTCCTCCCCGGCGGGGTTTGGACGCGCTGGGAGGGTTTATCCAGCTCTGCCGGGGTTTGCAGCCAGCCCGGCCTCACCTTCCAGCAGCAGGGGTGAGCTTGGGAGTCAGGATTGCTCTCACCTGGGTGAGGAGTGAGGATTCTTCTCACCTGGGCTTGGGAGTGAGGATTCTTCTCACTTGGGTTTGGGAGTGTGGGTTTTCCTCTCATGTGGGTTTGGCAGTGAGGATTTTCCTCTCACCTGGGCTTAGGAGTGAGAATTTTCCTCTCATCTGGGTTTGGGAGTGAGGATTCCTCTCACTTGGGTTTGGGAATGAGGATTTTCCTCTCACCTCAGTTTAGGAGTGAGGATTTTCCTCTCACCTGTGTTTGGGAGTGAGGGTTTTCCTCACCTGGCAGGGACAGCCACCCCCCTGAGGGTCTGATGAGGTTTTGTTACTCCACGCCCCGTCCCCAGTCTGAGGTGATGGGATATGTACACAGCAGGAATAACATGGAAGGAATTCCTGCCCCTGAGAGTGGGCAGGCCCTGGCACGGGGTGCCCAGAGAAGCTGTGGCTGCCCCTGGACCCCTGGAAGTGCCCAAGGCCAGGCTTGGAGCACCCTGGGACAGTGGAAGATGTCCCTGCAGAGCACAGGGTCCCTTCCAGCTTTGCCCTGAGCATCTCCAGTGCCATCCAAGCAGGAACAGCCCTGCTCCAACCTGGCACCCCCTTTCCTGCCATTGTCACCTGGGGGAGCCCGGCAGGGTGTGAGCACCCCGTGCCAAGGGGAGCAGCCTCTGCCTGTCCCCCCAGCCCTTGGGGACATGCCCAGTGTGACAGGGGTGGTGACAGCGGGCCCCGGGCCACGCGGCTCCCAGCCTGTCACTCAGCAGGAAGGAAGGCGTGTGGTTTGCTCAGCCAGGGCTGTAATTAGGCTGATTGGCACTAACTTGCCTCAAAACGCCGGGGAGGAGGGGAGGAACCGCAGCTCAGCCATTTTATGTGGGATTTTTACTGGGAGAAACAGAACCAGGACAGGGCTGGCTCTGCCCCTTCTCTCTGTGACACCCCCGTGAGCCCTTTCAGAGCAGCCCATCCCCAAGAGGAGCTTCACTGCTGCACCCCCTGCCCAAAATCTGCCTGGCACAGCATCCCCAAGGGCCAGGATGGAGCTGAGCCTGCCCTGGTGCTGGCAGGGCAGCGTGGGCTGCGTGCCCAGGCTGGAGCTGGAGCACATTTCCTGCCAGGCTCTGATAAGCTGTGCCTTCATTCACGGCTGTGTGCTGACCACAGGCCACATGAGAGAGCCAGCACGGCCCACTTGGGAGCAGAGGAAACTCAGCTTGGCCTGGCAATCCATCCTCAAGGAGCTGCAGGAGGAGAGGTTGTGCCTGGCTGCTGGAGCAGGGGCTGTGCTGGAGCCCTTTGGGTTCCTTCAGGGGCTGGGCACACTGTGGGATCTGATTCCAGCACTGTGGGATCTGATTCCAGCACTGCTTGAGCTGTGTGGAAAATCTGCACATTTTTCATATGTTGAAACCCTGAAAAATTCGATTTTAAGGTTTTAGTATATAGTAATATATATGGGGAAAATGGAGGATTTGGGGTGTTGGCTAAGTCCTTCTTCTTCATGGTTTTGGGTGTTTTGTTCTAATTGGGTGAAAAAGGTCACCATTGTGGGCCTTGGGTGGCCAATTATTGGGTTAAAAGTAGAATTAATATAGGTGTCATCTCGTTATTGGATAGTTTATGCTTAGATAACCTTGGAAAGAGTTCGAGGCACCTCCATTTTCTACCTCGTTAGTCAGAGCTCACGATTTGTGAGGCTGTAATAATATAGATAAGAATTAATAAACACCGAGTCTGAACACGAGACTGCAGCTCCTGTGTGTTAATCCCAGCTCCAACATGAAAAAAAAAAGAAGGGAAGAACCCCACAGTGACAGAATCCCAGACTGGTTTGGGTTGGGAGGGCCCTCAAAGCTCATCCTATTCCATCTCCTCCCACTGATCCAGGCTGCTCCAAGCCCTGCCCAGCACTGGTGGGACCAGTCTGCTCTGGTGTGCAGGAGAAGGCCTTGGGTGGGTAAAGGAGGCTTTTCCTGCGATGTAAATCCTGTGGGGTTCAGCCAGTGAGGCCAGCAGAGCTGCTCCCACACGGGCACAGCTGGAATGGGCCAAAACCAGCTGATTTGGGCCAAAAATTTTGACAGTGGCTGCACACAGGTGACACCTGAGGGACAGGGCAGGGGTGGCAGGAGAGCCAGGAGGACAAAACCTCTCGGAAAGGACGGGAAATGCAGAACAAAGCTCTGCCCTCACCCATCCTGAGGGTACAGCTGGCAGCCCTAGCCCCTGCTCCACCCCCCAATTAACCCGTGTTTGCTTATTAGGGAAGGCACGAGCCTGTGCAAACACTCCCGTTCTCTCGATAAAGCCGAGAGAGGACAAACCCCTGCCCGTGAGGAGTGGCCGGACCCCGCGGGCTCCTCCCAGGGGTCTGGGACGAGCGGGGGCTCCCGAGGGCCACCTGCCGAGGTGTCCCGTGTCACCTGCTGGCTGTCCCCAACCCCGCTGCTCCCACACAGCAGCGCCGTTTGTCCCAGGCTTGGCCTGGTGTCGCTCGAACAGCGGCCGCTAATTGTTCTCGCGCTCTTGTGCTATATTTAATTCCCCACTATTATTTTTTCCCCTTTTAATCATAAAAAGCCTAAATTTCCCTCGGGGAAGGTTATTGGCTCGAGTGTGGAAATATACCTGTGCCTTGCATGGCGCTGGGCCACCCGGGGCTTTGGCTGTATTTTTAAATCCAAGTACAAAGTGTCTTCCACGCCAGCGTGGTTTAACCCTTCCCAGGAGGGAGAGTGGGAGGAAAGGAGTGTGCAGGAGGGGGTTCTTCCCTTTTTCTCAGCTCCAGCTTGGAGCAGGAATGGGTTTGGAAGCGTGGACAGCAAGGTGGGCAAGGAGAAGCGTGAGATTTGAGGATTTTTCCCTGTTTTCCTCTGATTTTCCCTTCTCCCACACCCACCAGAGCATCTCCGAGCATCTCCTCCTTCCCAACCTCCTCCTGCCCCCGCCGTGGGTGTGTGGGTGTGTGGGGGAGGCTGGGGTGCTCCGAGGTAACCCGGAGCCTCAACACCTTTGAGGATGTGGGCCAAAGTCATCCAGTCTGAGAGTTATTTCGGGGGAGCGCGGCTGCTCCCGCGGGAGCCCCGGCACAGCCGGCGCCGGAGCCGGCCGGGGCACAGATGGGACGGGCAGGAGGGAGCTGCTGCCGTCTCCTCCGCTAATGAACTCACCCGAGGGGGCTCAGCCCTTCCCCCGCAGACCTTGGGGCGCCTTTCCAGCGCCTGCTGCAGGGGGAGGTTTGGGTTTGCAGCTCCGAGCGGGTTCAGGGTCTCACTCTCATCCTTCTGTGCCGAAGGAGGGATTTGGTTCAGTGCTGGCTGCTCCGGGCTCTGAAATCCTCACTCAGAGGGAGGAACGGCATTGAAACAACCCTTTTTTTCGGCCTGGGATCAGTCCTGGTTTCACCCGTCCCGGCCCCGACGCTGCTTCTCTCTGGGGTGGGAGGACGGGGCGGCAGCAGCGTGAAGGGCTCAGCGGAGGCTTTGTGCTGGCTCCGGGGGCAGCAGCGGGGTCAGGGAGCACCCAGAGCCCGCAGGATGAGGGGACGAATTCCCCTCCCGGCCCAGGAACGCCCCTCCTGTGCCTGACCCTCGGCAGAGCCCTCTCACTCCCTGCTCTGCCCGGCACAAGGGACCGAGTGTCTCCCTCCCTCCTCCTCGAACAAAGGCAGCCACAGATCCTTCTCTCCTTTTTCTTCCAAGTGCTTTCACCCTTGAGTTGCCGGCCTGGATTTGGGGTTCCTGAGGGGTCCGGCAGCCAGAGAGGGCCCTGGCAGGGTGCTGGAATCTGCCTGGGCACCACCACCCACCTGCCCTCCCCAGCCACCACACCTGCTCCATCCCCTGCGTGGATTTGCTCCCAAAGCATCTGCACAAACCTGAGCTCCGAGCAGGCTCCTGTGGAGCTTTGGGGGCGAGGATTCAACCCCCAAATTCTGGGAATCCAAGCCCCAGGACGCTCCCTGCCAGGCTGCCCGTGGGAAGGGTGGGCAGGTAAGGGGAGCTGTGCCAAGGGAGCACCCCGCGGGCAGGGCGGGGGCCTGGGGCAGGGAGGGGACCCCGCAGCTCTTTCAAAGGAGCAATTTCAGCATTGGAAAGGAATGCGGCTCCCGGGCCTGCCAGGGATGGGACGGGATGGGATGGGATGGGATGGGATTGGAGGCTGTGCCTCAGCAATAAGGGTGATTTCTGCTGGCCTGACTCACTGGCAGCCTCCTCGCAGCCGCTTCCTCTCCGGGAGGCAGAAACTCCCAGTTTTTATTTATCCCACGGTTTAAAAGTAGGGGGCGAAGGAAGGAAATGTTTTTATTTTTAACAGCTCTGTCTCCCCGGGGCCTGGGCCAGCGCTGGCACGGCGAGGTGGCCACCAGGAGCATCCCGGTGGCCAGGGCTCCCCCTCACCTGAGCACTGCAGGCTGCTGGCAGCCCCCCACAGGCTCTGAGCCCGGGCACGGAGTGTCCCTGTGGGCTGGGAGCATCCGAGGGACCCTGTGCAGAGTGGGGACACGCAGGGTGGGCAGAGGGGTGGGCACAGCCACAGGGGGTGTGGGCACAGCCACCCTGAGGGCAGCTGAGAGCCCCTGAGCCCCAGGGAAGATTCATTTTTCTCTCCTTGGAGCCACCTGCCCGTGCTGCTGCTCGTGTGGGGACAAACCTTGGTGACCTGCTGGGGGTCCCTGTTTGTGCCCACAGAGCTGTCACTGTTCCTGGAGTGCTGGGGGTCCCTGTTTTTGCCCCCCAAAAGAACAGAGCTGTTACCACTCCTGGGGTGCTGGAGGTCCCTGTTTGTGCCCACCACAGGGACAGAGCTGTCACCATTCCTAGAGTGCTGGGGGTCCCTGTTTGTACCCACAGAGCTGTCAGCATTCCTGGGGTTCTGGGGGTCCCTGTTTGTGCCCCCCAGAAGGACAGAGCTGTCACCAATCCGGGGGTGCAAGGACAGAGCTGTCACCAATCCGGGGGTGCAAGGACAGAGCTGTCCTGTCCTTTCCTGGAGGTTGGGGAGGGTTTCATCCATCCCAGCTCCATGCAGGGAAGACTTGGGAACGTTGTGTCACCCTTCCCAGGGTTCAGAGTGGCCAGGGCGACACCCCGGGGATATTTTGGGTTCCTCACCCTCAGCTGAGCTGGCACACTCAGCCCTGAGCTCGGGCTGGGCACTGGCACCACCCTGCTGGTGCCGTGGGTGGGATGGAGGCTTCCAGAGGCTCCATCCCGCTGCTCCCAGCCCTCCTGAGTGGCAGAAAGCAGGCCAGGCTCTTGTTTGTTTGGTGCCACGGGGTTTTTTACCCTTCCAGAGGGTTTTCCTTGCCCAGCCATGCCCGCTGAGGCTGGTGGCCCTGGCATGGCACAGCCACGGTGTCCCCAGGCTGAGGCACCGCTCGTGTCTGTGCTCAGAGCAGCTGATCCTGGTGTGAAGTTTTGCTCTTTGGGGCTTTCCTTGAGCTCCTGTTGTGAAACCTTCATTTGCTTCTAAAAGCAGTGAGGTTCTTTCTTTTTTTTTTCTTTTTTTTTTCTTTTTTTTTTTCCTCATGATCTTCTCTTTTCCCCCTCTGTTGCCCTGAGATAAAGGCTTCTAAATTTGTCCTGTGCTGAAAACGCAGCTAATCCTGATGGACCTGAATTCGCATCTCCCCCCCAGAGGAATTGCACTAATTTTTTTTTTCCTTTGTTCTGCCAGGGGACCTGTCCGTTTCCTAGTGGAAAGAAAAAAAAAAACCAAAATCACTATTTAGGGCAAGGTTTATATTCCCGAAACCTGTGTTTGTTTGCGAGAAAAGAGGACAGGAGGGAAATAAATGAGAAAAGCATCATGCTGCTTTTTTTTTTTTCTTTCCCTCCCAATATTGTTTTTACAGCAGGCAAGTTTTAATTAAAGTGAAGAACTGGGTCGCTTGTGCTGTCCAGAAGATGCTCTGAGGACGTGGTCCTTTCCCACCGGTGTTAATTTGGGAGCCCAGAGCAGCTGGCCCAGCCTGGAGGTGTTGGGAAGGCTCCTCAGAGGAGCGCAGGGACACGGTGGGCTCTGCAGGAGGGGGTGAGGGGGGGTCTCTCCTTGCTGCCCGCAGCTCCCGGCGGTGCTGGAGGGGTTGGATGTGGCATTTTGGGTGCCCTGTGCCACTCTCAGGGCCGGGATGTCACGGCGGCGGGGGCTGCAGGGCACGGGCAGGGTTTGGCAGCGCTGCGGGGACAGGAGGGGACGGCGCTGGTGAGAGGAGAAGCAGGTGCGAGCTGGGAGAGGCCACCTGGGCTTCAGGAAGCCGCAAGAGCTCGCCTGGGGCAGAAAAATCCACCCAGAGCCGCCCTGGCCTCACCGGGGGCTCTGCGGGAGCCTGGAATGCGCCGGCCGAAGGGACAGGGACGGGAACAGCGACAGCGACAGGGACCTGCGGCTGCCGGGTGTCACCTGAGGAGGGGGCAGCAGCCGAGGGGGCGGCACGGGAGGGGCCGTGAGGGCAGGGACAGGGACAGAGCTGCGGCAGTGACCGCCCGCTCCTGCCGGTGGGTGGGGGGCTCCCCGCGACCCCCTGAACCTTCCCGCGGGCAGGACCCCCGGGATGGGGGCAGGACCCCCGGGATGGGGGCTCAGTGCTGGGGTGCAGAGGCTGGGCTGCCCGAGGGGGGCTTCGTGCCGAGGCTCGGGGGTCGCGGAGCCGAACCGGGGCTCCCCGCGGGCACCGGGACTCGCAGCCCCCGCACCCCTGGGCCCCCCCCCGACGGGAGGCGGGTGCGGGGGTGGGNNNGGTGGGGCCTCTGGTCCCCCCTCCCGTCCCGGGCGGCCCCGGGTCCCCTCCCCGCACGCTGCTGCCGGCGGGACTTCCTGATCCCGCTGCATTGGCCGCAGGTAGCGCAGCCGTGCGGGACGGGGCACGGACACACGGACAGAGCCCATGCGGACTTTTCGCTGAGCTTCATCCCCCCGCCCCCTCCTCCTCCTCCTCCTCCTCCTCGTCGTCGTCTTCCTCCTCCCTCCCTGCCCGGCTCCCTTCCTGCCCGGCACATGTAAAACTTGTGCGTGTGGCTCCGCTCCCGTCCCGCTCCCGGTGCTGCTGGCGGCAGGAGCCGGGCTGGGATTGTCCCCCCGGCGGAGCAGAGACCCCTCCGCACCCCCTCGGAGCGGGGACCCCCCCGGCTCCGCTGGCCCATGCTGGATTTCGGCCCGAGAAGGTGACTGCGGGAGGAAGCGGCGCCGCGCCGGGTCAGAGTCACCATGAATGAGATGTCGAGTTTCCTGCACATCGGGGACATCGTCTCCCTGTACGCCGAGGGCTCCGTCAATGGCTTCATCAGCACCTTGGGGTGAGTCAGGGGTTCCCGGGGTCGCCCGACGGTGATTGCGGGACGGACGGGACGGGACGGGGGCGCTGAGCCCGGAGCGCGGTGGGAAAAGGAGCCGGGAAGCTCCGGGAGCGGTGCCGGGCAGGGGGACACGGAGTCCCCGGGCTCGTCCTCGGGCTCGCCCCCGCCTCCAGCTGCTGTCAGGGGCAGGATGTGACCCTGGAGGGACCCTCAGCCCTCCTGGCCAGAAGCTGCTTTCCCCCATTTCGGGGCTGGGGGGGATGGAGTGGGTTTGAGCAGGGGAGGGGTCGGTGGGGTGAGGACGGGGACATGTGAGGGTGACAGCTCGGGCGGGCCCCTCCTGGGTCATTCTGTGCTCTCAGCCCTGGCCAGCATGGCTGGAGGCTGCCAGGGGGACAGGACAGGCAGGGGTGGCTGTGTCCCCCTCAGTGTCCCACACGCCCGGTGGCCAGCGGGAATCACTGCAGGGTCACCAAGCCGGGCTGCCCGTGAGGTGCCAGGGCGGGGGGACAGGGCAGTGCCAGCTCCGGGCTGAGGCAGCTCCCTGGACGTGGCAGGACAGGCCGGGGGATCTCTGCCCAACCTGGGGACAGGAGTGGAGACCTTGGGGACCCGTCCCGTGTCACCCCTGTGTCCGTGCAAGCCAAAGGAGCACCTGGAGCAGCCCCTGGGCACAGTCAGGCCGGCGATGCCCCTCTGCATCCACCGGGAATGTTTGCCCGGGGACAGGCTGGGTGACAGCCAAGGCTCCGACAGGGCCGCCCTGGGGCACGGGTGGGTTTTTCCTTACCCTAACTCAAGACCCCAAAGCGTGCCCGCAGCCCCGGGTGGGGCAGGGGGGGATGTGGGGCTGTGCCAGCGCTCCTGCCCCGCTCTGCCGCGTGTAGGAGAGGCTGAGCTCAGGCAGGAATGCTGACTTGGATGGGATTCCTGGGGCAGGAGCTGCCCGGCTCTATAATCGGCGCTGAATGCACTTGCTCCCACATGCCTGTGGCGGAGCGGAGCCGCGCATACCTGCGCCCACACGCGTTCCCTCACCCACCGCCGGGCACGCGTGGCCTCTGGGCTGCTGCCCACCGGGGCTCCCTCCACCTGGCCGCCCAGAATTGGGGTGCACGGGGGTGCAGAAGGGCCCGGGACCCCCGTGTGTGCAGCGGGTGCAGCCTGTGTGTGCCAGCCCTTCCTGCAGCCCCACGGGCGGCTTTGGGGAGCTGTCCCCAGGCAGGGGATGCTGAGCGCTCCTCCAGCCTCTTGGAAATGGGCTCTGCAGGGACCCAGCCCTGGCTGTTGTCCCCAGAACATGTCCCAGTGGTTTAATTAGAAATGTGTGTGTTTTTCAGAGCTCTGATCCCTTTGTAGGGATCCTCACATCCCCCTTTTTGCCAGGTGTTTTTCCAGACCTCCTCAGCAGCACCTGAAGAGCAGGGCTGGCTTGGGGAGCCTCTCCTCCCTGACCCCAGCACATCCTCTGCTGGGCAGCCCCACTTTCCCAGGCTTCTCCTTCCTGCAGGTCCTTTCCCCCACTCCCTCCTCAAATTGTTTTCCCTGATGCCCCGAGACCTGGGAGACCCAACCACACCTTAAATCAGTCCTGCGATAAGGGACCAGGTGACTCACCGAGAGTGCTCCTCCTGCCACAGGGACCTTCCTCAGCTCATTTGCAAGGCAAACAGCGCTGCCAGCCCACGCGGGCGCCCTGCGGAAGCGTTCCTGACATCCTTCCTTGTGCAGGAGCCGGCTCTGGCATCGCCCGGGGTCTGCACTGGATCCTCTCTTTATGGGGCCACACGGAGCGTCCCCAGGTGTTGATCACCGCTGTCACATTAAGGGTGGCTGCTGTGACATCGCTGTGGGGCAGAGCTGGGGGGAGCCCTGCGGCCCCACCTGAGGCTCCTCTGCTCCCCAGATCTCTCTGTTGGGGTCCCCCAGGCACAAATCCTCCCTTTCACCCCCTCTCTCTGCAGTGGGCGTTTGCTCCTGAGCAGGAAAAACATCCCGGGCCGGGCGTGGAGCTCAGGCTGGGCTCGGTGGGAACGCCAAGATACCCAAAGCAGCTGAAATGCTCCAGCCAGCCCAAAGCAGTGCCTTGGGAAGGGAGAACTGGGCTCAGGGCTGGCCACAGCGGCCTGGGAGTGACCCTTGGCGGGGTGGGGCACGGGGTGGGCAGATTGGAGTGACCACAAGTGGTTTTGAGGACACAAAGAGGATTTTGTGCTGCCCCATCTCTGCCAGGCTCCTGGAACCCTTCAGGGGCTCAGAAGGGGCACTGGCAGAGGGGAAGGGTGGGTGACAAAGCCTGTTCCAGGTGAAATGACACCTGTACCTGTGGTTGCAGGTGGATTTCGGGGTGGAGCAGCTCGGGGAGATGCAGTTGGTTAAAACGTAACTCCAGCTCTGCCGGGTCAGGATGATCCCGTCCCTGCCGGGGGGAGGAGGAGTCCGAGCCCTCCTGGCATCGGGACAGCACCAAAAAGCTGCATTTTTGTGGCTGCCCCGCTCACTTTACCCTCTCCTCCCTGGGGCAGCGCCCACCCTGAGGGTGCCAGAGGGGCTGACCTGGCTCCACGGCTCTCATCACCCTCCTCCTCCTCACCTCAGGGATCGCTGGGGTTTGTATTGAGGTTCTCCTGCCTCTGTTGGGATTTCCCTTCTCCCAGGGTCCCGCTGGACCCTGAGCTCCCCTTGGCATGGCCCATGCCACCTCTAGGGAAGGGTTTTGCCCAGCCCAGCGGGCTCCAGCTGGTTCCATCCCCGGGGAGGGGTCGGGAGGCTCCGGCTGCCCCGGATTTTGCAGCTCTGGACGAGCTCCTTCTCCCCTGACCTCGGGGAAGGCTCTGCCTCGTACGAGGCCAAACGCGCTGGCCCCGGCCCAGGGAATCACTTTGTGCTGCGGATTTGGAAGCACCAGGAAGCCCCGCTGGAAGCGCAGCGAGGACTCGGGGGCTAAAAGAGCCGGCCAGATGCTCTCCTTGAGCCGCTCATCAGTGCTGGATCCCGCCCCTCCCGCTCCCGGAGCGAGGGGGAATTTGGAATGGCAAAATGACATTCCATGGGTGCATCCCGCCTCCTGCCCCGCTCAGGATCCTCCTCCGGTGCTTGGACACCGTTTTCCCATTCAAAGGTGCCCTCTCTGCTCCTTAGGGAGCTCCCCCGGCCCATCCCACCGCGGGAATGCCGGTTCTTAGCGGCCCCAGCAGCCTCCCAGGTGGCTCATGTCCACTCTGGCAGAATCCGCTTTTTGGGGTTTTTTTGAGTTTTTTTTTGTAATTTTCAGCAATATTTTAACGGAGGAATGTTCGCCCAGAGCATCGGTTTAATAAAAAGAACACTTCACGTTCCTGCCGAGCACGTAATCCTGGGATTAAGGATGCTGAAAGTGCCTTGAGATCGTTAACTAATTAAGATTTGCAGGCTGGCAGGTCCCTGTCTCTGACCCTGCCCGGTGCAGCAGGGCCGAGGGGAGGGAGAGGCTCCTGTGCTGTTTTCTTCAGCGCTGAAAATAAACCCGAGCAGGTCAGGCACTTCCTCAGAGACCTCTGAGGGTGGAGGATTTGGGGGTTTAAAGTGCTCTGATGAATCGAGCCTTTCTGCCTGCGCTGAGAGGAGCTGGGGGTGTGCTGAGGGTCAGGGCTTCACTCCCTGAGCCCCACCCGTGGCTCCGTGCCCTCAGCCCTCGGGGATTTTCGCTCCCAGGCACATCCCAAGGGTTTGTTCTGCTCTGTCCCCCACCAGAATAACAGAACAGAAACCAAAACTGCCCCCGAGTGACACCAGGGCTGGGTCCTGCATGTCCCCCGTGGTGCTGCAGCCGCTCTGCTTTTCCCCTTTCGCTGCCCTCTCAAGGCTCCGTGCCCTGCAGGAATCCCGGAATGTCCCTGGCTCCTTCCCTGCTGTCACAACCCATGGAAAAGGTGTTTGGACAGCCCCAACCCCCTGCACTGCTGCCCACGGGTGTTGGCAATGCCAGGACAGCCCTGCCTGGCCACAGCCCGTGGGTTTGGGGTTTTTCCAGCCCGTTCCAGGTCTTTGCTGATTGTTTTGCAGCTTCTGCTGCCACCAGCTCGATTGCTTTTGTCTCTCTCTGTGAAAGTGAGGCTGTTCTCCTCGGGGAGCCCTGAGGAGCACGGGGGTGTCCGAGCCCGGTGCCAGCCCCCGCCTCCTCACCAAGGACACGGCAGCCCCGGGGTGCCCATCCATCAGCACCGAGGCCAAATTCCTCCCTGCGAGCAGGAATCCTCCCCTCGTCCAGAGAGCTGGGCTGAGGGGAGGAGGCTGGGCTGACAGTGGCATGGATCTGCCCGAGTTTTAGCCCTTTTTGCGCGATTTTCGGCTCCTTTGGATTATTGGGGGCACCGAGAATCCCTTGGGGGTGGCGGGGACGGAGCGGGCTCTGCTTTGCCTCGCTGCTCCGGGCTGTGCCTGCCCTGCTGTCCCACGCTGGATGCTCCCTCCGGGACAGCGCTGCTCACATTTCTCACATTCTCACATTTCTCACCTTCTCGCATCCTCTCGCACGCTCCGCAGGTGGGGCCGCGCTTCCCTCCGGGGCAGGAGCAGAGCTTCTCCTGCTGCTCCGGCTTCCCGGGGCTGGGGAAAGCGGGCGAGCGGGTACAGCCTGTCCTGCTGGAGCACCCAGTTCCCTGCGGAGCCTCGCAGGGAGCTGACAGCACAGGGAGCCCCTCGGGCGATGCTCGGCCCCTCTGTGCTCTGCGCGGATCCCCCTGCCGGGCTCTGCTTTGTTGTTCTCGGTAACTCTGAAAAGCAACGTCCCAAAATCCATCCCCAAATCAGCCCCCAGCAGGCAAGGCCGAGCCCGAGGGATTTTGCTCAACGCTGGGAAAGCAGAGGTGGGCAGGGAGGAGACTCGGAGCCTTGATCTGATGGGCAGAGACTGCGGCTCTGATCAGATAATAATTAATAACCGGGTTTGGGGGGGCCCTGCCACCCCCATCCTGCACCCTGCACCCTCCGTGTCCCGGTGGGAAGAGTTCCCAGCCAGGGAAGGAGAATCAGTGAATGGGAGCTGAACTCCTGCTGGATTGAGGGTGCAATACCAGAGCTCTGTGTGCCAGGGGGAGCTGGGCAGGGCAGGGGCACTCTGGCACAGATCACCCAGCAAAGGGCCCAGAGTGACTGCCACCAACCCTCCCTGCTCCCTCACTGCTGTACCAACCCTGTATCCTGAGGGAATGGCATGGAAAACACCCAGGAAAGCAGTGGGAACCCAGGGAAGGGGGATCAGCTCCTGAAAAATATTTATGGGTGGGAAACAGGTGAGAAACAGGAGGTGCAGCTTTGGATTTATCGCTCCAGGCCGGGTGATGGTGGCACAAGTACCGTGCACGCTCAGCCCCGCTGTTCCTGACCCTGCTCCCGGTTTTTGTTTTTTTTTTGTCCCCTCAGGCTGGTGGATGATCGGTGTGTGGTGGAGCCGGCAGCTGGAGACCTGGACAACCCCCCCAAGAAATTCCGAGGTGAGGCTGGGGCGGCTCCATCACTCCGTGAGGGTCAATCCTGGCCCTGAGCATCCACAATGGGGACACAGGGGGACACAGCTCTGCCATGTGCTCGTGTCCCACACTCATTATCCTCATTATCCTCATTATCCCGGTGGGATTTGAGTGCCTGGATCACACAGCCAGGGAGTGGAGAGCTGGGAAATCTCCCCAAACTGTGCTGTTGGGTTTGGGGTCAGTTTAGGGCAGCTGCTCCTTTCATCCCCCCGTTGTAGTTTTATGTCTTATTTTAAATAAGACTTTTTAAACACCAGTTCCCCACTCTGCGTTGTGCCTTCACCTTTTCCTCAGGGTGCCTTTAACACCACCNGGTTTAGGGCAGCTGCTCCTTTCATCCCCCCTGTTGTAGTTTTATGTCTTATTTTAAATAAGACTTTTTAAACACCAGTTCCCCACTCTGCGTTGTGCCTTCACCTTTTCCTCAGGGTGCCTTTAACACCACCCATCCCCTTGACCACCCTCCTTTCCCCCACACCCCAAAACGCCTCAAGACATCCCAAAACGCCTCAAGACATCCATTTCTCCACTCTCTCAGCATCCCACCAGGCAGTCAGCTGGCTCTCCATGGGAATTACTGCCAATAATTTATTCACGACCCTAATTAACGACCCATCCAGCACCTCCAGCATCCCCCAACCCCTCGCAGCTCCTGGGGGAGCTCCATCCTTCCACCTGGGGCTGGATGCTCAGCAGCCTCCCCGTCTCCCTACCGAGGTTTGAATCTCTTTTCCAGCCGCAGGGGTGGTTTTTTTTTTTTTATTTCGGCTCAGCCCCGCTCGCTATCAGGATATCCAGCTGTTTGTTTTAATGGCCGGAAAGGTAGAGCTCTCCGTGCTCGATAGCCATCGCCTGCAGCGAGGTGGAAACAACGGGCTGGGGCTGTTCCCTGCGGCCCCGCTCAGAGCCTTGCGGGGGATTTTCATGCTGCTGTCGCCGTCCCCACATCCTGTGGCCGGACCCTGCCCTATCCTGAGCAGCACACGGGTCGTGCCGGAGCTTCCCGCTGGGAAAACAGGACCCTCCTGCCGAGGTCAGCTCGGGAAGGCTCTTTGGAAATGCCAGAACCCACCTGGGAGCTGCTCCCGGCGCGGCTCTGCCGCTCTCGGCTCCTCCGAGAGACGCTGACACCTCTCTGTTATTTGAGTTTTTTAATTTTTTTTTTTTGTGGTTTTTCCTCCCAGCTCGGCTCAGGCGTGTCAGGAAAAGCTTCCAGGCTCCCAGGAAAGGGGGCAGCGGGACCCTCACTGTGCCACTGCTGTCCCGAGCTCCTGAAGGAGTCACCTGGAGATTTTGCCCTCCAGGCTTCTCTGGATAGGAAACTTTGCCCCCAAAGCCACTGTGGGTGGGAAACTTTGCCCCCAACGCCACTCTGGATGGGAAGTTTTGCCCTCCAGGCCTCTCTGGGTGGGAAGTTTTTGCCCCCAAAGCCACTGTGGGTGGAAAAATTTGCCACCAGATCTCTCTGGATGAGAAATTTTACCCCCAAAGCCACTCTGAGTGGGGAGTTTTGCCCCCCAAGTCACTCTGAGTGGGAAGTTTTGCCCCCAAAGCCACTCTAGATGGGAAGTTTTGCCTCTAAAGCCACTCTGGGTGGGAAACTTTGCCCTCCAGGCCTCTCTGGATGGGAAATTTTGTCCCCAAAGCCACTCTGGGTAGGAAATTTTGCCTCCAAAGTCACTCTAGATGGGAAGTTTTGCCTCTAAAGCCACTCTGGATGGGAAGTTTTTCCCCCCAGGCCTCTCTGGGTGGGAGGTTTTGCCTCCAAAGCCGCTCTGGGTCCTGGCAGATCAGCCCCACACCACCCTCCTGCGATGGGCTGCTCACTCAGGGCACTGCAGGTGCAGGAGCTTCCTCCACCTTCCCTCTTTTCCAGCCCAATCCACCTCTCAGGAATCCGGCTCTGCTTTGGCCCAGGTGCCAAAATCTCGGGCTCCCAGCACAGGAGATTTCCTGCTCTCAACCCCCGCCGTGCCTCAGTTTCCCTCCTTGTAAAACCGGGGCAGGGCACGCTCAGAGCCAGCCCTTGGATCCGCGGCCATTTCAGAATCGCTCTGCTGGGTCGGTTTTTGGTTTGTTTATGTTTTGTTTTTTTACCTCTTTCCCAGCAGCGCCTTTTTCGCAGCAGTTCCCATTAATTAGCAATTTAATGGGGACCTCTCCATGTGCTGGGGGTGGGGGCTCGGCTGCCCCCGGCCCCGCGGGGCTGTTCGGGCCGCTTGGCACGGGATGTGCCATTGGCAAACAGGTGAAAAACGAAACGTGAAACCTGGCACGGCCCCAGCGGCCCCGGCCGGTGAGAACCGCGCTCGGCGCTGCCCCGGCGGCACTCCCAGGTAAATAAATACGAGCTCGCCAGCGCCTCGGGCCCAGCCAGGGAAGGGACTTTTT
>VWYP01016626.1:862-48595 GCA_013400435.1 Pycnonotus jocosus | reverse complement strand
TTTTTGTGCCTGAACTTTCTGTGCTGCTATTTCTGGCGTAATTAGGGCGATTCAGAGCCCTTCCTGCCCTCACCCCGTGCAGCTCCCAGCCTGGGAAGGGGGTTGGGAGCTGTCAGGGCCTCGCTGGGTCCCGGACATCTGCTCTCTGCTCTCCTGCTCCGTTCCCTGGATGTCTGCGCTCCCCGCCCACCATCCTGGGGGAAATCGGGACAATGGGGACAATCCGCAGCGCAGGGAGGGTTTGGAGGAGCTGGGATGCATCTTTGCATCCTTTAGGAGCTCGAAATAGAGCTGCTGACACGGAGATTTCGGGAGGGAGGATCCAGAGCTGGTGATCCAGGTCATGGAGGGATGGAGGTGTGTGTGTGTCCCCATGGCAGGGCCACCACAGGCTCCTCCTGCAGCCTCAGGGTGTCCCGTGGGTGACAAGGGACGTGGAGGTGGCTGATGCTGTCCCAGCCTCCCTCCTGCCGGGCTCCTCTCCTCCTTTGGTGCAGCTGGGCTCCATCAGAGCTCCTTCTCCCCCCTGAAGTTTCCCTTCCCAGCCATTTCCGATGGGAACACTCCTCACCACGAGCCCGAGCAGTGCAGTAATTCCTGGACTCATCATTTATTCCAATTTAGAGCCGCTCCAGCGGCCAGCACGGGGTGACCTGACCTCCAGCAGTCCCCTCATGGACGGGGGGACCATCCCAGGAGCGTCCCTGCCCCTCGGTGACATTGGCCCAGCTGGGGACACCCTGGTGGCCGCTGCAGCGTCCTGAGGCTGTGCTGTGCTCTGTCCCCAGACTGCCTGTTCAAGGTGTGTCCCATGAACCGCTACTCTGCCCAGAAGCAGTACTGGAAGGCCAAGCAGACCAAGCAGGACAAGGACAAGATCGCAGACGTGGTGCTGCTGCAGAAGCTGCAGGTGAGCAGGAGCCACCCCGAGCTGGCAGTGCCCACGAGCGGGGTGGATGATGCCATCCAGACTTCTGGATTTTTGGGGTGGGAAGGGGTTTCCAGCTGTGTTCTCCCCCGTGTCCCCTGCCAGGCCATTGTTGTGTCACCCTGCTGATGCTTCTTGTGCAGAGGTGCTGTGGCAGAGGAGCTCTGTGAGCACAGCCCTGCACCCCAGGGTGCCCCAGGACACTCCAGGACACCCTTCACCATTTCAGGACACCCCAGAGCACCCCAGGGCACTGCCCAGGGCACTCCTCAGCACCTCAGGGCACCCCAGGACACTCCTGAGCATCTCAAGGCACCCAGGACACTCCCCAGGGCACTCCTGAGCAACCCAGGGCACTGCAGGGCACTCCTCAGCACCCCAGGGCACCCCAGGATACCCGTCAGGACACCCTTCAGCATTTCAGGGTACCCAAGGACACCCCTGAGCACCTCAGAACACCCCTCAGCACCCCGGGACACCCCTGCAGGAGGCAGCCCTGCTTCCAGGACGTGCTCCAAAGGGCTGGGGAAGGGAAAGGCTCCCGTTGGCTTCCCCGAGCTTTGGCCAGGGCCCACATCAAACATTGCACAACGGCCTCAGGCAGCTGGCGAGGCCCCGCCGATGATTCATAAAACCAGAGCTGGGGAGAGATTTCACTAAATCATCTCATCGGGCCCAGAGCCCGGCCCCAGCCCCACCATCCCCAGCTCTGCCTGGCCCAGGGGGGGCTGGGCACTGCCAGGACAGCATGTCCTGCCCCGGGGGTGCCAGGACAGGGTCGGTGCCCGCTGCCAGGGCCAGCCCTGTGTGTCCCTGGCACACTGAGCCCACATTTTCCTGCTGCTGGTGGCTGGGATTGTCCCGTCACAGCTGTCCTGGCCACGAGCTGTCCAGCCCAGCAGAGGCTCATTTCTGAGCCTGATTGATTGCACCTTGCTCAGGGCTTGTCTTAAAGAGATTCTGCCATTTCCTCTCTCCTTCCTGCTGCTCCCGGGGTTTTTGTGGTCGGTGTGGGGAGCTCAGCCCAGCCCTGGGAGGCTGAGAAACAGCTGAGAGCATCTCCCAGCCCACGGGGGTGATTTCCTGAGGCAGGAGCAGCCAGGTCTGGATTGGAGAAGCCCTGCCTGCCATGCCCGTGGTTCCCTTTCCGAGCTCACACCCCTCACTGCTGTTTCAGTGGGTTTAAGCTCTGTTTTCTTGGCCCAAAGCAGCTCAGGCAGCTCCTCTGCTGATGGCCCCAATCCCCTGTGGGCATCCCTGGCACCCCTGGGCTTGGGGACAGTCCCCACCCCACCCAAGGGACAGTGTGGGAACACCAGCTCCGGGAACTGGCAATGGGGCAGGTGGCAGTGCCAGCCCCACTGGCTGCTGGCAAGGGAGGTGCTCAGATCCAGAGGGAGATTTGGTGGGGCTGGAGCTCCCAGCAGAGCCCTCTTGCTCCACGGGGTTGTTGTTAAACTCCCAGAGCAGCTCCAGTGTGGGATTTCTTGGCAGTGGGGTTGTTCTGATGGCAGCAGCCACCACTGCAGGGGGGTGACAGTGGCTCCGGGTGGCACCCAGAGTTTGTGGGCATCTAAGGGTCACCTCAGGTGGCACCCAGAGCTCTGTGGGGACAGAGGGGTCACCCTCAGTGGCACCCAGAGCTCTGTGGAGACAGAGGGGTACAACAGGTGGCACCCAGAGCTCTGTGGGGACAGGTACCAGGCACATTCAGAGCCCTCACCTGCTCAGGCACTCAGGACCTGCTGCCCCATCCTCCCTCCCAGTGCCAAGCCCTGATTCCAGATGTTTCCCAATTCCTCTGCCCTCAGGTGAAAGGGCTGAGAGCAGGATGGGAAAGGGCAGAGGCTCTCCCAGCTCCATCCCTCGCTGTTTCCCATCACAATTTTTGGGGACCCCTGGGCTGGAGCTGCCTGGGCTGTGCCCAGCCTGGCACCAGGGCTGTGGCTGCTGCTTTGCCATTCCCAGATTTGCTGTGGGGCCAAATTCCTCCCTCACTCCACCACGTGTGCCAACATCCCCTCGCTGCTCCGACTGCCAGGGCCAGCACATGGAAAATCTCTGTGGTTTTGGAGAGGGGCTCCTGAGCCTTCACTCCTGGGGACCCATCCTGCAGCAGGTCCAGGCCTGCTCCATCTCTGGGCACGGCACTGCTGGCACCGTGCCTTTGGCTCCTTGGCTTTGGTGCTGCCAAGAGCCCCCTGACCCCACAGCCTTTATTTGGGGTGTTTTACCCCATCCCCAGCCTGAGCTCAGCATCCTCGTTCAGTGTTACCCCAAAATCTGCTGTCCCAGGGGAATTTTGGTGCCCTTTTTTATCCCTAATTTGTAAAGTCCTCAGTTTAAAGCCCTCATGGGCTGGTCAGGGTCACAGCATGGCCTGGGCTCTGGGGTGCTCCATGCTGTGACCCTGAGGGACAGAGGGACTGTGACCCCGGGGGACAGGGGGACTGTGACCCTGGGGGACAGAGGGACTGTGACCCTGGGGGACAGAGGGACGCTGACCCTGAGGGACAGAGGGACTGTGACCCTGAGGGACAGAGGGACACTGACCCTGGGGGACAGAGGGACGCTGCCCCTGATCCTTCCCAAAGCCAAGGCTGTGAGCGACCCTGCTGGGCTTTGCTCCTGGGGAGGGTCCAGGGGGCTGCTCCACACTCAGCTCTTCTCCTTTGGGGGCAGCACGCGGCCCAGATGGAGCAGAAGCAGAACGAGACGGAGAACAAGAAGGTGCACGGGGACGTGGTGAAATACGGGAGCGTCATCCAGGTACGGACCCGGCACGGACCCGGCACGGATCCAGCGCGGATCCAGCACATCTGGGAAGGTTCTGGTGCAGTCTGGGAAGCTTTGGGGGCTGCACTTCTCAGCCCTCCCACCCTTGGCCCTTTCAGCTGCTGCACATGAAGAGCAATAAGTACCTGACGGTGAACAAGCGGCTGCCGGCGCTGCTGGAGAAGAACGCCATGAGGGTGACCCTGGACGCCACCGGCAACGAGGGCTCCTGGCTCTTCATCCAGCCCTTCTGGAAGCTCAGGAGCAACGGGGACAACGTGAGCACGGGGCTCAGCAGGCCCTCGAGGGGTTTCTCCATGCCTGGGCTCGGCTCCTCACCGTGTACCCGGTCTCATCCTGGTTCCCTTTGCCCGTTTTGCTCCCCAGGTAGTCGTGGGAGACAAAGTCATCCTGAACCCCGTGAACGCCGGGCAGCCGCTGCACGCCAGCAACTACGAGCTGGCTGACAATGCTGGCTGCAAGGAGGTACNTTTCCTTTCCCCCCCCTTTTTTTTCCTTCTTTTTCCTTTTTTTTCCCTTCTTTTTCCTATTTTTCCCCTTTCTCCCAGGGTCATGACCACGCTCTCTCTTGCTCCGTAGGTGAACTCGGTCAATTGTAACACCAGCTGGAAAATCAACCTGTTCATGCAGTTCTGCGACCACATGGAGGAAGTGCTGAAGGGGGTAAGGAAGGAGCTTTGGGGGTACAGGATGTGTGAGCATCCACCTGGCTCTGTGACAAGGGCAGAGAGGAGATCCTGCCTCGAGGGCCGTAATTCCTGGGAGAATTCACCCACTGGAGAGCAGCACGCTGAGGCAGAGTGGGATATTTTAGGATCTGCTGGCAGCAGGGAGCTGAGGGCACAAATTACCGACCTCAGGGTGTTGAACTGACTTTTGGGGACTGTGCCAGCAGTGGCTCCTTGTGCGGGGACAATTCCAGCTGCTGTTGCCTGGGAAAGGAACTTTCCCTGCTGAGCTATTGTTCGGGGCCCAGGTTCTCCAGGAAGCAGCTGGATGGATGTGGATTGTCAGGATCTCACAGCCCTTCATCCCCAGGTGCTGGGCTTATCCCAGCTTCCCACATCCTCCTTGCTGGGCTGTTAATGCCTTAAACAGTCGGGGAGCAGAGCCTCTGCCGGCTCCAGGGGTGGAAAGGGATGGATTCGCATCCATTTATCCCCTGGGGGTGGAAGCAGAGGGGTCAGGGCGTGGATAATGGGAGTGAGGGCAGTGCAGGGTGCCTGTGCCCTGGGCTCAGAGGAGCATTTGTGCTGCCTGGGGTGGGTTTTAGCAGAGCTCAGGGAGGTTGGATGGGGAGAGGTGACAGTGTCCTGTGATCTCCAGAGTCACACAGTTCCTGCCATGCAGCTGGGAGCTGTGTCCAGGAGGAATCTCATCCCCTTTGCAGCATCAGGGGTCACAAGAGGAGAGGCATTGCAGGAGAGCCATGGAGAGAAATTTCTCCACTGAGTGGTTAAACATGAGAACAGGCTCCCCAGGACAGTCACCATCCCTGGCACTGTTCAAAAACGAGCAGACAGACACCTCAGGATGTGGTTTCATGGGCATGGTGGTGAAAGATTGGACTTAATGACCTCGGAGCCCTTTTCCAACCTGAAAGGCTCCAGGATCCTTTGCCTCTGCCCCTCACCCCTGTGTCCCGGTGCAGGGGGACGTGGTGAGGCTGTTCCACGCCGAGCAGGAGAAGTTCCTCACCTGTGACGAGTACAAGGGCAAGCTGCACGTGTTCCTGCGCACCACCCTGCGCCAGTCGGCCACCTCGGCCACCAGCTCCAACGCCCTGTGGGAGGTGGAGGTGAGCAGGGAGGGCAGGGAGGGGGTGTTTGGAGGGCTCCCAGCCCCTCCTGTGCTGTGCCTGAGCTCTCCCGTGCCTCTCCCAGGTGGTTCACCACGATCCGTGCCGAGGGGGCGCCGGCCACTGGAACGGCTTGTACCGCTTCAAGCACCTGGCCACGGGCAACTACCTGGCAGCGGAGGTGAGGGGGTGGCAGAGGGGTGCAGGGACGTGCCCTGGGGCTGTGGCACCCCTTGCCAAGGCAGTGCCCACCTCGGGCAGGGAGGGATGCTCAGTGTGTCCTCTGGTCCCCTCCAGTTCGCTCCCTGCGTCTCCTCCTTGCTCACAGGAGATGTTGGCACCCGACCGCCGTCACCATTTAGGTTTAGGACCAAACCCCCTGAAATCCCCCAGTGAAGGGGTTCACTTGTTCAGATTTTTGGGTTTGCCTCCTTTTCTGGGGACAGGAGGGGGTGGCTGGGGCGTTTCTGTGCTCACTCCATGCCAAGGGAGCCACTGGCACAGCCCGGTGCGTTGGAAGTGGGACGTGACTCATCCTGCCGAGGGTGGGGGCAAAATCTGGGTCTGGAAGCACCATCTGCCAGGTTCTTCTGCTCCCATTTGAGGCCAGCTCAAGGGCTCCTGAACGAGTTGCTGCCCTTGGAGACTGGGGTGTGTTTGGCACTGCCAGGACCAAGGGCTGTGCTCTGCTGCCAGGGCAGCAGGGACATCCTGGGGCTGCTCCCCAGCTGGAGAAGACACCCAAGGGACATCCTGGGGCTGCTCCCCAGCTGGAGAAGACACCCAAGGGCAGCCCCCAGGGCCCTCCCATCACTGCAGGATGGAAAGCATCAAACATTGGGGCTCTGAAATGGGTGCTTTAAACCCA
Source organism: Pycnonotus jocosus (assembly GCA_013400435.1). Classification (NCBI taxonomy): domain Eukaryota; kingdom Metazoa; phylum Chordata; class Aves; order Passeriformes; family Pycnonotidae; genus Pycnonotus; species Pycnonotus jocosus. The sequence continues at coordinate 42,205 of VWYP01016626.1, read as the reverse complement.
AAGATGCGCTGTTAACACCTGAAGAGGAAAGAAGATCTCAGACTGAGCCCATCCTGGGCTGGTGCTGCTCACTGGGAGCTCAGCCTGGAGCCTCCAGGGAGTTCTTGCTGCCACACAGAGCCCAGCTCTGCTCCCCTGGGCTCCCCCATCCTGCTCCCAGGGCTGGCACACCGTGCACTGGGCACAGCTCACGTCCTCCAGCCCCACCCGGGCAGCTTTCCTCTCCGTGCTGTGTTCAGGGAAGGCAGGAATAGGGATCACACACCGCCCCCAGGGGTTTGGAGGGACTGACCCACAGGACTGACAGCTGCTTTTCATCTCCCTCTTTGACTTTCCAGGAAAACCCAAGTTATAAAGGAGACGTGGCTGAGCCCAAAGCAGCGCCCACGGTGAGCAGAACCGCTGCTGCCGCTGCCCCAACCACGCCAGCTCTCAGCCAGGGCCTGAAAGCAGGGAAATACCCCAAAACTGAGACCCCTGAGGGGACACAGCCGAGTCTGTCCCACTGAGCCAGCACAGCATCCCCTGCCCTGCACTCAGAGCAGTGTCCCAGCTGTGAGACAGTGTCCCACCTGCCAAAACCTCTCAGAGGTGTCCCAGTGCATGTTGGCTCCCCAGGCCACGGGGAAATGCTTGGTGGATGAGTTCAGGGATGTTCAGGGGGGGTTTCTGTGCTGTTGGTGAGGTTTGCATCAAGGGGGGCCTCGTAGCTCAGGTGCATCCACGCCGCTTGTGCTGCTCTCGTGCGAGGCTCAGCCCTGGCAAAGCTTCTGCTGCCTCACCCCGGTGCTGAGGGCGCAGGGACCCCCGAGCTGGGCTCAGAGACCCCCGAGCCGGGCTCAGAGACCCCCTCCCCACCGTGCAGGGGGGCAGCAGCCGTGCCAGCCGCAGGAACACCGGGGAGAAGATCAAGTACCGGCTGGTGGCCGTGCCCCACGGCAACGACATCGCCTCCCTCTTCGAGCTGGACCCCACCACGCTGCAGAAGACGGATTCCTTCGTCCCACGGTAGGGCAGCGGGGTCGGGAGGAGGAGGAGAGGCTGGGTGCTGGGGGAAGGGCGGTGCTGGGGTGTCCCCATGGGGACAGGACACTCTGGGGGTCACCCAGCAGGACACTGTGCTGTTGGCAGGAACTCCTACGTGAGGCTGCGCCACCTGTGCACCAACACCTGGATCCAGAGCACCAACGTGCCCATCGACATCGATGAGGAGAGGCCCATCCGCCTCATGGTAGGGCCCTGCTCCCTCCTCTCCCCCAGGGCTTATTCCCTGAGATCTCTTAGGGTGCTCCTTCTCTCCCAGCACCCGGGGACTGAAACACCCTGGATGACCCAAAGGGGTGGGTGGACACCAGCCTGGAGCCCACTCCAGTTACTCAGAGCCCATTCCAATCACCCAGAGCCCACTCCAGTCAGTCAGAGCCTACCCCAGTCAGTCAGAGCCCACCTCAGCCCTTCTGATGGGGGCTGAAACACCCTGGATGATCCAAAGGGGTGGGAGGACACCAACCTAGAGCCCACCTCAGTACCCAGAGCCCACCCCAGCCCCTCTGATGGGGACTGAAACACCCTGGATGATCCAAAGGGGTGGGTGGACACCAGCCTGGAGCCCACTCCAGTCACGCAGAGCCCACCCCAGCCCCTCTGATGGGGACAAACAGGGTCACTGATGTCAGCAGGGATGGTGGCAGATGGTGGGGACACGCCTGGCATGGCCCTGTTTGTGACACTGTTTCTCTGTTTCTTCCCAGCTGGGCACGTGCCCCACCAAAGAGGACAAAGAAGCTTTTGCCATCGTCTCCGTGCCCGTGTCCGAGATCCGGGACCTGGACTTTGCCAACGATGCCAGCTCCATGCTGGCCAACGTGGTGGAGAAGATGAACGAGGGTTTCCTCAGCCAGAACGACCGGAGGTAAAACACCCCTGGAGATGGGGGCTGTGCTGGGCTCCTCCAGGGGCTCCCCAGCAGGATGAGGCCCCTGCCTGGTGCTGGTGCCAGCTCTGCCCTTGCTTCCCTGCCCACAACCCCAATCCACGCCTGCTTCTCCCAGGAGCCTGGCGAGGAAACCAGATAACGGCACAGCCCCGCTGCGGCCCCTCCTAGAAAAATATCCTAGAAAAATATCCCAGAAAAATATCCTAGGCAAATATCCGAGGGGCTGGGAGATGGCCCCACGATAGGGGCAGCCGCCTTAGTCACGGTATTATTTTTAGGTGGGTGGGTTCTTGGTGCTTCCTGAGCAAACACAGATCCCTGTGGGACAGAGCGAGCGGCTTCCGCCCTGCCAGCCTGGCCCACGGGGTGACCACGGGGGCAGAGGTGTTAAATGCTACAAGCAAAGCCCCCCAGACCTTCACCCTGGCACGTACAGGAACCATAGGGGCTGCAGATCCAGCCATTGACCTCCATCAAGGAGTGCAGGATCGGCCAGCAGCTCCCCTGGCAGGTTTCTGAGGCTCTTTGGTCCCCAAGAGCCACCAGCATCACTGCAGGGACCTGAGTCTGGGCAGGTGAGCAGCCCCCAGCCCGCTCACGCCGTGTCCCTTCGCAGGTTCGTGATCCAGCTGCTGGAGGACTTGGTGTTTTTTGTCAGTGATGTCCCCAACAATGGCCAGAACGTGCTGGACATCGTGGTGACCAAACCCAACCGGGAGCGGCAGAAGCTGATGCGGGAGCAGAACATCCTGAAGCAGGTGGGTGACCCCGGGGCCCTGCATCCCAGCAAGGCTGGGACGTGTCCTGTGGAGATGTCCTGTCCTGCTCAGGGCCACTCGGGGGACCAGAGGGGTGGAAAACCCCATGGAGAAGGGTCTGGCCTCCAGCTCAGGCACAAGGGGCTGGTGTGGAGCAGGACACAGCCCTGATGTCATCTTTTGGGCAGATCTTTGGGATCCTGAAGGCCCCTTTCAAGGACAAGGGTGGGGAAGGTCCCCTGGTGAGGCTGGAGGAGCTGTCGGACCAGAAGAACGCTCCCTACCAATACATGTTCCGCCTGTGCTACCGCGTGCTCCGGCACTCCCAGGAGGATTACCGCAAGAACCAGGTGCTGAGGGGGGCGGGGGGTGACCCCTCATCCCCATGGAGCCTCGGGGGGGACAGGGGGACATCACTCACAGCCCCTCTGTGCCCGCTGCAGGAGCACATCGCCAAGCAGTTCGGGATGATGCAGTCCCAGATCGGCTACGACATCCTGGCCGAGGACACCATCACGGCCCTGCTGCACAACAACCGCAAGCTGCTGGAGAAGCACATCACCAAGACCGAGGTGGAGACCTTCGTCAGCCTGGTGCGCAAGAACCGCGAGCCACGGTGCGTGAGGGGGTCTCTGCGGGGTGTGAGGGGCAAGGGGAGCCCCAGGGAGCCCCCCTCTGATGGCAGAGCCGCCTCTCCCGGGCAGGTTCCTGGATTATCTCTCGGATCTCTGCGTGTCCAACCACATCGCCATCCCCGTGACGCAGGAGCTGATCTGCAAGTGCGTGCTGGACTCGAAGAACAGCGACATCCTCATCAAAACTGAGTGAGTGGCTGAGGGAGGGGCTTTCCACGGCACGGGTTTGTCGTGGGTTGGATGGCAGGCACCCACCAAAGCTGCTCACTCTGCAGCTGGACAGAGGAGAGAAAAGTTATCAAAGGGTTCATGGGTTGGGATCGGAACCAGGAGAAATCGCTCATCAAATGCTCTCACAGGTGAAACAGGCCCAGGGATATTAATTAAGTTCATTCTTAACTAATCAGAGCAGGATAATGAGAAGTTAAACCCCTTAGAAACACATTCTCCCCACCCTACAAAGAACCCACTACAGGGTGGGGCTGGTCCTGCTGAAGCTCCATCACCCCTTGAGGTGCAGCCCCTCCATCCATGGGAGCATCTCCAGATTTCCCCTTTCCTGTCCCAGGCTGAGGCCGGTGAAGGAGATGTCCCAGACCCACGAGTACCTGAGCATCGAGTACTCAGAGGAGGAGGTCTGGCTCACCTGGACGGACAAGAACAACGACCACCACGAGAAAAGCATCCGGCAGCTGGCACAGGAGGCCCGGGCTGGCAATGCCCACGACGAGAACGTCCTCAGCTACTACAGGTGACGCTCCTGTGGCACCTCCTCTCCAGGTGAGGCTGTGAGGGTTGCACGGCCTCACTCCCTCTCCCCCTCACCCCTGGGCAGGTACCAGCTGAAGCTCTTTGCCCGCATGTGCCTGGACCGCCAGTACCTGGCCATCAAGGAGATCTCCCAGCAGCTGGGGGTGGACCTGATCTTCCTGTGCATGGCAGATGAGATGCTGCCCTTCGACCTGCGCGCCTCCTTCTGCCACCTCATGCTGCACGTGCACGTGGACAGGGACCCCCAGGAGCTGGTGATGCCCGTGAAGTTTGCACGGCTCTGGACGGAGATCCCCACAGCCATCACCATCAAAGAGTGAGACACGCCGGGGCTCGGGGTGGCTTTGAGGGACAGGGCAGGACAGGGGGTGGCAGATGCCATGGCAGGGGAGCGTTTGTGGAGTGACCTAGGTAGGTCTGAGCCCTCAGAAGGAAGTGGGCTGCATCTGTCACAGCATCACTGCTGGTAACTGTGGCTCAGGAACTGGACAGTGCTCCTGCCAGCTGGGTGTGAGGTGTGAGGACACCCCGCTGTCCCCAGCTCATCCTGACGTGTCCCCCTGCAGCTACGACTCCAACCTCAACGTCTCGCGTGATGACAAGAAGAACAAGTTTGCCAGCACCATGGAGTTTGTGGAGGATTATCTCAACAACGTGGTGAGCGAGGCCGTGCCCTTCGCCAACGAGGAGAAGAACAAGCTCACCTTCGAGGTGCGGGCACTGCCGGTGTCACTGGCACCGGGCAGAGTGTGACACTGTCTGGAATGTCCCTGCAATGTCCCTGTCCCCCACCATGGATTCTCCTGCTCAGCCTCCACCACAGCCAGGTCTGGAGCTGCCTTGTCCTTCCCCAGGTCGTCAGCCTTGCCCACAACCTCATCTACTTCGGCTTCTACAGCTTCAGCGAGCTGCTGCGCCTGACACGGACCCTGCTGGGCATCATCGACTGCGTCCAGAACCCTCAGCTGATGATGCAGGCAGTCTACAACGATGAGGTGGCAGGTGAGTCCCTGTTCACGGCCAGGGAGGTGTTTCCCAGTCTGCCCAGTGCTTTCCAGTTTCAGTGGCAAGAAAACCAGACTCTGGCTGGCTGTTGTGTCTGGGTGTGTGGTAGGACATGGGGTGGTGAGCCCTAGCCCGTGCCAAAGTAAATATTTGGTTCCTTCTGCTCGTTCTCTGATTAAGTCTAGAGCACTTTCCAGTCCAAGTGGGTCCTTCCTTGGTCCTCTGCCACCTCCCTCTCCACCCACACTAACTGTGGCTGCCTCTGCAGGGAAGAACGTGCGGAGGTCGATCCAGGGCGTGGGGCAGATGATGTCCACCATGGTGCTGAGCAGGAAACAGTCCATCTTCAGCACCCCCAGCCTCAGCACCGGCTCTGCCCCGGAGCAGGTGGACAGAGGGAGGAGCATTGAGAACGAGAACATTGTGGTGATGGAGACCAAGCTGAAGATCCTGGAGATCTTGCAGGTTGGAGCCCATGGGGTGGTGGGAGCTGTGGGATGGGGGTGTGTAGTGAGATTTTCTCAAGCAGGGGCACAGCTGGCATGAAGAGGGCACTCAGTCACTTCTGGTTTCTCCTTCCCTGCTGCTCCCAGTTCATCCTGAACGTGCGGCTGGACTACAGGATCTCCTACCTGCTCTCTGTCTTCAAGAAGGAGTTTGTGGAGGTTTACCCCATGCAGGACAGTGCAGCTGATGGGACAGCTCCAGCCTTTGACTCCACAAGTAACTCTCCCACTTTGCTCCTGGCACACCCCCAGCCCAGCAAACCCCAGGGGCTGGGAGGACACGGGTGGCAGAGGTGACATCTCCAGCAGAGGTGACATCTCCAGCAGCTGCTGCTGGCAGGGGGCAGGGAGGGATGGACTTTGTGTTTTGGTGGGAACAGGATCAGGGAGCTGGGTTGGTTCCTGTGGGTTCCTGCCAACACACAGGGCTGGCACTGTCCACCCTTGTCACTCCTGTCCTCTCCCTGCAGCCGCAGCCATGAACCTGGACCGGATCGGGGAACACGCCGAGGCCATGTTCGGTGTGGGGTGAGTCCCTGCCCCCCCATAGCTCCCCTGGCCATGGGGCCCTTCCCCTTCTGCCCATCCCACCCAGGCTGGGACTGCAGGTGATGAGGATGATGAGGCTTTAAAGGCTCTAAAGCCATCCCCATCAGCCCCTGAGCTCCGTGTTAACACCCAGTGCCTCCATCCCTCTCCAGGAAGTCGAGCAGCATGCTGGAGGTGGATGATGAGGGAGGGAGGATGTTCCTGCGGGTGCTGATCCACCTGACCATGCACGACTACCCCCCGCTCATCTCGGGCTCCCTGCAGCTCCTCTTCAAGCACTTCAGCCAGAGGCAGGAGGTCCTGCACACCTTCAAACAGGTGACACTGAGGGCACCTGGAGCACCCCACGCCTGGCTGTGGGTGGGGGATGTGGGGTGGGTCCTGGCCCTTTCCTTGGGAGGGAGATCTGGGATTTGTCCCTCAAATTGGGAACCCCTGGGAATGTCGCTGCAGGTCCAGCTCCTGATCTCAGCCCAGGATGTGGAGAACTACAAGGTGATCAAGTCAGAGCTGGACAAACTCCGCACGATGGTGGAGAAATCGGAGCTCTGGGTGGACAAGAAGGGCAGCACCAAAGGGGAGAGCACAGGGGAGGGGAACAAGAAGGAGAAGAAGGAGGTGAGAGCCCTGAGCAAGACGCTGGGATCCAGGATGGGAAGGGAGTGGGAGGCAGGGGGGCAGCTCACCTTGATCCAGCACCTGATGCCTCTCCATGGGCTCGATGGGGAGGCTCCAGGAGGGTCCTGTGGGGTGTGGCTGGAGGGGCACAGTGTGACCCCGGTGCTGTTGTGTCCCCTGCAGCACGGTGCTGACGAGGAGGTCATTGCTCCAGGAGAGAAGAGCAGCGAGAACTACCAGATAGTGAAGGGGGTGAGTGAGACCAAACCCTGGCGCACAGGCAGGAAGGAAAGGGGTGAAATTCCAGGGGGATTCCCAAGTTCTCCTGTGCTTCAGTAGAAACAAGTCCAACCCTGGCTTGCTCCTGCCAGCTCAGCACAGGGAAAAGCTGTCACATCCTCGCACTGGGGGCACTGGAGGGGACTGGGTGGGTGACAGCTACGAGGGCTCTGCACGACACCACAGGGAGCATCTCTGAGGGGGTGCTGAGGTTTGTGAGCAAAGCAAGGAACACCTGGAATTATGGAGGGAACAACTGGAATGCAAACCAGCCCTGGTGCTGGTGACCATCCTGAGTGGCTCCAGGCTCAGCCCCTGCCCTCCTTGGTCCCTCTGTCCCCAGATCCTGGAGCGGCTCAACAAGATGTGCGGGGTGGGCGAGCAGGTGCGCAAGAAGCAGCAGCGCCTGCTGAAGAACATGGACGCCCACAAAGTGATGCTGGACCTGCTGCAGATCCCCTATGAGAAGGTGGGTGGGCAGAAACCAACTGGTCCTGAGCGCCCAGGGCAAAGGGGGCACACGGGGACCCCCTGAGTGGCCTCCTGTCACTCCCATCCCTCCCAGCTCTGCATGTTTCTTCTCTGTCCTCTCCTCAGGGGGATGCCAAGATGATGGAGATCCTCAAGTTCACCCACCAGTTCCTGCAGAAGTTTTGTGCTGGCAACCAGGAGAACCAGGCCCTGCTGCACAAACACCTCAACCTGTTCCTGACCCCAGGGGTAAGGAGAGGACACGGAGGGGCAGCAGCACAGGCAGGGAATTTGGCACTGCTCCTGCAGCTGAGAGCACGGGGATGGAAAATCCAGGAGGAGACACCAGGCAGGGCAGGAGCTGGGGACAATTCCTGCATCCCCCTGACCTCACTCTGCCACTTGTCCCCAGCTGCTGGAGGCAGAGACGATGCAGCACATCTTCCTCAACAACTACCAGCTGTGCTCGGAGATCAACGAGACGGTGCCGCAGCACTTCATCCACTGCGTGGCCACCCACGGCCGCCACGTCCAGTACCTCGACTTCCTGCACACCATCATCAAGGCCGAGGGCAAGTACGTCAAGAAGTGCCAGGACATGATCATGACTGAGGTGAGGACCTCTCCTGTGGGGCAGGAGTTTTGGGGAAGCAGGACAAGGCTCTTGGAATCTGCACTCTTGGTTTCTTCCTTGAGAGGAGCCTTCCAGCCGTGCTGGATCCTCCCTGGAACCAGCCAGCCCCAGTGGTCATCTTGAGTGGCCATCAGCCATCTCCAGGGGCTCAATGTGAGGTCCAAGAGCCAGTTTGGGAGTCCTACAGTTTTTGATGGCACTGCAAATGCCTGGTTTTCCCTCTAAACACAAATCCCTGTCCCCCTTCCCTACTGCTGCTGCTCATCCCCCACTGCAGAGGGGACACGGTCGCTGTAGGACACGAAAGAAAGATGAGAGATTCCAAATATTTCAGAAGGCAAAGAGCATAGGAAAAAGGCTTTATTGTCTGATTCTTACCCCCTTTTATAAGGTGTTCCGATACAGACTTAGCATGATTGGTGAACAGGAACAACACCTCTCTAATCCCGTTGGTTAAACCAGAGAAACAGCAAAACACCACCTGGCGAAAGATTGTTTTGAGAAGAAGCTTTCTTGAGAAATTTTTTCCTTGAGAAAAAGTCAGCAGCTGCCAGCAGGCTAAAATCTCTCAGACCCAGAAATATCAGGCCCACAGGGACACCATTGGCCTTGGAGGTTTCTGACCTTCCTTTCTCAGAGTGGTGACCACTGAGCACTGAGCACTGACCCTTCCCTGCAGCTCACCAACGCTGGGGATGACGTGGTGGTTTTCTACAATGACAAAGCTTCTCTGGCCACCCTGCTGGAGATGATGACGGCAGCCAGGGATGGGGTGGAGGAGAACAGCCCCCTGATGTACCACATCTCCCTGGTGGACCTGCTGGCTGCCTGTGCCGAGGGCAAGAACGTCTACACCGAGATCAAGTGCACGTCCCTGCTGCCCCTGGAGGACGTGGTGCGGGTGGTGACACACGAGGACTGCATCACGGAGGTACGGGGTGACAGCCAGAAGGGGGACACTGGGGCTCTGCACTGACTGTCCCCTGATGGTGTCCCTGCCCCTTTTCCCCGTCCCTGGCAGGTGAAGATGGCCTACGTGAACTTTGTCAACCACTGCTATGTGGACACGGAGGTGGAGATGAAGGAGATCTACACCAGCAACCACATCTGGACCCTCTTTGAGAACTTCACCCTGGACATGGCCCAGGTGCGTGGGGAGGGTTGAGAGGGAGGGACACAGCAGTGGTGGCTTGGATGGGGACAGCATGGTGTCACCAAGGCTCCCTTGAAGCCTTCCTCAGGGCATGGATACACACATGGGACCTCATAGAGCTGCCACACTCAGGGTTGGGGGAGTGGTCAGGGCTCTCTGGTGTGACCACAGGAGCTGTGTCCCCAGCCATGTCCCTCAGCTCAGTGTGGTCCCAGCAGCCTCTGGGCAGACACGAGCTCGCCCTGGTGCCATCAGTGTCCTCCCTGTCCTCACAGATGTGCAAGAAGCGGGAGAAGCGCCTGCCGGACGCCACGCTGGAGAAGTACGTGCTGACCGTGGTGCTGGACACCATCAATGCCTTCTTCAGCTCTCCCTTCTCGGAGAACAGCACCTCACTGCAGGTGACAAGGGATGGGCAGGGTGGCAGGACACCCCCCAAGACACGGCTGGGGTGCATGTGCTGACACTCCTGTCTCCTGCAGACCCACCAGACCATCGTGGTGCAGCTCCTCCAGTCCACCACGAGGCTGCTGGAGTGTCCGTGGCTGCAGCAGCAGCACAAGAGCTCGGTGGAGTCCTGCATCCGCACGCTGGCCATGGTCGGTAAGGAGCCACTGCCGGGGACAGGGGACAAGGGACAGAGCCACCTCGGGCTGTCTCTGCCCAACAGCGAGCAGGACACCCTGTCCCTCCTTTAGGGGTGGCAGCACACCACGGTGAGGGGCTGCCAGCTGGGGATGGGGACATTCAGCTCTGGGATGTGCTTTTTTTTGAGCTTCCTCTCAGCACGCCCGAGATAATGTGGGGATAAACCACAGGCTGGGCTTGGCTGGGAGCTCCCTGGTGTGTCCCTGCCCGGACACAAAGCCAACATTGACAGTGCTTTTCCCTGGCCAGGACTTTGCCCTCCGTGTGCAGCTGCCTGACTCAGGCTGAGGGCTGTTAGCACTGAGTCACCGTGGAAAGGATTGCTGCTGGCTGGGCTCTGGGTGGGGATTTCCCTTTGGAATTCCAGGCAGGGTGCTTGCAGCCTCCCCACACTGGGCTTTCCCAACCGAAAACTGGGCTTGGGCCTTTTTCCACCCTGTGTGGGGCTGTGGGTGTTGGGATTGTGGGGACACTGCAGCCCATACTGACCTGGAGGAGTTCACTCGTTTATTTACCCCAAATTTCTGCTGCAAACGAGGTGAACACTGATGAAAGGGTGGTGGGACCCAGCTGGGTGGTGGCTGTCCCAACCCCGTCCCATGTCCCACAGCCAAGAGCCGCTCCATCGCCCTGCCCATGGACCTGGACGCCCACGTGAGCTCCCTGCTCAACAGCAGCTCCACCAGCACGGTGCAGAGGAACACCTCGAGCTACAAGGCCGCCACACGCACCTTCCCCCGCGTGTCTGCCACCCCCAACCAGTGGGACTACAAGAACATCATCGAGAAGCTGCAGGTACAGCTGCACTGGCAGGGGGGAGCTGGCCTTGCAGCGTGTCCCCTGTGTCCCCTGGCTGTGACGGGGGTGCTGTGGCTTGCAGGACATCATCAACGCCCTGGAGGATCGCCTGAAGCCGCTGGTGGAGGCTGAGCTGTCCGTGCTGGTGGATGTCCTGCACCGGCCCGAGCTGCTCTTCATGGAGGGCACGGAGGCGTTCCAGCGCTGCGAGAGCGGGGGGTTCCTGTCCAAGTGAGGCTGGTTTGGGGGTGCTGTGGGTGCTGGGAAGGGTTTGGGACCCTCATCCTGGCTGGGGTGTGCGTCCCAGTGCGCCTGCAGCCTGGAGGGGCGGCGGGGGTGGCTCCCTCAGGGATCCCTGGGTCCCTCCCCACTGTGTGACAATGGCTTTGCTGTGCCAGGCTGGTGCAGCACACCAAGGACCTCATGGAGACCGAGGAGAAGCTCTGCATCAAGGTGCTGAGGACGCTGCAGCAGATGCTGGTGAAGAGGAACAAGTATGGAGAGAGGGTGAGCACCGTGATCTGTGCCCATGCAGACCCTGCTCCCAGGCTAGCAGAGCCCACCCTGGGGCACCCAGGGGTGCTCAGCTGGTTCTGCCCTGGCCCCAGCCTTGGCAAGGGGACACTGGTGACATTTGTTTGCCTTGGCAGGGCAACCTGCTGCGGAAAATGCTCATGAACAATTACCTGCAGAACAAGAGGTCCAGCTCCAAGGGGGAGATGGGGGATGCTGCTGGGGGAGGTGAGCGCCCCTCTGCTGCCCCTTCCCCTCAAATTCCTGGCTCCCAGGCAGTGATGGGACCAGATCTATGGCTGGTTGCTCCATGGGATCAGAGGGTTTGGGGAGGTGAAGGGATGGCACTGAGGTGCCCCAGCAGTGGTGGAGCTGTGCTACCACAGCATCGCATCCCTCGTGTTCTCCCACTCAGGCCAGGACCAGGACTGGTCAGCCATCGCCGCTGTCCAGTGCCGGCTGGACCGTGAAGGGGCCACCAAGCTGGTGGCTGACCTCATCATGAACACCAAGAATGAGAAGATCTTCCAGGAGAGCATCCTGCTGGCCATCCGCCTGCTGGACGGCGGCAACACCGAGATCCAGGTGCTGAGGGGGACTGAGCAGCCAGGGGTTGGTGTGGGTACTGTGAGGGGCCAGTGCTCAGCCCCGAGCAGTGGGTTTGGCCCAAATCCCTCTTGTTTGTGCTGAAATCTGCTGATTTGCGTTTCCCAGCTCCGTGGCTGAGTGAAGGGCTGGAGGCTGCGGGAGGGGCAGGTGGTTCCAGGTTGTTTCTGGAGTTCTGCTGATGCCCTCTGCCGGGAAATCCTAAAATGACTCAGGGCTGCAGCTCCTGGGGGGGACCTCCGGGATTATCCCAAACCCTTTGTCACGGGGAAGCTGAAAAATGGTTTGTGCAACACCCAGTGGCTCCAGGCAAAAGCCAGGTTATCCTGGGCAATGTCTGGAGTGCTGAGGCTGCTGCTCAGAGGGACAGGCAGGGACACTTTGGACCCTGTGGTGGGGACCTGAACGAGCATCCCTTCTCCAGAAATCCTTCTACAACCTCATGACCAGCGACAAGAAGTCCGAGAAGTTCTTCAAGGTCCTGCACGACCGGATGAAGAAGGCGCAGCAGGAGACCAAGTCCACGGTGTCGGTGAACATGAGCGACATCGGCAACAAACCCCGCGAGGACAAGGACGAGCCAGACCCCGGCACCAAAGGTCCGGGGCTGTGTCCCCTTGTCCCCTCGGGAAGGCCAGCACTGGCTGGGTGACAGCCTGAGCTGATGAGGGGACGATTCCCTCCAGGACGAGGGGACACCTTCCTGATGCCCGGCACGCCCACACGGTACCCGATGGCCGTGGGGTTCCGCAAGGGCCACGACCCCGGGGAGCAGGGCCAGAACAACGAGATGGGGGTGACGGTGCTGATCATGGAGCCCATCCTGCGCTTCCTGCAGCTGCTCTGTGAGAACCACAACCGTGACCTGCAGGTCCGTGCTGGGGCTCTGGGGCTCGGGGGGTCAGCTGTGGGGTGGGGCTGGGGGAAGGCTGGGATCTGCCCCAGTTTGGCCCCAAAAATCTCAGTTTCCCCATGTGCAGTGCAGCATCCCTTGTGGATAACTTGGGGCTGTGGGAGGAGTTCATGGCAGGACTGGCTGTGGGACTGAGGTCTGTGGGTTACAGGGGCAGTCCCAGCCCAAATATCCCTCAAACTGCAGCTGGAGGGGTGTGGGGAGAGAGGGGTCAGGATCTCATCCCTGGGCTGTTCTCCACAGAACTTCCTGCGGTGCCAGAACAACAAAACCAACTACAACCTGGTGTGTGAGACGCTGCAGTTCCTGGACATCATGTGTGGCAGCACCACGGGTGGGCTGGGGCTGCTCGGCCTCTACATCAACGAGTACAACGTGGCCCTCATCACCCAGACCCTGGAGACCCTCACCGAGTACTGCCAGGGGCCCTGCCACGAGAACCAGGTCTGGGGGTCACTCCCCAAATCTCATCACAGACCTGGGGAGGATTGGGGGTGATGTGGGGGAAGCAAGGACAGGTTTTGGGTTCAGAGTGTGAACAGGAGCAGAACGTGGGCGGCAGAGGTCACAGGGCTCCTGCACAGGTCACAGCTGCTGCTTGGTGCCAAGTGTGGTGCTGTAAATGGGGGTAAATGATTCAATGGTGTGAATGGGGCCCTTTGCAGGGAGAGCAGAGGTTTGGGGGCTCAGGGCTGGAGGCAGGGCAGTGTTTCAGACCAGGACAGTGCTGGAGGGTGGAGCTGGGAGGGCTGGCAGGATCTATGGGATAACACAAAGCCTGACTGCCCCCAGAGCTGCATCGTGACCCACGAGTCCAACGGGATCGACATCATCACAGCCCTGATCCTCAACGACATCAGCCCCCTCTGCAAGTACCGCATGGACCTGGTGCTGCAGCTCAAGGTGCTCAGAGGCCTGGGCTGGGGGGGTGGGGACATGTCTGGGTGTCACTGAGTCACTCTCGGTGTCACTGTGTCACTGAGTGTGTCACTGTGTCACTGAGTGTGTCACTGTGTCACTGAGTGTGTCACTGAGTGTGTCACTGTGTCACTGAGTGTGTCACTGCAAGGACTCACTGGCAGGGTCATGGGGTGTTCTTTGGGGTGAGCTGGTCACTGCAGAGGGGACCCTGCCTGTGTCAGACCCTCAGCTGTGGCAGCAGATGGGCTCAGTGGGGCAGGGCTGGGGCATCTCCATCACACTCAGACGCCTCTGGCACCGGGGTGCTGGCGGGGGCACAGGATAGTTCTGCCCACCCCAAAGCCCTGGGCAGTGGCAGGGGACAGCTCCCCTCACCACGGGCTCCTCCTCACCAGGACAACGCCTCCAAGCTCCTCCTGGCCCTCATGGAGAGCAGGCACGACAGCGAGAACGCCGAGAGGATCCTCATCAGCCTCCGTCCCCAGGAACTGGTGAGGGAACTGGGGATGTCCCACTGAGCCCCCTGCCCATCACTGAGCCCCCAGCCCGTGGCTGAACCTCCTCTGCCCTGGCTCGTGCTGCAGTTTCTGCTTTGTACCCAAGAACAACCTCCCCTGCCCCACGGCTGCTCCTCCTGCCCCAATCCTGGCTGGAGGAGGGAACAGGGAGTGGGGAGGAGCTCAGTGCCCCCGTGCTGCCTTGCAGGTGGATGTCATTAAGAAGGCCTATCTGCAGGAGGAGGAGTGTGAGAATGCTGAGGTTTCCCCCCGGGAAGTTGGACACAACATTTATATCCTGGCGCTGCAGGTAGGGAGGTGTAAAAGCATCCTGCCAGGCTGTGCTCGCAGCTTTGCACTCTTTTCTCCACATTTATTCACATTTTCCTCCATAATTATGCACATTTCCTTCAGCCAGATTGGCCTCCCTGGGGACCCAAATGTGCCTTTGGCTGTGGGGAGCAGTCACGGCTTGCTGGCCATCCTGCCACCCCCTGTGCCCCATGTCCCATCCCGTGTCTGCCATCCTGTGCTCACTGTCACCATCTCTGTCCCCCTCTGGTGTCTGCCAGCCTGTGCTCACTGTCCCCATCCCTGTCCCCATCCTGTGTCTGCCATCCTGTGCTCACTGTCACCATCCCTGTCCCCATCCTGTGTCTGCCATCCTGTGCTCACTGTCACCATCCCTGTCCCCATCCTGTGTCTGCCAGCCTGTGCTCACTGTCACCATCCCTGTCCCCATCCTGTGTCTGCCATCCTGTGCTCACTGTCACCATCCCTGTCCCCATCCTGTGTCTGCCAGCCTGTGCTCACTGTCACCATCCCTGTCCCCATCCTGTGTCTGCCATCCTGTGCTCACTGTCACCATCCCTGTCCCCATCCTGTGTCTGCCAGCCTGTGCTCACTGTCACCATCCCTGTCCCCATCCTGTGTCTGCCATCCTGTGCTCACTGTCACCATCCCTGTCCCCATCCTGTGTCTGCCAGCCTGTGCTCACTGTCACCATCCCTGTCCCCATCCTGTGTCTGCCATCCTGTGCTCACTGTCACCATCCCTGTCCCCATCCTGTGTCTGCCAGCCTGTGCTCACTGTCACCATCCCTGTCCCCATCCTGTGTCTGCCATCCTGTGCTCACTGTCACCATCCCTGTCCCCATCCCGTGTGTGCCAGCCTGTGCTCACTGTCACCATCCCTGTCCCCATCCTGTGTCTGCCATCCTGTGCTCACTGTCACCATCCCTGTCCCATCCCATATCTGCCAGCCTGTGCTCACTGTCCCCATCCCTGTCCCTCCCAGCTCTCCCGACACAACAAGTCTCTGCAGCAGCTCCTGAAGCCGGTGAAGCGAATCCAGGAGGAGGAGGAGGAGGGAATCTCATCCATGGTATGGAGAGGCCTTGGGGATGGAGGCACAGCCCTGATCCGAGGCTGCAAAGAGCCCCTGCAGAGCCCACCTGGGCTTTGTCATTCAGGCTTTGATGGATTTTGGTGATCCCCAGGGGATTAAAGAGGGAGAGACACCTAAATGCCCTTTTAGCCAAGGTACAAGCCCGAAGGTGTGTGTGCCCCATTGTGGGGTGACACAGCCTGGTGGCCCTGGGGGGGGTCCTGCCCTTACCCACTGCCCCCCTTCCCTTCAGAAAGGAAGGGCCGAGTCCTTTGCTGCCGTTCCTTGCCAGGGTTCCTCAGATCCCGACAAGATTCAGCAGGAATGTGATTTCCCCGGGGCTTTTGTGAGCACTGGTTTGTAATTTGTGGATTAGCAGCACTTGGATGTAATTATTGCAGGGAATCGATTGTCTGTCACCGCGGGGAGCACTCGCACCCCTTATGGAAGTTTTAATTCATTTGCTTTTCCCTGAAAACCTCATCAGCTGTGGGAGATGTTGAGGCACGTTGTGGGAACAGTCAGATCCTGCTTCTGGCTGGATCCTCATCCTCTCCCTTTCCCTCTCCCCATCCAGCTCAGCCTTAACAACAAGCAGCTGTCGCAGATGCTGAAGTCCACGGCCCCGGTGCAGGAGGAAGAGGAGGATCCGCTGGCTTATTACGAGAAACACACGTCCCAAATCGAGGCAAGACCTCTTGGCTGTTGGCTTTCCAGCCTGCCCCAGTCCATGAATCGCTCCAGATCCCTCATGTCCCGTTATTTTGCACCAGGAGCTGTGCCCCCTTCCCATCCCCATGCAGGCAGGAGCATTAGCTCCAGGAGCTGAGGGATGAGCAGCCCCCTGGACCCATCAGCAGTGGGATGCAGCTGATCCAGCAGCCTGATCCTTGGCATGGATCTCCCATTCCCACACTCCCACTGACCACAGCCAGGGCTGCCTCTGCTTGGGGCACTTTGGAAGTTTTAAAGGAATGGCTGACAATGTTTGGGTGCTGTGGAGTGGGAGGGAGGAGGGAAAGGCACAGCTGGATCTGGGAAGGAGGAAAAAAACCCCAGCAGGGCAGGATGTGAGGGCTCTGCTCCCCGCAGATCGTGCGGCTGGACCGGAGCATGGAGCAGATCATCTTCCCCGTGCCTGGGATCTGCGAGTTCCTCACCAAGGAGACCAAGTACAGGCTCTTCACCACCACGGAGCAGGACGAGCAGGGCAGCAAAGTCAGCGACTTCTTCGACCAGTCCTCCTTCCTGCACAACGAGATGGAGTGGCAGAAGAAGCTGCGCAGTAAGAGCGAGGCAGAGCCTCCCCTGGGCTGCCCTGGGGGGAAACGGGGGGACATTCCTGCTGGGAAAGGGCTGCACACCTGGGAATGGCATCCCTGAGCTGTCCCTGCCCTGCAGAGCCCTGCACATCTGGGAATGGCATCCCTGAGCTGTCCCTGCTCTGCAGAGCCCTGCACATCTGGGAATGGCATCCCTGAGCTGTCCCTGCTCTGCAGAGCATCACACACACCTGGGAATGGCCTGGCTGAGCTGTCCCTGCTCTGCAGAGCATCACACACATCTGGGAATGGCATCCCTGAGCTGTCCCTGCTCTGCAGAGCCCTGCACACCTGGGAATGGCCTGGCTGAGCTGTCCCTGCTCTGCAGAGCCCTGCACACCTGGCAGAGTGCAGGGAGTTGAGGGTTAAAATCCCAGCCATGGGATTCCTCTGTGCTGTCAGGGCAGTGTCTCCACACTCTGAGGTGCACCTTGCTCACATTCCCTGGGATTCCAGCTGAGCTGTTTCTCCCTGGAAAGCCCTTTCAGTTGCCTTCCACTAAGCCAGGGTCTTGTCCCCAGCCAATCACATTAGAAATAAAACCAATTTCTGTTTCTCTGCCCCCTGTAGACCTGCTCAGGGGCTTCCAGGGTGGAAATCCTGGCTGTAAATCCTGGGAACTGAGCAGAGATACTGGGATGCAGCTGAGGAACAGTGTAGGAGCAGTGAGGGAGGACAAAGCCAGCCTGATTCCAGCATGTCAGAACAGGTTTCCAGAGGGCTGGGAAACCAAGGAATGTGAGCAGAGCTACTCAGGATGTGCACTCCTCTTCCAGCAGATGGGCAGGAATGTTTTCAAAACACTTCATGAGTGGTTTGAAGGAGGTGGGAGGCTGGGCCAGTGTGGGGCCAGCAGCTGCAGAGCCCACGAGGGTCTGGGAGGTGACACAGGGGGTCCAGGGGGACTCCCCGTGCCTGGGAGACCACAGAGGGTCTGGGCTGACACAGGGGGTCAGGAAGGACCCAGGGATGGCACAGAGGGTCTGGGCTGACCCAGGATCTCCAGGAGGGCACAGGGGCTCTGGGAGGACCCGGTTGGCACGAGGCTGGCTGAGGTTTGTGTGTTGCCTCCTCTCCCCCCAGGCATGCCGCTGATGTACTGGTTCTCCCGCAGAATGACGCTCTGGGGAAGCATTTCCTTCAACCTGGCCGTCTTCATCAACATCATCATTGCTTTCTTCTACCCCTATGTGGAAGCCACTTCCATGGGTAAGTGCCCTGGCACCTGCTGCTCCTTGGGGTGGAAGGGAAAGGGATCTTCACATGCAGGAAAACTGGCACTGCCCTCATCCTTGGGCTCCTTTGGGCTCCTAAAACTCCAGGTCCTTTCTGCAGGGTAAAGAATTAGTCAGGATTTCAGTTTGCAGCCCTCCCACCCCTTCCTTCTCGGGGAAGCCTCTTTTCTCCTGGGCTACCCTTGCCCTGTTTGTTCAATGCGGGAAGCAGAGATGGGATCCATTCCTGTTGTCAGGCAAAGCCTCCATCACCTACAGTGGATCTGAGCTTTGGGATAAAAAATGTTAGAAAATATATCAGTAAAAACCACCTGAACCAACACAAATTTTCACAGTGCAGCATCATCATTTCTGATCAGGAGCTCATTAGTGTGTCTGGACAGCCTGCCTTTAACATCCACGTGTTCCTCCTCCCAGGAGTGCTGGATTCCCCTCTGATCTCGCTGCTCTTCTGGATCCTGATCTGCTTCTCCATCATGGCCCTGTTCACCAAGCGCTACGGGGTGAGGCCGCTGCTGGTGGCGCTGATCCTGCGCTCCATCTACTACCTGGGCATCGGCCTCACCCTCAACATCCTGGGAGCTCTCAATGTGAGTCTGCCACGCGCTGGGGGGGATCAGGAGGCTGTCCTGCATTCCCAGAGCTCAGCAAACCCCGCTCCCTCCCGTTTCTGGCTGTCCCCAGCTGACCAACAAGATCGTGTTCGTGGTGAGCTTCGTGGGCAACCGAGGCACCTTCATCCGTGGCTACAAGGCCATGATCATGGATGTGGAATTCCTGTACCACGTTGGCTACATCGTGACCAGCGTGCTGGGGCTCTTCGTGCACGAGCTCTTCTACAGCATCCTGGTATGATAAATTCAGGTGGCTGGGGGGGGCACAGGCAGCCTGGCTGCTGCTTCGGGAGCTGGAGGGTTCCTGTGACACTGATTGATAGCGGAGAGAACAATTCCCTGCGCTCTAATCTTTGCACGGGCTGAGCTTTCTGCCTCCCGACAGTATCTATTGCTGTCTCTCTGCTGGTCCTGGGCTCTATCTCTCCTTCTAATCTGCTGTGTGCTTTATCTGGGTCAGCTGGGAGGCAACGTGAGCCGGCGAGGGCAGAGCCAGGGTTACATGTGGCCTATTCTCGGCTCTCCTGCTGTGCATAAGTCACTCCATTCTTCTCTGCTTCCCTTCAGTAAGCTGGGAAACTTAAAGGCTTTGTGAGGAAAGTTAGTCAAGGTCTGCTGAGCGATCCAAGATCTCAGGATAAAAGGGGCTATAGATAGGCCAGGCATTATCAAGAGAAGCACCCCGCAGCATTTCTTTGCTCCTGGGTTCCTTTCAGCTGTTTGACTTGATCTACCGTGAGGAGACCTTGTTTAATGTCATCAAAAGCGTGACGCGGAACGGGCGCTCCATCCTGCTGACAGCCCTGCTGGCCCTCATCCTCGTCTACCTCTTCTCCATCGTGGGCTTCCTCTTCCTGAAGGATGACTTCATCCTCGAGGTGGACAGGCTGCCGGACAGCAAAGCCAAAGGTTGGGCAGTGTTTGGGGCCGTGGGACGCTGTGGGACCCTCCACGCACATCTCAGGGGGGGCTGTGGGGGTTTTCACACTGGTTTTGGGGTCACAGAGAGGACAGCTCTGAGCTCGTGCTGCACGGAGCAGGGTTTGGGGTTAGTGGTGGCAGAGAGCTACAAATGAAGGGTCAGCACTGCGGGGTCTCAACTCTTAGAAAAAGCTTCAGGGCCTAGAAAAAGTAGGAGAATATGAGGCAGCTTCTCCCCAAGAAGGTTGGCATCCTCCTGGCAGCCCGTGGCAGTGGTTTGCTGCTCTCACAGGGCTGGGGGCTCTTCCTTGCAGATGGTCCTTTGGGGATGCAAAGGAACGTGGAGACCTTCATGGAGTCGTGCAGCAGTGATAAAATCAGCTGCTCTGCTGCACCCACTGCCTTGGAAGGTAAGAGAGCCCTGTGCAAATGCCAGCTCTGTATGGCAGCGTGGATTTGCCAGCCAGCTGAGGAAAATCCCAGCTTTTCCAAGGAAAAAACTCAATCCACTTCCTGGGATATATTGGGCAAGAGGCCTGTGAATTTTGCACTGACCCTGGCATGAAAAATGTTGGGGTGGATTCATTTAATCAGGAAGAAGGTGGGAGCTGCAGGAGGGTTTGGCTGCTGGAGGAGCTGCTGGGATGCTGCAGGCTGGGATATCACAGCAGGCAGCTGCTCCTGTGCCACTGCCACTGTGTCACTGCTGTGTCACTGCCACTGCAGCTGGAACCATCCCCGCTGCCAGGGCGTGGTGCTGTGCCTGTGCTCTGAGCCCCTGCTCTGCTCTCCTCCCCAGAGGCCGACCCAGAGCAGTGGGAACGTGCCTGTGACACGCTGCTCATGTGCATTGTCACCGTGCTCAACCACGGCCTGCGCAACGGCGGCGGCGTGGGGGACATCCTGAGGAAACCCTCCAAGGATGTGAGTGGGGACAGCACCTGGGGCCTCTTTCTTCTGCTAAACCCTGCTGCAATCACTGCTGGATCCCTTTCCTGGGAGCTGTGACACATCCAGCTCCATCCCTCACATTCTCCTCCTCCTCTGGCGCCTCAGCTGTGTCACAGCACTGGGCTGAGCTGTGCAAGGCACCCAATTCTCCCTCTCATCCATTACAGGAGTCTCTGTTCCCTGCTCGAGTTGTCTACGACCTCCTCTTCTTCTTCATTGTCATCATCATCGTCCTCAACCTCATCTTTGGGGTCATTATTGACACCTTTGCTGATCTGAGGAGCGAGAAACAGAAGAAGGAAGAGATCCTGAAGACCACCTGTTTTATTTGTGGTGAGCACTGGGAATACAAGAATTGCCCCAAAGCCCTTCCTCCCCTCCCAGGCTGGAGGAAGGAGAAGAATTTCAGCTGGATTCTGGTTTTTCTTTATCACTGCAAAACTTGAATCTGTTCAGCGAGAGGTCACTGCACTGGGAGGGGTTTAAACAAGAACACAACTGGAGGGAAATTCTCGGTGTTGTTCCTCACCCTGCTAATGAGGTGTTAAACTGAAACCTCATTGTGTGGTTCTTGTCGCTGTGCATCTCACTGCTGAGGCCTTCCCTTGGCCAGTGGGGAGAAAAAGCAGCATATTACTGGAGAAATATAATAGAGAAAATGCTCTGGAATGCTTTCAGCCAGCAGTAGGCATAAAAAAAAAAGAAAAGAAAACCCTAGTAAGTCTCTCTGCTTTTTCCTTTAAAGATCCTCTGGGTTTATTTTACTGGGCAGAGGCAGAGGCAACAAGACATGGGAAGAAATTGTTCCCTGTGAGGGTGGTGAGGCCCTGGCATAGAGAAGCTGTGCCTGCCTCATCCCTGGAAGAGTCCAAGGCCAGGTTGGATGGGGCCTGGAGCAGCCTGGGATTGTGGAAGGTGTCCCTGTCCATGGCAGGGAGTGTAAGATCCCTTCCAACCCAAACCATTCCCTAGTTCTCTGATTCTGTGATTTCAAACAGAAGTCCCCTGAACCCCCAGCTGGGTTGTTGCCCCCTGGTTTGGATGTTTGTGTGCTAAATGCCAATTAATTATTAAAAGCACTTGAGTGTGGCCTTTGGGAGGGGATGCACTGGGCTGAATTTCCTTCCACGTGTTTGCTGCTCACTCACCTCCTCCCTGCCCTGCCTTTCCCAGGGCTGGAGAGGGACAAGTTTGACAACAAGACCGTGTCCTTTGAGGAGCACATCAAATACGAGCACAACATGTGGAACTACCTGTACTTCATCGTGCTGGTGCGGGTGAAGAACAAGACCGACTACACCGGCCCCGAGAGCTACGTGGCACAGATGATCAAGGTACAGGTGCCCTGGGGGCAGCTCCTTGGCTATCCCACCCTGCCTGCCCCAGGGATATCTGGAACAAGGGGCTGGTCAAGGAAAAACAGCTCTGGGAAGTCCTTTTGGAAAATATTGGCTGATGGTGCAGTGCCTGAGTTCGTCCGTTGCTGGTTTATTCCATGGGGTCTGTTGGAGGGTTTGTCCCGTGAGCTTGAGGGGTTGAAGCGAGCAGGGAGTGGGGCTTCAAGGGGGTGGAAAGGAAAAAGAAGAAGGAGATAGGAAAGGGAAAAGGAAAACTTCTGCACTTCAGCCCATGAACTAACTTAGAAATGGACCACACATTGAAAAATTGCAGATTTTTGCAGAGAATTCCTTTAATCCCTACGCACAAGGAGGCTGCTTGTTAAACCTTGTCTTCCCTCCTGCTCTCTTACTCCTCATGCCATCTCCTCTTGTCTCTGGTTGCATTCCCAGAACAAGAACCTGGACTGGTTCCCCCGGATGCGAGCCATGTCTCTGGTCAGCAATGAAGGGGAAGGGGAGCAGAACGAGATCCGCAATCTGCAGGACAAACTCAACACCACCATGAAGCTCGTGTCCCACCTCACCTCCCAGCTGAACGAGCTGAAGGAACAGGTATGGGAGATGGGAAAGCCCCTGCAGGAACTCTCTGTCCTTCCCAAAATAGCCACTGAGGGCAGGGAGTGGGAGGCAGCCCAAGGCAGCACAATGAGAGTATAAGCACAGGGCTCCTGCAGCTCTTTTTTGGGGGAATTTGGGACATTTGGGACACGTGGGTTTGGGTAGTGCCTCATCAGCTCAGAGTTTGCTGGCAGAGGCTCAAAGCAGTGCAGTCAGACACTTGGGAAGCACATCCAAGAGCAGGAGGGCCTGGCATTGCCTCAGCGTGTCCCTGTTGGAATTGCAGATGACGGAGCAGCGGAAGCGCCGGCAGAGGATGGGGTTTGTGGACGTCCAGAACACCATGAACCACTGAGACACAGCTCCAGCCACCGAGGGACTGCACCTGTGGCAGCTGAGGAGGCTGCTCCTCCCTGGGCTCCAGGCATGGATTGTCACTGTCTGGGGACAATGGACCACGTGGAAAGGGCTTCCCAGGCAGCATCTCCCTTAGAGCTTGTAAGCAATTCCAGGAGCAGGGACTGGCCGGAGCCCTCCCCACACCTGGGCCCAGGTGTTTTTCTAACACCCCCGTAGGAAGATAAACCGTACAGGACTTTGATTCCTCATTGCAATAACTCTTTTATTTTGCAACTGTGGAGGGTTGTATCTTTATCTCCATGTGCTCCAGCCCCTCCAGCTGTGGGGTGAGTAGCTGTAGGGCCGCACTATTTAACTTATTCCGAGTGCCCACTTGTCCCTGTGGATCTTTGCCAAGCAGCCCTCGTTATCTGCTGTGCCTGCTCCACGCTGACCCCTCTCCATTGACAGAATTCCCTTCATCCCATGGTGCAGTAAAGAGAAGCTGAACTCAAGGAGGTGGATTTAATTTAATTAACTCACCAGATGAGGGGCTGAGCTTGTCCTAATGGGAACTAAAAGTCTTTTGCCTTCTGTGGACCAAGGATCTTTGGGCAGCAGTAGTAGGAGCCTGCAGGTTTACAGGAGTTCACTGTGAAGGGGTGTCCTGTGTTTTAGTTTCATAGTTTCATCTCTGGTGTCATGTTTTACCTTTTTTTTTTCCTTTTTTTTTCTTTTTTTTTTTTAAGTTGTTATCGTTGTTACTTAAGAACTGAAGTGTAAATTGCCTTAACTAAATTAAATACAGAATCGTGTTATAATAAAAATGACAATGTGGTAAAGAAAGTCCCCTTCCTGTGCCCTCTGGTGTGTGATGGGGCTGTCAAACAGAAGCACAGAACAAGCCCAGGGGCAGAATCCAAAGCAGGGCTGGCACCAAGGTGCTCCCCAGCCCACTGCTCCCAGCTCCAGGTGTTGCACATCCCCTGCCAAACGCTGCCATCAAGAGCCACCACGAGCACCAGCCTTGGTTCCTGGAGCTCTGGAGCAGAGCCTGCTGCAGTCTCAAATTCTTTCACTGCCTGCCAGGAAATCACTGCTGAAACCTGTAAAAAGGAGCAGCTGTTGGTGCTGGTGAGCCCTGGCACAGCTCTGCTCCAGACACTCATCCTTCCCAAGCCAGCCCCAGCTCCCAGCCTAAGAACAGACACTGATGAAAGCAGTAAAGCTCTAAAAAGGAATAAAAAAGCCCATAACAGTGAAGTTGCAGAGCACTTGAAATGTGTTTATGGCCCCATCTAGCAGCATGTCATTTAATCCTGCCTTCACCCTCAGCTCTGCACTAACCCACACATCCCTCTCCTCAGGCTAGGGGGGATCTGCACAGAGCTGGCTCCTCCAGCAGCAGCAGCTCTGCAGCAGCTGATTAAAATCTCAATTAAACTCGTGCAGTGCTCCACTGTCACCATGGCAAAGTCACCCTCCGTCCTCTCTGTCTTCTCCGAAGGAAAATAAATGTGATGATTAAAGTTCTCCCTCCCTCCAGTGCCCTGGTCCCTGGGCTAACACACAAACACAAGCACAGAGAGGTTTTTCACATCCTCTCTGTTCTCTTCACAAGAACATTTAAAGCTGCACCTCCTCCCTCTGGGCAGCTCCTGCTTGTTCCATTTTTTGAGACACAAAGGGCCAGGGTTGACACCACAAAGTTCCCTTCCCTCCATTGCTCCAGCATGGATGTGTTAAGCTCTGCCCCAGATTCTCAGCAGAAAAAAAAAAAAGGAGGCACTAAAAATGAAGAATGTACAGGGTAGGGCTGAACAAAAATGCTGTTGCTAAGAGGAATAAGTGGTTTTATTCATCATGGCAACACACAGAGCTTCAGGGATATGTACAGTGGAGAAGCTGAGAGCTGGGCCCTCACTTGGAGTCCTCCTCGGGTTTCTTGGCAGAGAACTTTTCCCGCAGTCTTTTCCACGTCCCTTTTTTCATGTCTTCCATCTGTTTCAGAATGTCTGCAAAAGGAGAAGGGAGACAGAGATGGGGCCTGAGGAAGATAAGCAGGAAAGCAGAGGAATGAAACCCTCTTAAAACAGCTCTGCCTTCTATCTAATTTCCCTTCCTGACTTTTCATCTTAATGAATTTTCATTGCAGGCCCGAGGCGAGGTTGGTTTCCCTTCCAATCAATGCAGGGAGTCTCTTATCACCAACAACTGATACTCAGTTTCCACGCACTGCAATCAAAGTTAGGAACTGGAGCAGAACAAAACTGCTCTGGCTCCCAGCTCTGCCCCTCATAAAGGATGTGCTGAGAGCATTTCTGCGTGGGGCTCCTTCCCAAGCTCTGACACAGAAGGAATATGAAGGAAACTGGAAGATGGTGAAAGAGAAGCAGAGCTCAGTGTTGGGGTAACAGAGCAAACGTGTTCCTTCCACACAGATCCTGCTGTCTGACCACACAGAGCCTTTGCTGACCTTCTATCATTCCTGACAGTGCAAATTCCAACTGATTCCTCACCCCAATGTACTGAGTTACTCCTCAACTGAATTATTCCTGAGCTTAATCCTCATCCAACACTTTCACAGAACTGCAGGCAGCCCCTCGGTGCCCTGCAGTCCCAGAGGCTGAGGAGGGGTGCAAGGGAGCACCCCAGAGAGCAGAGTGTCCCTGTCCCCCTGCCCTGCCCTCTCAGAGCAAGGGTACCTGTGGTACCTGTGGCCAGGATCGTCCTGCAATCCTCCACTGTCACCCCGGTGAAGGTGGTGTCTTTCAGCCGTGGGTACTTCCCAGGAGAGCAGGGAAAGGAGGGAGAGAGACAAAGAAGTCACTTGTATTGCATGGAAAAGGCACAAGTGTCACCAGCTGGCACAGTCTGAGTGTGTTTTCAGCTGGGATTCTGTTCATCCACACCAAGAACCAGCAGCTGCTCTGGGTGATCACAGACACTGCTGCATTCACCCCTCAGCTGCCCCTCAGGCATTCCCAGGAATGCTGCAGCAGGTGGTGGCTCCCCTCCAAAGAGGGGCAGTGCCACAGCTCTCACCTTGTTTTTGTAGAAGTTGGTGTGGATCCTGAGCAAGCTCTCGTACATTTGGTCACAGGCCTCGGGGTCAGAGATCTGCAGGGGGACACAGGTGGCACACAGGTCTGGTTTTACACCTCCACAGCAAAACCCTCCTGGTTCCAAGGGACAATGGCCACAAAGGAGCAGCCCAGAATTCCCAGTGCACTGCTGGATACTGCCCATCTGCTGTCCTGCTCTAGGCTTTCCATCTCCCACCAGCTTGGCCTGCAGGAATAACAACCCTTGGGAATTCCAGAATGGATCTGGAACTCTGCACCAACAAGATCTGGCAGTGTTGATGCACAGCCACAGAGAAGGTTATTGGCTGGTGCAGTGAAATCTGTGGCCCTTCCTGCTGTGAGGCCACTTCTGTCACCTGCCTCACTGTAGGGAATCACACAGGACAAGGTGCCAGGCTGGACCTCAGAAACTCCCTGTAGGGAGCTAAAAATAGCCTGTAATTGATTAGAGAAATCAGCACAAATGAAGGGTAACTGGATTTCTATTTCAGTTGGAAGATCCGGCTCATCCCCAACCCGTGCCAGGTGTCTGTGCCTGGCACAGCCCCTGCTCAGCTGCTTTTCCTGTCTACAATATTTTTACTGCTTGGTTGTTTTTGTTTGGTTTGTTGGTTTTTTTTTTGCTGGTACAATGAGTCCAGCTTACCCCAAAAGTCAATGCTGCTGCCCCATGAACGGTTAAAACAGGTCAAGAGTAAAAATAACATCAACAGAAAGGTGTCAGGATGAAGTAGGAACAGCAAGGAAAAGGTCTCCTCATTCAGCAGGGCTGCAGGAGAGAGGATACAGGGACAGCCCTGGAGGTGATCCCCACCTGTGCCCAGCAGCCCCATCCCAAACACCCCGCCAAGGCTCCAGCAGACCCAGCCATTAAAAATGTGGCACAAACAGCCCTGGAAATCCAGCAAATCTCCTTCTATTAGATGGCTAAAGAGGCCTTGTGGCTCTAGCTCCCCTCTCAGAAGCTCCTCCTGCCTCTCTACACACATTCAGCCTCTCTACACACAAATTGCCACCACTGCTGCAGGCATCAATTCAGATTTCCAGGATCAGTGGCAGCTTTGGGATCTTGGAGCCAACTGGTGCAACACATTAAGCTGTCCTGAGCATATGGAAAAGCAATAAAAGCCTCCCCAAAATGCCTGCTGCAGACTATTCTGGTCACCAGTACAGTATTAGGAGGCCCCTTGAGGTCGAAAACGCATCTCTGGAACAATGTTTTTATGCTAAGAAAGGGCACATTTGCATTCTGCAGCAACACCTCCGTGCCTGGGAGGGTCTGCAGCCAAGTCAGGCATCAGATTCCCTAATTTACTTCAGCAGCAAAGCCTAAACTCCAACAGAATTACATCTGGAGGCGGAATTCAATTGTACAACCACTGCATTCCATCAGTGTCAGGCAGTGCTGCAGCATCCCGTCATCCCACCCTCGAGGGAAGGAGATCTCAGGAATTAACTGGATTCCAGCAGGGCTGACAAATTCCCAAAGCTCTGTACCACACTCCCACAACCACAGGAATGGGGTTCTCCAAGGTACATGGGGTAAAGGGTGCAAGAACTGGGTATAAACCAGTTGTCCTGAGGGTAAAACAGCTGTCCTGGGTACAAACCAGATGTGCTGAGTGTAAACCATTTGTCCTGGGCACCAACCATTTATCCTGGGTACAAAACCCATTGTCCTAGGCACAAATCCCATTGTCCTGGGCATAAAGCATTTATCCTGGGTACAAAACCCATTGTCCTAGGCATAAAACATTTATCCTGAGTACAAAACCCGGGATCCTGAGCATAAACCATTTATCTTGGGTAGAGAATCCATCGTCTTGGGCACAAAACCCGATGTCAATGGTACAAACCAGGTGGTCCTGGATAGCAATTATTTGTCCCAGGTATAACCCAGGTGTCCCAGGCACAACCTGCAGTCTTGCCCCGTGGAGGCACAAGCCCGTGGCCGCTATTCCAAAGGCTTCCCGGCATGTGTGTTCCAAAGGCTGCCCAGCGCTCACACTCCTGCCCTGCCCGGGAGGAGCCGGGAGCAGCAGGATTCCATCACCCTTGTGCTTCCCGTTCCCTCCCAGCTCAACATGTCCTAATATTCCCTGAAGCCCCAGGCAGCCCCGAGGCAGAGCCGCGTGTGAGCCCCAAACCCCGCGCTCTGCCCGCCACCCCTCAGAGCCCCCTCAGAGCCCCCTCAGAGCGCTCCCCGCGCTCTCCCAGGCCGGCACCACAGGCGTGCCGCCTTCCCAGCCGCTCTCCCGCCCCTCACCGGCGTGTTCTCGCCCTCGCGGAAGGCCTGTGCCACCCGCTGCCGCAGGAACGCGCCCAGGTCCCGCTGTCTCTTGCTGTCCTCCGCGGGCCACTCCTCGCAGAGCCGCAGGAAGCGCCGGTACCGGCTGGCGGCCATGGCGCCCGGTCACGTGCGCCGGGCACCGCTCACGTGGCGCCGCCGCCGGGTCACGTGGGCGCGCGGCGGGGCGGGAATGCCTGAGGGGGGGAAATTCCTTCAGGAGCGGCGGGTGCGGAACAGTGCCCGATCCGCGCCTTGTCGGCAGCACAGAGAGCACAGTGCCGCACCACCAGGGATAGGGGCTCCGACACCGCCCTGGGCAGCCCCTTCCAAAGCCTGACCGCCCTTTCCGTGAGGAAATTCCGACCTGAACCTCCCTGGCTCAGCTTGAGGTCGTTTTCCCGTGTCATGGCCCTTGGGAGCAGAGCCTGACCCCCCGCCCGGCTGCCCCCTCCTGTCAGGGAGTTGTGCAGAGCCAGAAATTCCCCCTTGAGCCTCCTTTTCTCCAGGCTGAGCCCCTTTCCCCAGCTCCCTCAGCCATTCCTGTTGCTCCAGACCCTTCCCAGCTCCCTCAGCCGCTCCTCACAGGATTTACGATGGTTTAAGGGACCTTAAATCCCATCTCGTCCCACCCGTTGCCATGGGCAGGGACACCTTCCACTATTCCAGGTTGCTCCAAGCCCCGTCCAGCCTGGCCTTGGACACTGCCAGGGCTGGGTAACCACTCTGTGCAGGTGTATGGGGGAGTATAAAGGGAAGGACATTGAGCTTTTTCTAATTATTCGGCCGGCAAGTTGTTTTCTGTGCAGCAATGAGGAGTGAGGGGCTGCCCAACGAGGTGCTGTGGCTGTGGTGTCACACCCAGACCCTTCTCGTCCATCCCTTGTCCCACCCGTGTCCTGCTGTGCACCCTGAGAATGCTCAGGTGCCTCTGTACAAACGCATCCACAAAGCCACAAAATCTTATCACAGACCTCTGATGTGAGCCAGGATAATCCGTGGCTCAATCCCTGCTGAAATTGGGTGTTTGCAACTTTTTTTTTTACAGTTCATGGTCAAGCAATAACCCAACACAGAAAAGAGTCTTCCCAAGTGGACTCCAGGCCAAGCAAAATACACAACTTGGCCAGAAGTCTTAAATTTTTCAGCTGTAAATTGCAGCAGCTCCTCAGCTTTCTGCTGTAAATCCAAGTGAAGCGTCTCCCTTGGGATCTGGTGTTTAAACCTGTGGCTATAACGGCTCTTAAAAAATTATGGGCTTAAACCAAGGATAATGTACCTCAAGGATGCTGCGGGAGGGCAAAAGAGATGGACAACGGTGGGAGTTACTTCCACAATTTTATTTATATCCCCACTCCCCAGTAGTGGAGTTCTGTAGCTCTGTTCCTTGTGCAAGGACTTCTTCAGATTCCCCACACCATGCAGGAAGGAATTATATTTGTTCCATCATAATAATAAAGTCTATCCACAAAAGCTGTAAACATTATTTTTAGAGTCTTTTGTTACTGCCTCCTTCAAACACACACCCACACAAAACACACATACACACACACACAAAACACACATACAGTATTTGTATCAAAGTATTTCTGGGTGACCTTTGCCATCCAGTCCCTGACTCAATCTCACACTTTTTTTTCCTTGTTTTCTTGGTGTTTTTTTTTAAAGCAAAAATCCCTTGATATGAATGGTTTTTTGTGGCTGAAAGTTTTTTTTTTTCGTGGCTGACAGAGTCGTCGCATTCCCACACTTCCAGCCCCAATGGAGCCTCCTCCCTAGAAAATCCGTGGAAAATTCCCTGTTATAACCCCACAGGGATGTTAAAGCTTGGTGAGGTGCAGCTCTTGGTCTGAACAGGTGCGCAGAGAATCCCAGGGGCACTGGGAATGTTGGAGCAGGAGCAGGAAGGGAAGCTGCAGAGGGAATCTCCATCTGTTCATTCCTGCCCCAAACCCCCTCCTCCTGCTCGGCTGCAGAGCAAACAGCTCTGGGTTTATCATTAAGACTCTTCCCAAGTAAAGCTTTCTTTGGCTCACAAATAAATCAAGGACAGCAGTAAAACCAGAAAGGAAAATAAATCTTCTGATGGACGGCAGAGAGAGCAGATTCTTCCAGCTCTCTGCTTTCCACGTTTCAGTGCAGCGATGGTGCACGGAGAGTTTTCAGCACTTCCCGATTTACCCGTGCTCATTCCATGCCAAATCCAGCAGCCAGAGGGTCTCACACAGCCGACCCCAGGCAGGATTTTTAAGGCTATCAGTCACTAAGAAATCCAGGCCGTTTCACAGAAATTCTCACTTCCCTTCCGACAGGCTCTGAAGGATTTTGATGAGGTTCTCCAGGCCAAAAATGTAGCCGTGATCCGGCCCGTCGTACGGGGTGGGGTTGGGGTTGCTCTTGGAGCCTTTGAAGGTGGTGTGGGCAAAGTCTATCATCCTCACATCCACCCTGCAGGGGTTGGTGCCGTGAGTTTTTGGGAAGGCGAGGTGATGATCCACACTCTCCTTGTGCTCCTGGCCGTCGTAAATGATGAGGAGGGAGCTGGAGTAGAACCTGTAGGAGCTTTGCTTCCTGATGACGGTGAGCAGGGCCTTGAGGCGCAGGATGATGGGCTCCAGCAGGTCCGTCCTCAGCTGGTTCCCGTTGCACAGGAACTGCCGCAGGGTCTGCTGGAATCCCTCTGGAGACAGCTTCCTCCCAAAGTATTTGTCTTTGCACAGGAAATGGCCGGTGTCTGCCTGGTAAACCTGGAAGGGAAGAGAGGAATAAGCCATAAAGTCATAGAATATGCTGAGTTCCGAATGGTGCCTTAAGGTTTTAGCTTTTATATTTTTCAAATGCTGTGCTGCATTAGTGCATAACTCTAAATTTCACATAAAGTGTACTTTGGTAGTTAACACTTGACACTGACACACTTTGGTCAGACAAAACCAATTCCTCTGGGCCTGGAATCCAAGGGCACCTTACAGCCCCAGGCCCTGAAAAGTATTAACAAAAGTGAATTAGGGAAGAGCAAACTACGGGTAAATTACTTCATTACCTGAAGCTGTAATTGGAGAATTAACCCCTGATATGCAAATAGACCAGGCTTGTATCTGTCTGAAAAACTCATGACCATCACCCAACTGGGATGTAGCCTGTGGGAGGCTTTTGACTGCCCAAGATGTATCTGTTAAAGGCCTTTAATAAACACCCACTTTATTCTCTTAACTCTGTCCAGCCTCTGTTCCAGGTAGCCACTCCAAGGCATCACTATGACCACTGAAGTCCATGGGAAGATGCCAGAGATCAGAAAAGAACATGGGTTTTGGCTTTATATATTTTGGTTTATATTCCATTCCCATTACTCTCAAATTATCCTTAAGGCAGGGTTTTGAAACTTGCTTGAGAATAGTGAGTGAGGGAAACACATGGTTTGTGATTCCAGGAGGAAGGATGGGGATTTCCAGCAGGAGAAATTTAGTCCTAAATGAACCCGTGGCTCTCACAGCTCCAAGATGGGGCAGCTCAGTGAAAGCACAAGTGGGGCAATGTGGTGCTTTTGGGTTTTTTCCTGCAACAGCCAAGAGCTGAGCAGGAATCTGTGTGTAAAAGCATCTTCTCAGATGGGGTGAAGGGTTCCAGCTGCTCACACTGGTGGCAGTGTGTCCTAGGGTGACTCTATGATGCTTCTATCCCCAGTCATCTGTTCTGTTTGTATATTGAGTTCTGTGCCTTTATGACTGATTTTAAGAGCAAAGCAGGGAAAGAAGAAATGTGCATTTTCTCCCAAATTTGCCCTAAACCAGGACACAGTAGCACAGAGAAAGGGTCACCCTAAATGTGCCATATTTGACACCCTCTCTGACAGCACGCAGAGCCCATGTTTGGAGGAGAAAGAAGAATAAACCCCCTTCAATTCACACCAGCAAAGAACCCTTGGAGATTCCAGCTTGGTTTGAGGCAAGGGGGGAACCAAGACAGCGAGGGGATGGAGGCTTTACCTGCATGCCACAGATTCTCACGCCCAGCGACGCCGAGGTGCTCTGCTCACACTTCTTGATGTGCCGGGCTTTCTTCTCCTCCGAGGCGTCATCCCCGTGCTGCCGAGTGCCCATCTTCAGGTCCAGGATGCAGGGGTAGCTGTACTTGGACACCACATTCTCTAGCAGGAGAAACTCTGAGCGTGACTTAAGGGAAACCCCACAATACTTTTAAATTCTAATTGAAAGAGGCCTTAAATCAAAGCAACTGCTGACACTCTCCATAACAGCTCACAACTGTAATGAGACTTTCTGAGCCAATTTCTCCGACGTGTCATTGCTATGGGCCTCTCGCTGCCAATTCCAGTTAATTTACTGTACTACAGCCCTACCAATTAAAGCCCCAACAGCTCCGTTCTCCAGTGACACCGTAGCCCTGGGCTGTCACTCCGACACCTTCCCTCGGTGCTGAGCTCACTCCGGTGGGTGGGGGAAATTGTTAAACTCTATTACTCACATGACTGGTGGGTAATGAAGTGTAATAGGAAAATAAAAGGCGAGGCAGCTGCTAATTCCTGAATAGTTGTGTTTTTAAATGTATGCCAAGGGGATCTTTGACTTCTGCTGAAAACTCTTTATGGGAAATTCGAATTTTTTTCCTTTTTTTTTTTTTTAACAGTGAGAGGAGATAACAGAGAATATTCCTTATTTTCCCAGGGTCTGTGCATAGGAGGGGATGCATCCCCCTGCAATAAATCCTGCACTGATTTCTAGCTGTTATCTGTAGCCAGGACTGTGCTGGAGGGGAGAGAGGAGAAAGGATACGATGAAGTTTGTTCTCGTTGTGCTTGGAGGACATGCGGTTCAGGTGCTGCCGGTGGCAGTGCAGCCCCCAGGGGTTGTGGCTCTTCCTTTCTGGCTGCTTCCCATTTGCATCTTCCAAAAGGGAATCTGTGTGGTACTGAAGGTCTGTCCTCAAAAGCATCTTCCCAGGGCAGCTAGACAAAGCACACAAAGGGACATGTTGGGTTTATAAGCTCCAGAGGAGAATATTCCCTTCCCTTCCCTCTTTTTTTTTTTTTTTTCTGTAGAGCCTCAAACTTGATAAGGTGGATTTTCAGGGACTCTCAAAGGAACCATATTGATCATGCCCAACCTGCAGAGATCCTTTGTTACTCCATAACTGTAATTTTCAGAAAGCCAGCTATTGCTGCCTGCCAATATTTTTTTTTTCATTATAATTTAAAGTGTGCTGGCTCCCTTGAAAAGCCATTCACAGCTCCAGCTGCCAGGGATCTCTATTTATCCATCTAATGGGCACAGCACAGGCAAATGGTCCAACAATGGGAATGATTCCCAATTTGGAGGGACTGGCTCCAAGGAGGGGAGGAAGGGAAGGAAAGAGTGATGAGGAGAGCTGTTCTCCTTGGGGGGTCATTCCTTGGTCTCGGTTATCCCAACTCCACCACTCCCATCACTCCAAAGGCAGCGTTTCCATGGCAGGGATATTCCACCTGCAGTCCCAGGTGACCCAGGGCTGCTCTGAACCAGTTTGGGATGAAGGATTTCCTGCAGAAAACCTCTGGGAGCCAGAAAACCTCTGGGAGCACTGGTTGCCTTCCTGGGAGAGCTCTCTCTGGGATGGGATGGGATGGGACTGAAGCCCCTCTGTTGCCAGCAAAGGGACATTCCATGCTCAGTGACTGTTCTCCCATGGCCTCTCCCCTCCTGGAGCATGCTGTGCTCCAAGGAATGGGGCTCAGAGCAGAATTTGAGGCACATATTTAAGAACAACATCTCAGATCCACCCCACTCCATCCCTACTCAAGGGAAGAGCAGAACCACACACACAGGGCTTGGCTCTCCTGTTCTTCACCTTGGCTGAGCCCTGCTTTTGCCCTAAACCCACAGCTGAGCCACCAAACCCATCCCAAACCCATCCCACCCCTACCCAAGGGGCAGATGCCAGCCAGGAGGATTGCAGGGAGTGACAGACCCTCACCTGTCTTTGAAGGTCTTGGTGACCTGGGTGTGGCTCCACTTGCGTTTGTGCCACAGGGTGACAGCGGGGTCACCGCCAGCGCTGCTGTCGGGCTGGCCCAGGCTGGGGCTCGCAATCAGGGTCAGGTTGCCCAGGCTGTCCTTCTTGAGGTGCACGGACACGATGCCTGGACAGAGGGGAAAACAAACGGGACAGAGGTCAGCCCCTGGGGTGTCACAGAGGCTTGGCCACCACCTCGTGTTTTGGTGGCTTTTTACTAATTCCACTCTGAATTCAAGCCCAATAAAACATCATTAGGCTGAGAGCCTGGAAAACACTCTCAGGATTTTCAAGCGATTCCCCTCTCAAGACTCAGTTTGAACCCCACATTCCTTTGTCCCCCACCCCCTGAGCTCTGCTGTGCCCTGGGTGACCCAGAAAAGCCCCCCGCTCCAGATCAGGAGCTCCCACGTTATTTATCACAAAGGATTTAAGTGCTTTTTTAAGATAGCACAAGGCTGGAAACACTTTTCATTGGCAGGAAGCGAAGGGAGGGTTGGGGACAAGGCATTTTCCAAGGACACCCAGCGTGCCAAGGGCTGCTTTTAACTGGAGAGCCCCGGGAGCGGGGCAGGGATGTGAGCATGGGCTGGCACTGCTGCCCTCACATTGTCATGGTCGTGTCCTTCCCCCAGCGCCAAGAACCAGCCCGCAGATCACGCACGGGGGGGCTGGAGTGTCACACGTCCGGTGTTTGTGCCCGACAGGGACCGGGACTGTGACCGGGGGTTATTTTTTTCCACCCCGAGTGCTTACAACACCATTCTGCATTTGAACGTCGCAATTTTCCCTGACTCTGACAGGAATCACAGGGCTCAAATGCCAGCCAGTCCAGCACGGATTTAGCCCAACTCGAGCTCATCCCTGGCACGGGGACAGGCTGTCTGCACGTCTCAAGTGACAACGCAGGAATGGCCAGGGATGGCACTGCCGCCGGCTCTGACCTTTCTGGGAAAGGCTGATAACGCCATCCCGGCTCCGGGGGCGTTCGTAGAGCACAGCCCTAAGCTGCACCAGGGGAAGGTTAGGTTAAACATCAGGAAAAAAATTAAAATTCTTCACTGAAAGAGTGGTTGGGCGCTGGGATGGTCTGCCCAGGGCGGTGGTGGAGTCGCCGTGTTTGAAAAAAGCCTGGACGTGGCACTCAGTGCCAAGGTTTGGTTGGTGAGGAGGTGTTGGGTGTTAGAGGGTGGACTTGGTGATCTCAAAGGTCTTTCCCAACCTGGTTCATTCTGTGATTTGGGGCAGAAGGAGCTGCCAGCTCCCAGAGAGGACAGGGACCAGGGACAGGGCAGTGGCACCAGGAAAAGCAGCACTGGAAAGAGCCCAGCTGGGGACACGGGGAGCTGGGATGGATCCAGCTGTGCCCAGAGGGTCTGCAGGGCATTTGGGGAGCTGGGATGGATCCAGCTGTGCCCAGGGCATCCCCACCAGGTCTGCTGGGCATGTGGGGAGATGATCTCAGCAGCTTAACAAACAGTTCTGCTCTCCCAAGCAAAGGTGCCAAAGCAAACAAACGTGCAAAGCCCCTTCTCTCCATTTCAAGTGCGATTCCAGCGAGCAAACACCAAGCAGAGGCTTTGCCTCCTGTGCCTGCTGGGTTCTGCTGCCTCAGGGGGCTTTCCCCACCTGAATTGTCCCTGCAGCCACCCCTGCTGGACTGGGATGCCCACTCCTCCCTGGGTCCAGCACCCCAAAACCTGGGGTTTGGATGCTTCTCCCTCACCACAACCATTGCTGGTCCCTTTTGCTGTTCAATCAGCATTACTGTGAGCAGGCTGGGTTAAACAGGCTGACTTTGCACAGAGATGGGGGAAAATCTACCCAGGCTGCTCTGCCAAGGGAGCTGAGGGGCTGCAAACCTTCAGGAGAGGAAAAAGGAATATTTTTAGCCCTCCCAGCCCTCTGTGGTGAGCTCAGGGAGCTCCATCTACCTCAGGCTTCAGCATTAGATTTTCCCTGAGTCCCATTCTTAAAAAAATCCATATTTCTGAAAGCAAACAAATCTCCTCTCAGCCTGGATGACTGCTTCACATTTTCAGGGATGTAGGCATAAGGAGGAAAAAAGAAAAAGGCACCAGTGTGTCTTTTGCCTAAATCAAAGCCTTTTTCATTTTAAAAAGTCACTGGGAGGCGACTGGAGCCCTCGATTGCAAACACCATAACCTTAAAAACTGTCCCAGTTCCCGCTTGCAGTCAGCAGGGCTGTGCTCATTTGCATAGTGCTGACGGTCTGGCCCCAAAAAAACTTATATATAGCGTGAAAGTAAGTTGTTAAATATCAGCCATTAATATGAAAATTAACGGGGAGATTTTCAAAGGCAAGAACCGAGCGTTAAACTGGAAGGGAATGTGAGCCTCTCCCTCCTCCCAGCTGGAAATTCAGTCTTCAAAAAACCTACAGCTTAGCCTGAAAAGGGTTTTTTTTGTTTCCTGGGGGGATTCCACGGGGGTTTGCAGTGTCCTGCTGTGATCTGTGTGTGACAGACAACCCCCAGAGCTCCTCCCTTGCTGCAGCGGGCAAACATCTCTCCAAAGCCTTTGGGTGCCTGTCTGTGCTGGCCTTTGGTGTCACTGACACCCCAATGCCCCTCCTGCCAGCACCAGTGAGGAGCCAGAGGGTATTTCTGGGTGCTGTCACCATGCTGGTGGCATCCCAGGGGCTCTCAGAAGGTTTCACTCTGTAACTCTGCCCTCGTGGGTTTATTTCTGTTTATTTACGAGCGCATCCATCACTGCTGAGGGCGCTGAGCAAAACTGGGCTGGAAAACAAACCCAGCATCGCCCTGCGAGCTCAGCTGGGACAAGGCAGAGCCTAAAAAAGGGGATAAAATCAGTCCCAAGGTCACCAAACTGCCTGATATGGGTGAGGTGAGCAGGAAAAGCCACGGGCTCGGGGTGAGGCTTGAAGGATATTTGATCCCCATTGTGGAGAATGTCAGCATCGCACAGAATTGTCAGCATCGCACAGAATTGTCACCATTGCACAGAATGTCACCATTACATAATGGGCTCAGAGCTGTTCCCACAGCCCAGAAATAGAGATGAGGTACATGGATATGTGTGGATGGGGGATGGAGCCACCAGGATCATCCCCCCTGGGTGCTCAGGCCCCTCATCATCCTCATAGGAAAGCGTTTCACCTCTTTAATTGCCTGGCAGCAGGGCTGGGACAGCCAGGAGAGGAATAAACCCGTGAACCCAATGCCAGATTGGAGAATTGCTTTTTAATTACCCCCTCATCTTAAAACTCTCTGGGATTTGAAACAGGAGAATAAAAGACAAAAAGGTTTGAATAACGTGGACTGGTTAAACTGGGACTGTTTAACAGCGAGGACCCAGTGCTGCAGCACCAAACCCCAGCTCCTGCCAGAGGAAACCACTCAGAGGAAACTTTTCTCCCTTAAGCATCTTTTTAATGTTGCCCCATAAATCTGCAGAGGCCTCTGACTTTCTGGGAGAGGGAGAGATTGGGCTGGAAGCACATTGGAGCCGTGGCTGACTGAGCTCTTTGCTGTAATGCCGAAGGACCAAGAGATATTTTAAGTTTTTACGTGACAACTGAGCTTCTCACCTCCCCCAAAAGCCAGGGTCAGGAGCTTTATGAGCAGCACAAGCCTGGCAGTAAAAGCAGAAAATACTGAAGGAATAAGAAAGAGAAGGGAAGGAGGATGTCTTAAAAAAATACAGGTGCTGCTGTCCCAGTGCTGCTTTCCGCGTGAAAGTATGAGAAATTCAGCCGGGAGTGGGGGTCAGGGATGGGGCAGCAAGCAGAGGGCCAGGAAAGGCCTCACCTGCAGCAGCTGGGGATGGTTTTTAGGAAGGTGAGAGCTCCCCTTACCTTTGTACTGCGGTGTGAACTGCCTCATGGCCAGCGGCAGGGACTCGTAGAAGCTCAGCTCCTGCGACACCAGCGGCTTGCAGATGGTGTGCTCGTCGTAGGTCAGCATGCTGGTGTGGCCGCCCACCTGGTGCACAAAGGGCTGCAGGAGCACGGCAGCCCTGCCCTCAGCAGGGCCCAGGGGGCTCTGACCCACCATGGAGCCAGGCACAGCCCGGGGGGCTCGAGCCCCTTCAGCAGCAGCGCACGGAGCTGGGAGACGCGGGCTGGGATGGGCAGTGCCGGGCCAGGCTTCACCCACTCTGGGGTTTGCCCTGCGCTGGGTTTTCCTCCACGCTGCTCTTTCACCAATGAGATCTGCAAAACAGAGGGGATTGAGGAATTAGAGGAGAGGGGTCACCCAGCAGCTGGGTGGGATGGGATCTGGCAGTGCCCAGGGAGCCCCAGCCTGACACACAGAGTCCAGGAAAGCCCCGATTTGGATGTGCTGGGGACAAGAGACAGCGATCAGAAGAGCTGTGAGTTAAAGCAGTGACATCAAGGCAGCAGGAGCAGGGATTCCTTGGACAGATTATTAACACACTGCATTGATGCTGTGAATTAGCCCCAGTTTGTCCCACAGGCTGTGTTAGGATGGTCCCAGACCCTCCCTCGGACATTCCCTGCACAGCAGCGTTGTTATAAAGCCCCTGCAAGCCCCCAGGCACTCCCCTGCCCCACAGCACTGCGGGTGGGGTGAGCAGCAATTTCTGCACCTTCCAAAGAAACCTCAGTTTGGGACATTCCCTGTCCTTTACCAGCGGAGCAGCAGCAGCAGCATTCCCCTCCCGGGCTGACAGACACCCATAGGGGGATGTGGATGTGTCACAGCAGCACCCACAGGGTTCACACCCAGCTTCCAACCCTGCCCCCAGCAGTGGATCCCTGCCTGATGCCAGAAATTCCTCCTTGATTCTGACAGGAACAATCTCAGCTCTAAAGCAGCAATGTAGGAAAATCAGGGAACACATCCATGGTGCATCCCCAGCAGCAGCACCCAACAGCTGCTCCTTCCCCCATTCCTCACAGGAAACCCACGGATGGTTCCTGGACATCAGGAATTGAATCCCACAGACACCAAGGACGACAAAAAGGAGCTGGTGTTGGTGCTGGAGCAGCCTGGCTTCACACCAGAGATGGACACTCTGCATCCCAGACTCACAGGGATGGGGAAAAATTATTAAAACCATCATTTGAGGATAGGTCCATGGCAGCCCAGGCCCTTTCTCCTGACTGCTCCAGCTTCAGCACAACCTGGGGAGCTTTGCCACCCGTTTTTGCCCGCAGAACCCCAGTGCAGGGGACAATGACGCCTTTGTAAGATCCAGCTCTGCCAGGAAAGCCCCCAGGATGTGCTGCCAGGTGAGCAACTCCACCCCTGCCAGCCCCACGGGGCAGCTGTGACCAGGGCAGCCCTGTCACCCCTGCAGGGAACAGCAGAGGGGTGGTGGCACCTCCTGGAGGCACCTGGAGCTCGCCGTGGTGAGCAGGAGCTCTGCGGGAAAGGCTCTCCCTGGAGCCAGCACTGACCCGGAGCTGGATCCGCTGGCACAGAGCACATTCCCCATCCTGCAGGGAGGAGCCAGAGCTCAGCAGTCGGACTCGATGGTCCTTCTGGGTCCCTTACAACTCGGGATATTCTGGGATGCTCAAATTTCCTGCTGGGATTAACCCCCAAGGGAAAAGCACCTGGCGCAGGTGCCTGTTTTGTTTCCCACCTGGATGGAGTGGGCTGAAGGCAAGGAAAAACCACTCTACCTCCGAACGCTCCCGTAGCTCCTTTATCTCCCCCAGGGTGGGGTTTTTCCCTTCCCATTATTCCTCTTTGGAGAGGAATTCCTGCTCTACAATTACCTTCCCCGGAGGAACAAAGCCAGGCCCCCGAGCCGAGCTCTCTTTCCAGCAGGGAAAAAAGCGGCTCCTCGGAGCTTTCCTGGGCGTTAATAAAAGCGTTCGGCATTTTGTTCAGTTGTGGCAATTTTTAAAGAGGATTTTCCGCCTCGGGAGCCGCAGGTTGTTGTGGTTTGTTTTGTGTGGCTTTTCCCCCCCGCCTTCCTCCCATCCTTAAAAAGAAGGAGAAAAGCCAAAAGCAAGCGGATTTGTCATAACACCTCTTTGGAGCGGGGAATAACACGACTTAAATCCTTTCTGCCTTCTGAGACAGTCCAAGGCTGAGGCTCAGCTGACACAACCCCCTGACAGCTCTGGCAACCTTAGCATTGTGAAGGGAGTTGGGGAAAAAAACATCCACAATTTGATAAAGCTCCCGAACGTTTTCTCCCAAGCAAAACTCGGAGCAGGATTTGCAGTAGGAGAAGGAGGTTCTTTTCTGGGAGTTTCTGCTGGGGAGCAGCTCATCCATTCGGAGCAGATAAATGTTCCTGTGAACACTGAGCTCCCCTGAAACAAGACACTGGAAATAAATCACTTCCACTGGCTCAAGGTATTGCAAATGCCAGGAGATATTTATGTCACTAAAAATACACAGAATTACAGATAAATCCAGACCCTCCAAGCAAAACCAGGACCCATCAGTGTTTTTCCTCCAGCTACAGGGAAAGCAGCTCAGGTGCTGCAGGTGGAGGTGAGCCAGGAAATATTGGGGAAGGAGAATATGAAGAATATTCCTCTGCAGAGAAGAGAAATATTCCATTCTCCAGGAAAGGGATGAGGCTTTGGAGAAACCATGGAAGGTGTCCCTGCTGCTGGCAGGGCTGGAGCTGGATGAGTTCTGCCCCAGTGTTGGGGACAGCACTGCTGCCCTGGCACTGTCACCTCCCACCCTGCTCCCAGACAGGCCCAAATGTCAATGTCCAGCTCAACATTTTATCCCCAACCCCAAACTGAGCCAAAAGGAACCGGGCAGATTCAATTCTCTCATCTTTGAGTGGCACCTGCTCCATCCCATCCCACCCCAAACAGGACTCGTGTGGCCCCGAGGGAAATGCACAGCCAGGCTGAGCTGGGTCCCTGCAGCAGAGACACCCGGGAATATTAAAATGCAAAATCCCTCTGAAAACAAGAGCTCTGCACAGGCCTGTGCTCTCAATGTCACCCTGTCACCCCTCCTGGCCACCTCCCTGCTCCCAGAGCATCCCAGAGCTCCAAAGTCAGGTTCCAAGCACTGCAGGGGCCGTGGATTCTTTGCTT
>VWYP01016625.1:0-15030 GCA_013400435.1 Pycnonotus jocosus | reverse complement strand
TTGGATAGGGTTCTGAAAAAAAAAAAAAAAAAAATTACCTCTTAATGTTTTTGCTTGTTTGAAATTTAAGCCTGAGCTGAATTTGTGTTTTTCAGTGGTAGCTGTCTTTATAATGCGCTTTTGCTACATAATACTTCAGCCTTGGCAGATGTAACTGCAGAACCCAATGCACACATTGTGACACAAGCTTCACTTTTCTATCTCCGTGGTGAAGTCTGTGGGAAAGAAGTTTTACACAGCAGCATACAATGAAGCTTGTTATTTTGCTACATTTTGTTTAATCAAAGGAAGTGGGACAGATGTGAACATTTAAGAACATTTAAGCCATCTTGGAAGAATGAATAACTGTTGAACATGGTATATAGCTGAGGTTTTGGGTCAGAAACACATGCATGCCAATAGCTCAATTCACCATGCAGAATTGGCATCAAAGGGACTGATTAAGAAAAGAGGTTCAAATTACCTTGTTGACTAAGTAATTGGTCTATGAGTGTTCCTAAAAAGGGACTGATAAATAATTTTATTTTCATTTTGTATTAGTGTCTCCAAGACCATGTCTGACTAAGCTATATTGATTTCATTTAATTAAACCATGCTTGATATGCTTATGCTGCAGTGGTGCATACTGAGTTGCATGCTAGACATTCCAGATAAAGTAATTATGCTATTTGTCACTGTCATGATTAATGTGTGACAGCTGTTATGACAGCTGTGCCACTGTTTTGTCACAACACTATGTTCATCCATAACAAAATTAGGTGTCTCATTTGAAAGTACGCAGTTGCTACTATTTTCCTAAGAAGTAAACAATGAAGAAACTGAGAAGGAATATTACATGAACTTTGTGACAAATAAGAGAAATGACATCTCTATTTTTTCCCTAAATGATGCTTGCCTGCATTTGAAATGCAGATAACTCACCTTTTGCAAACAAGCTGTCATACAGAACCAATCCACAACTAATATAACAAACAAGGTCTTTCTATGTGGAAGGATTGCTTCATAATTTGAATTTGCCTTGTCAGGCAAGGCTTTAGATGTTATCTGAATTACCATTAGCTGTAACCGTCAGGGAGGGGGTTTGGGAAAGGGAGAAGTTGGAAGAAAAAAGCAAAGGTTGTAAATAACAGGGCTGGGGAGGCATATCATCCTCTCCTGTAGCAGCCAGTCAAGCAAAGTGAAACAAATAGCCTCCTCTGACACATGCACACCTCCAATTGCTTCAAACTAATTGCACTCTATCTCCAAACTGTATCTTAAACAATCTAATTAAATATTGTTATTAATATTACCTGATATTGTTTCTTATGAATCACTGAAACCGGATTGTAACAATTAAAGAAAGTGATGTGAAGTGACAGATGGTTAAAAGAAAGCTTTGCTTCATTATCTTATAAGTTTTGATGACATGCCTATTGTACATGCTGTTTAAGTACAGAAGAATATACTCTGGCTTCTGTTCTCTCACAGAGAAACTGTGAAACATGAGTCTTAGAGTAGG
Source organism: Pycnonotus jocosus (assembly GCA_013400435.1). Lineage (NCBI taxonomy): Eukaryota > Metazoa > Chordata > Aves > Passeriformes > Pycnonotidae > Pycnonotus > Pycnonotus jocosus. The sequence continues at coordinate 13,529 of VWYP01016625.1, read as the reverse complement.
AAAGCATGTATATTGCCAAAAATGAAAATTTATATTAGAAACAACTCATCTATTTAAAAGTAAGAAAAGTTATCTCTTTTTTCGTATAAACTCAATTGGAAATTATAAATATGTTTTAATTGTATCCCATTTTCTCCACATCTTAATTTGGATGAGACATACATGATGTATTTCACTGCTCTAAGCTGCCCTCAGATGAAGAAGAGTACTCATGTTATTAATTGTATTTTATCCCACTACTAGACATTTTGTGTGTTGCTACTAGACATTTTATGTCAAATATTGCAAGCACTGTGTAGTGCTTTTTGCAGCTCTGTACTTACATCTGAGCCAAGAAGAAGCTTTGGAATTATCTGCAAAAATGTATCTTTGCTCCTAATTGGTGAGAGAAGATCCATCAGGGAATTTCTAATTCAGTTCAAAAAATTACTAAGTACAGAGACAGATTTTCTTTCCAATGATAATTTAAAGATTATGCAAAGAAAGGAGCTTTTTCTTCTGTTGGAAGTAAAGAATGTCATAAGTGAATATTGTGGCATGGGTATATATATTGATGTGTTGAATGAATGGCTTAATATAATTGCATAAATCTAAGTTAGATGAGAAAAATCATTAAGCTAAAATCTCTGAATTTTAAGTACTTTTGCACTTCTTGAAAATGTATGTGAGATCATTGTAATGTTTTATGCCACTAGTAATAAACACAGTGGAGCATTAGGGTACATAAGTAAAATAATTGCTTATAAAATTAAACCACAATCCTAAATTCATATACTTTGTGTTCTAGTATTTTTAGAAGGCTGCATATAAACTCATATAACAAAAGAGTCATTACAGTATTTGCATAGAAAGTGATAAATAACAAGTGTGTGCAATCTTCATAAGAAGATATAGCTGTATTTTACAGTTATACATCTTATTAGTCCTGCTCTAAAAATAAATTCATCTCTTTGTCCTCTTAATATTAACTCTAACTGCAGTCAGGAAGAAACTTCTCTGATGAGTATCAGTCTGGACAATCCAGTATTTTAGATTAACACAATTTAAAGCTAAAGCTCATCCCCTTCCCATTTGTCTACAAGTGTTCAACATTTGCTGTAGCAAACAAATGTAGAAGAATCCTTCTTGAGAGAAAATATTTTTCACAATAGAAAAAAATCCAACTTTAAATAACAAGAATGCTCTCAAATGAAGCCAGGTAAGCATGAAATTTACTGAGGCCATCAACTACACTTTATTTTTGTGTACACAAGGAACAGATTTTTAAAAAAGTAATTTCTACCTCTAACTCACTAAAGGAGATTTTTTAGTTTTCCTTTAACTTTTTCTCCTTTATTTCCCTGTAAGTCTGGCTTGGAAATTAGTTTTTACCTAAGCATTGTCAACTCTCCAGAAAGATCTACTTGAAAGATTATCTTGATCAATCTTCTTCCACAAATTTGTTCAAAATTATTGTTTGCTCAAACTATGATGCTTACATGTAGGAATTACTATAGAGATGTGCACTAGCACATACACAGGAATGTGAATCTTTGTTGCAGACTGTTGCAGTGCTTTCTATGCATGTGAAGGGACTTTGAAACCTTCACTGTTAGTTGCTGCTTAAAGTCAACCTACAGTGTGATGCTTTCACAAAGGCAGAAGGATAGATGCAGGCATATGTGGTTCAAGGAGGTAACATATTTACATAAGATGAGTCAACAGTTGAAGAACAGAACCCATTTCTAGTGACATTTGTCAGTAACATTTTTCATTTATATTCAAACAATGTTGTGACAAATGTGTGCTACAGTAAGTTTGCAGACCCAGCTTTTTGCTGACATTTCTGACTGATCCATTTCAAATGTTTGAATGTATTCTGAATCATACTGTTGTTATTATTATGTGTGAGGACTGAACAAAATATCTTACTTACCCTTAGGGTGAAATGGAACAGCACATGCAGCATCGGCAGACAGAGCTCTCTGAACACCCAGCCTGACAGTGTCAGGATTGCTGTCTGGGTCTAAAAAAGAGGAAACAGATTTTACTGCACTAGGATCAACATATTGATTTATTTCTAGGAGCACTGGCAGGACTCCTCCTGAGTGTGGTGTGATTACTCTCTAGCTTACATTGTTTGCACCTTGTGTGTACTGTACATCCCAAAAAGGAAATAAAAAGGTACCACTTTCCTGAGAGAAGCCCAGCTCTGTCTGTCTTCACTCCATTTTTTTGTGGGAGCACTCCATCTTAGGGCAGCACAGAACAAGGGCAACTAAACGTCTTAAAGTGATTTGTTTTTCTGAAGGATGGAGTGCAGCCAAAATACTCACTCTTTTGGGAGAGGAAAACAGAAAACAAGCCTGCATGTGCTATGCTTGGGAACACAGAAGCAATTTTCAAAGATTATTTTAACAATTTACTTTCAGATAAGGTAGTACAACAAGGCAGAAGTGATCCAAATTGTCTTCTTGTGTGCTTGAAATTTTCATCTAATCCATGAAAAAGATTAGAGAAAATCTAAAAAATTACAACCATGTGATGAGAATTAAGAGTTTCTGCTGTATAATCAGTACTAAATGAAATATACTATCAATTCCAAAAGTAAAATAATTTACTGGTTCAGAATGTCTACCAGTGAAACTATGAGGTTTGATAATCAAATGGCAACAGACTGAAAATAGCAGGGACAATAAAAAAAAGATTTTCATCTGGCTTTAAAGATACTTTTAAAAGCAATGATGCTTCTAACCTCATTTGGGATTCTCTTTTTAGGAGCAAGAGAGTAGAATTTGAATGCATTTAATAGGAGGATGCAATGAACAGGCTATATTTAACTAGTTACGTGTTAAGTCTAGGAAAGAAGTGTGAGGGACAGTGAAATCTAGATGGGAAACAGCTTCTGTATGCCTGTATTTAACAATTTACAATGCAATAATGGAAAAAAAACCCACCAAAAAATCAGAAAAAAAAATAGCCAAGTATAATTTTGATAATAATAAATGGATAATTTAATAGTCTATAAATTTAGATCATTTAATGGAATATGAATGGACACCAAACAAGAAAAAATAATTTTCCTTTGTTTCTCCTTGCTTCAGTTTGCAAACAGCCTTAGGCAGCAGGAGGACTAATAACATGTAGTGCCTGTGTGTTGTTCAGACAAACTTAGAAAAACATACAAAAATCAAACTAGGAAGACTGTATTTCTGAGATGAAAAAGCATCTGTGAATTCATCACCTCAGGGATTAAAATGGATTTTAACAAGCAAACACCATCTCTGATTATTGGATAAAGATTACTATCCTTTCTCAAATAATATAGGTTACTCTGATTTCTGCAAGTAGTTTGTAACTGGTAAATCCATTTTACCATCTGGCTAAATGCAAATAAAATAATAGGATCTAGTTATTTGTTGTGTAGAGCAAGAAACTATGTATAGAATAAAACCACAATTCAACAGAGCAAAAATTCTTGCATATTTTCAGGCCATATCTAAGTCAGTAATAAAATATTTTATTTAAACAGTTAACAAAATAGCCTAAATATAACTTCCATAAGTTCAGAGAGGATAGGCTTACACCTCAAAATGCATGCCCTTCATATTGCAGAATATTAGCTTTTCAGGTTAGCTGACAGAGAAAATGAGGCATGAGTGGCTGGCACTTACTCTGTGTACAAATGCAAAACAGACCAAAGGGCTGTTGGAGTAGGCACCACATATGTTTCCCTGAGGTTGTAGGGAATAGTAGCAGTGGAGAGAGGCCCTTAGCAAGCAAATCACAGCACTCTGATCATGCAGAGGAGAAAAGCATCCTCATGGGTGGCATGGGTAATGAGGAAATTACTGCTTCCTGACCCTGACTTTCTTCAAACCTTGCTGTTTGGAAGTCCTGAAGATTTAAAATATTGTCTTTTAAGATTAGAGAAAGGGGTCAGTGAGCGTGGGGTGGGACTGTGTTGCTTGCTGGTTTGTTTTGCTTTTAGTAGATATGGTTTTCCCTTAAACTTCAGCCAGATTTGGGTTAGTTTTTTAGACAATAATGAAGTCTGAGGACTCCAATACAGAGTGACTTTTCAGATGATCATATTGACTGCTTGTTTGTGATCTTGTGCTTAAACATGGAGACTTCTTGCTCATGTTGTCCTTGCCTGATCTTATTGGAGACACAAATGCTAATTGCTCTCAGCTAGTTCATTGGTGAAGAGTCATGCTTTATTATCTCGAGATTTTAATACTCAGAAGCAAAGTCACAGATAATTCCATGGTATAGACTTAATCTGTTCCCAGGGCTGATGAATATGTACTGTAAGAAAATATAAACATTTTCAGATAATCATAAAATATGCTCATTTGGGAGGGACTGATAAAGATCATCAAGTCCAACTCTTGGCACTGCATAGAACCATCCCAAACAGTCCTACCGTGTGCCTAAGAGCTGTCTAAATGCTTCTTCGACCTCCCCTGCCACAACTTCAGGCCTTTTCCTCAGGTCCTGTCACTGTCACCACAGCAAAGAGATGAGTGTCTGCCCCTCTTTTTCCCCTCACAATGAAGTTGTAGGCTCTGATGACATCTCTCCATAGTCTTCTCTTCTTCAGGTTGAACACACCAAGTGGCCTCAGCCACTCCTCACACAGCTTCCCCTCAAGACTCTTCACCATTTTTGTTACCCTCCTTTGGATATTCTCTTAACAGTTTAATATCNTGCCCAGACCCCTGATCTGTCGAGGTCTCTCTGCAGGGTCTCCCTCCCCTCGGGGCAGTCAACAGCTCCTCCCAGTTTTGTATCATCTGCAATCCTGCTCAGTATCCCCTCCAGTCCCGTGTCCAGGTCGTTTATGAAGATGTTGAAGAGCAGAGGGCTGAGGATGGGGCCCTGTAGAACCCCTGCAGTGACAGATTCCCAGTCTGATGTCACCCCATTCTCTATAACCCTTTGTGCCCAGCCTGTGACCCAGGTGCTCACCCACCCCATGATGTGTTTATCCAGCTGTGGGCTGGATATTTTGTTCAGAAGGATCCTGTGAGAGACAGTATTGAAACCTTCACTGAAATCCAAAGAAATCAACAAGGCTTCCCTTGATCATCTGGGTGGGTCACCATGTCATAAAAGGAAATTGGGTTTAATAAGCAGGATTTTCCTCTCTTGAAGATACATTGACTGTGACCAATGACTGTGTTGTCTTTTAGATGTTTTTCAGTACCTCTCAGACTAGTTTTTGCCATTTTCCAGTTTTATGCATTGTGCTGATATGTCTTAAACACTGCAAATAAGCTGTTTCATTTCATTCATGCTTTTTGTTTCTCCTCACATGATGATATATATATACATATAAGTATATTGTTCCTGAAGTCAAGCTAACTTTGAAAAGCATGTTCACATTTTCTCACTTTCATTAGGAAGGTTGGGTGCTGCTCTTATGATTACATATATGCTAGTCTTCAATATTGTGCGTAATCCTGAAAAATAAGACATATTTGACCCAGCAAAATTGGTTAGTGCACCAGCTTTCTAATACCACATCTAGATCTAATTCCATGGCATGATATTATGTTATGCATAACAGCATAATACTCTGGATGATTGTTAAAGAAAATGAAGAGTGAGCCAGAAAAGCTAAGGAATCTATTAATTTTAATTGTTTATAACTTACTCAAAAACTTCTCAGCAAACCACCAACCTTATCTGAAGGCAGAAGGTGATAAAAGTGATAGACTACTCTAGATGCAAACTCTTAATGTGTTTTACACATGTTAAAGGCTACAGAAGGTGAAAGATCAAACATACAGACTCTGACAAGTTCAAAACAACTACAATTTATGTCAGTGTTTAAGCCTATGTGAGTTTTCTTGTGATTCTTGAAATAATAATCAAAGCCTAAGTACCACTGCTAGCAATTTTGCCCAAACTCAAAAATCAGGTCTTTACTGGTTTTAATAAATAAATGATTTTCTATGGTGGCATTCACGACTGTGATGAGCTGTGATGTCCCAGTGACTGGCAACGAAGAGCATGTATAACACTCTTACATGATTGTTGCTGTTTTTATCCACTTCACAGTACTTTCAGGCCCATTAACCTGGCAGTTGATTTCCTAATCACCACAATGTAATATATCCCTTTGTAAACATTCCCTCATTTTGTAATGGTGAGCCAAATGTTTTTGTTGCGCTTTCCAATCCCTTTTCCCTCTTCACCAAAACCTTGAAGAACATGTGGAATACCCTTTGTGCAACAAGGGTTGTAACACTGACACACACTTTTTGTACCTGCTTCTAGTGCTCAGGCTGTGTCATCCCCCCAGTCTTCTAGGGTGCTTTGTAAAAGGCTGCCAGTCAGAAATGTGTCCATCAAATTTAAGTCAATTTCAGGACTGTTATGCAACAGTTGCTTCCAAGTTTTGCTTTAATACCTGGGGTTTGTGTTATTGATATTAAATAAAAATTCTTTGCAATGAATTTTAAATGAAGGAAAAGTTCTCACCAGAGATTTGTTAAAAGCAGGCTAACAGTTGTTCTCTTCCCTCCCTCCCCACTCCTTTTTAGTAGAAGGGCTTTAAATTATATATTAACCAAAAAGGTAAACAGAATAAAATGGGCAATTAAATATTAATGGAAGATGTAGTGGAATTGTCCTGTGCAGCACTTAAAATGGCCCGAATGATTGAGCTGTGAATTGCTTTCCCTTAGGTATTGAAAAATTCATCAGCACTATTTAATAAATGCTCGTATTCGTAGCCACTCATGTTTACACTACAGCACTTCCAGGAGAGTGCTTACTAAAGAAAACATTTTAATGGAAGGTGAACTTTCCTGTACAGTGAGTCACCTTAAATTATACAGACTGTGTGGTAGAAGAGACAGAAATCTCTGAACAGACAAATGAGAAGTACACATAACTTAAGAGCATTGCTCTTAAAGAGAACTGCCCATGAATGGTAAAGGGCTTTTGTGAGTCTGAAGCTGTTTTGAAGCTTTTAAAAATTAATTTTGTTTGCATTTTAAAAATATTTAACCTTCACTACCCATGTGAAATCATCTTCCATGCTGACTTGGGCTAAGGACACTGTTATTACTGAAATGTCACCTGGTTACACTAAAGGAAGGGAAAGAGTGGCAAAACAAAACTTGGACCACGAATCAATCAAATGTTGAAGGAGTTCTTCTCCAGGTGATACTCTGTAGGCCATAGACAATTTGCATATGCAGCATATTAACACTATTAAAATATTCATTATCAAATTTACTGTCTTAATTAATGAATTCACACCAAAACCTTAGAAAACAAACATGGAAACTCTTGAATGATTTGTATGTTAACTAGTTAGGCTGTAAGAATGTCTGTGCTTTATAGGAAGACTTTTGCCTAGGTGTGGTTCAATGGGTACTGAATCAATCTGGAGGCAGCATACTGCTCCTAGCCCCTGCCTCAAATTCTCCCATTGCCCCTGCTCACCAGGCACATGGGGAAGAAAGCTACAAGTTTCCTTGTTTTCTGGAGAGCCACAGTGGCCATGCTCTTAGAAACTCAGGGACTGCAGCATGGCCTGCCTTTGTGTTCTTCTTCAGTGCATGGGTCTTTGACTTTTTTTATAAGTGTTATTTTTCTCACTAGTGTGTTCAAGTCTGCAGCTAAGGGGAATGGTGGAACAGGCCATAGCAGATGTTCAGGTGCCCCATGAGCTATAGAGCAGTGATCGATGTCTGTCTTGTTATTAATCTAGCAAAGGTCCTTCTGACCTTTGTGACCCTCTAGCTCTGTTTACTACTTCTTCATACAAAATATATGATATCCCATGGCGGTTCAGTTTAGTGAACCCTCGCTGATCTAGGCAAGCACAGGGGAAATTTTGACCAAAATATTTAGCTCCAAGTGGTGTTATGTCTAATGTGCTATGCAGGTTCACACAGTAACTGAGGACTTGTCTTGGAAAATGGATGAAGTTTAGAAAGAAGTAGTGGTTTCTCTTATGAGAATTTGGGCAGTAAACTGACACGGTGGTAAGTTTATACTTCTACAAAAGATGTATCTGTCAAACTAGGTTTGCTGAATATTTTTGTGAGAGACACCCTTCATTGAAGATTAGCATGGCTGCAGGCAAGATTTAACTGGGTTGCTGTGTTGGGGGGGAAGCTCGAGTAAACTTCAGAAATTCTTTCTCTAGCATATGCATCTATATGGAAGTTAAGACAAATTCAGGCATTTCAAAATTCAGATTTAGTTTCCATGAAACATTCTCAGAGGCAAGGAGACGCTAGCAACACCCACCTAAAACAAGGATAAGGTAATTTTTTAAGAATACTGGAAGTATAAACTCAGCTCAAAGAGCTGCCTAGTGGAGATGTGTCAGACAAACCAGCTGTAAGATATCCCATCTCAGTCACTGTCATAGGGAGTGATGCACACAACAGCAAAGAAGCACCAGATGGTTTCAAACATCTTGTGAACCAACAACAGAAGTTGAAAATGTTTGCAAACTTGAGAAAATCCTGTTTATTATTTGCAGTTCTCCTAACTGACTCCCTAAAATAAAGAGTATTTAAAAACTTAATGCATAGAAGCTTTTGAAATAATCGAAATTATTTTTAAAACTGCTTTAAAAAAATCTTCCACAAAATCTCCTGTTGAAAAAGGATATATACTAAGTCCATTACTAAGAATATGGTGTGGAAAAAAAAAAACCAAACCAAAACAAAATCAAAAAACCCTGAAGCCAGGTAAGATTTATTCTTCAGTGGTAGCTGAGAACAGTACATGGGGAAGGATTCAAATAAAATATTTCTCAGAGGATTGAAAACAATCCTTTTAAAATTCATTTGGTGGGTTTGTGGAGATGTTAAAGGGAATTATAGTGGGGTGCAGTATGGACTTGCAGGAAGCTGAAAGGCATCTTGTCACTCTTGTGACCATTGAAAGGACTTGAGGAAATGGAATGAGGCTGAACTGGGGGAGGTGTAGGTTGAATATCAGAAAAATCTTTATACCTGGATGGTGGTTGAGTTCTGGAGCAGATCCCCAGGGAAGTGGTCACAGCATCAGCCTGACAGAGTTCAAGAAGCATGTGGGACAATGCTCTCAGGCACACGATGTGACTCTTGGGGTGTACTGTGCAGGGACAGGAACTGGATTTGACTCCCCTGGTGGGTCCCTTCCTGCTCAACATACTCTGTGATTCTGTGATTCTATAGCTACATAGATTCATCTCATGTGTTGTAAGTTCACATATGATGCAGTATGGTCAATAACATGGGGAATGAGGGAGCGGGGCAAAAGGCTTAAACCAAAAAATGATACCTTGTTAAAGGCTTCTAGTATTTTCAGTTTTCTTCCTGTGTGTCCAGGGAAAAAAAGGACATCTGATTCCAGAAGTAGGGTAAATCAAGACACTGTTACATATGTTTTATTTGCAGCCAACAACAAAGATGCAGACTTTCCTTCACTGGCTTTTGTTTGGTGAGGCTAGGAAGGGTTCTTCTTGTTTTATTTGGGCAAAATTTAAATGAAAATTTGAATGAGCATCCTGCACTTTTTTAACCCACTTGTTGTAATGGAAGGCATCCTCTACTATCTCTAGCACACTGAAGTGTGAAAGGTTGGGGTTTGGGGTTTTTTTGAAAGGAGGATGGAAGGAATTGATACCAGCCCTTGACAAGAAAGTAGAACTCTGAAAATTTTAATGGAAAGGGGTTTTATTAACAATATTCTGTGAGAAAGAACTTGCTTGATTATCTGGTTGGTCACCTGGGAAACTTTAATCAGTAGGTAGATGGATACTGGCAGGAATTTTCCAGCCTTGTTTATGGTGAAAAACTGGATCAGTTCACTAAATCTTCTTGCTTTTCTTCTTTCCAGGAGCAGGCAACTTGGTTCATCAGTTTTTGTGAGAGGATCTTAAAAACTTCACTTTCATATGAATGAAAAGTTGAAAGTTTTGTCTCATGGAAAAAGGTATTATTATCATCCCAGGAAAGCAAATTTTTCCAAAGAAAATATTTTGTTTGCTCACACTTTCTAAGAATTACTTGGTCAGTGCTACTTTTGGATCCATATGCTTCAGAAGAAAACAGCTTCTACTCCCTTTAGCCCCTCTCAGAAGCAGTACCTAGGCTAAATCATGCAGATTGTGAATACTTGGGCTACTGCTGGAAGCACTGCATTTTAAATCAAGCTGCTTCAATTTATATTGATGAAACAAAATACTTCTGCTGTCAGTTAAAGTGTGTGTGGTATCTGAGAAATGTATTGACTTAAAAAATAGGAAGCACACAAAGAATATAATGATGTCTGGCTGCCTGTCTTATTCTAAATACTATGAAACCATGAACCCTTCTCAAGGTTGCTAGTCATACTCAATTCTGTTCAAGCTCTAGTAAAGAAAAGCTTGTTTGGCTTTGTGAAAGATTTTCCTCTCTAACTTTATCCTGATCCATGAACCTCTTCCCACTTCTCAGTCCTTCATTTATTGAGCATCGGGCTTCATCTTGCCTCTCTTTATATATCAGTTTTGGAATATGAGGCAGTTTTCTCTGGAGAAGAGGTAATAGGGAAAAATGTATTTTGTATCTCTCAATCATGTTGTGGTTCTCTGCTGAAACTCTTCTTTTCCTGTATCTCTTAATTCCTCTCCTTCTTTCCTGTGCATTATTAACGTTGCCCCTAAATTATTTACTGTAGCTCGTAAAATGTCATTAGTGAGAGTCATTTCACGGGTGAGGAGAACTAAAAACTAGCTTGCAGAGGATTGAAGGAGCATGAGAGAAGAAAAAACAGTGTGGCTAAAGATATACCACTGTTGAAAAGGAGTAGATTATAGAAGCTTGAGACAGAGGAGAGACTATTGGGAGAAAAGACTGGAGTAAGGACAATAGTGCTGAAGAGAGGCTGAGGATTACAGAAGAAACTTGTAGTGAGATTAGAGAGGAAAAATAAAGGAATTGTACTAGTTTGAAAATAAGAACACTGATGGAAAAGGCCATTGCAATGTATCCAATGAGTGGATGATATTGACTGAGGCAGAAGGTAGACTGGTTAAGAAGAAAAATCATGAAAGGGATCTGAGAAAGACAGATCTGAGCAAATGAATAGCACTCTTTTACTTGGAATATGTAGAAGAATAGATCTAAAAGAACATTGATAGAGTTTAAAAGTACTCATAGGTGGCCTGCAGAGGAAGAAGGCATGAAGATATCTGGTGGAGCAAATTTTTGGAAAATAATTATGGGGAGAAAGTTGCTAGAGGATAAACAACTGACTGTGAACACTTCAGTGAGACTTTAAACACAGTCTTGACACTTTATACAGAAGCTATAGGACATCAGAATATGCATTCATGAAGGAGAGAAATGGAAATTATATGAGACAATAGAACAGATAATAACCTTTAAATTATAAATTCAAAAACTGAATGAAATTGGAGGAATGGAAATGACTTTTTGTCACTCTTTTTGGTGACAAAAAGTCTTTCAAAAATACAGAAATTACTGAAAAATGGGGAACCTTTTTTTCTCCCTCTAGTAACTTTTTTCTACTAGGATTTGAGGCCACTCTTATCTTCATTTTCCTTTAGCATTATTTTATACCTCAGAGGTATCTTCTACACTTTTAGGGAAAAAAATTACATTTTCTTAGTCTTGGACTTTCATACATTGGCTGATGTTTCAGAGGCAATGTAGACATTTAGCACCTTTTCCAGGTTCTAGCATGCAGCAGCTCTAAAGAAGCTATTAGATCCTCAGGCTAAGACATGAGAAGGTACATTTTCCAAGCTGCATACAATTACAAAATGTGCAAATCCATTTATTCACTAATAGGGTTTATCCTTAGCTCCCTGTGCACAGCTTTGCAAATTTACTTATAAATGACCATACTGTGAAATTCAGGCTACTCCTGTGGGATAACTGACTTTTTTCTTTTTTTTCTTTTTCCTCAGTAGCTAATTAATACTTACATAACTAATACATTTAGATTGCAAGTAACTATTCATATCAAAACCTGGCATGCTTTAAAGTGACATGTTCACTGGGTCTTTGTTAAACTGCAGTAGTCTAATCTTTTTTGCCCTCCTCTGGCAGGTTTACCATGGAATTTGATACTGTACTTGCATGGGATTATGCCTCAGAATTGGAGATTGAGGGACTGCACATGGGTGCTTCATAGGGAATGGCAAATTAAAGGCTGAGAATCCAAGTGTGTGATTCTTATGATTAAAATAGTCTGCATTTAATATTTTTAGGTCAGTATTTTTAAAAAAATTCCAAAAACAACCCTAAACCATAAAGAATTAGAAATCATTTTATTACTATTTCTTTGAACATAGTCATAAAAAACAGAGATTACATTTATTTCTTCCAACACCCAATTTGGTCCGGAAGGTGGAAACGTTTATGGAGATATCTGCATGTCTCCTAGAGAAGATTTAGTGGGAACTACTAGTTGTTTTGAAAATGTTGTGGGCACTGTATTAAAGCAATTGCAATAGTCCAGACCTTCCTACAAACACTTAACACATCATGTTTCACGCTCCTTGAATATTATACGTTTAGGCAAATATATATATTTGAAAGTCTGTCTGTAAGCACTTAAAAGAAGAATGCCAAAAGATTTCATATTACACTGTTCAGAACAGCATCCAGAAAACAAGAGTGAATGTTTTGATTGTAAATTGGAGCAGTATCCTTGGAGGCAAGATTCTGAACAAATGGCCCGTCATTGTAGCAGTATTCTTCTATCCCATTAGGTGGGCAGACAAGCAGACCAAAAACTGAGATATCTGCCAATAGGGAGTGACAGTTTGTTTGCTATGACAGATGACATTTAAGTTTAATGACAGGAGCAAATTCCTGCAAATGTCTCAATATAACTATTTTCTATTTTGTGTATGGTTTGGTAGCAAGACAACAAAAATATTGAGAAAAAATTAATTTAAGACGCTTTAAACTGGCTTTTTTTTTCCCATTTGATTAAAAATTATAGCACTAGCTGAGTATTTCTGGAGACCTCTCCATTTTACCACCTTCCAGGAAAGTTGCTTTTGAAACTTGATCTTTTATTTTAAGCTTAATATGAAATTAAATTGTAAAACTTAGAGATTTAGTGGAACAGAGTTGCTACTTTCATGTGTAAAAAACCAAGAAATTTATGCCTTGACACAAAAGTCAGCTGAATATCATATTATCAATGCAGATATCTCCACACAACTAGGTATTTCAGAAGCTCTGTGGCCGAAGGCATTTAATAAGTGATATATCAATGGACTGAGGATAATGAATTTAGTGTTGGTCAATGTTCTTGTATTCCTGAAAGTAACTAGAGGGCTTTATTACTATTCATTTGAAATCATGGAGAGGTTGATAGCTTTGTCTCTTAAGCTATTTGTTTAGAGCATGGAAACATCTTCAAGATGATTTGTGGTAAAAAATATATGGACAATCTGCAGGTATTTTCTCTAATGTGTTGAAAGGCTGAAATTTTGGTCTTGATAACGTATATATAATAGTAGGGAATTAATAACATTATGAATTTTTTTAAAAAAATTGGTTTTG
>VWYP01016623.1:79271-102971 GCA_013400435.1 Pycnonotus jocosus | reverse complement strand
TGTTTTCCCCATTTTGGGCTCATTCCCCCTGTTTTCCCCATTTTGGGCTCATTCCCCCTGTTTTCCCCATTTTGGACACATTCCCCATGTTTTCCCCATTTTGGACACATTCCCGATGTTTCCCCCCATTTTGGGCTCATTCCCGATGTTTTTCCTGGCCCAAAGAAGCTCCTGTGCCACAGGCAGAGCTTGGGCTGTCCCCTGACTTTGGGAGATGCTTTCCCACCCTGTGTGATCCCTGCAGGGCTCCCAGTGCTGGCCCATCCCAGGACAGGGATCCTGGCAATGAGGATTGTCCCCTGGGAAGGGGAGGGCTGGGACAGGACTGATGCTGCCCCTCCCACCAATCCCCCAGCTGATTTTATCCAGGACCACCTGGATAATTCCCTGCAGGGAATGCCTCAGGCCCGGTGGGAGGGGGGTGAATTAAAGCCGGGCCCAGCCCTGGCACTGCCCCTCAGGCACTCCCAGTTTGGGGTCAGGGCTCACCTGGGGCTGCAGTGCCAAGGGAAACTGGCATTTACTGCCATTCCCAGCATGGAGAAACCCCTGTGAGCAGGGATTCAATCCACTGTGGGACATTTTAACAAATGTAATTAAAAGGGGCTCTTGTAGCAGGAGACAATCTCAGCAAGGCTTAATTAAAATATTGCTGGCCCCGCTTAACTTGCTCCGCTTCTCCTAAGAGCTGATGAAATGCAAAGCCTTGCTTCTGTTTTCATCTGGGAGAGAGTTCATTAATGGACTTTTCTGCACTGGATTAAGCCAAGTGCTTAGAAAGAGAATAAATTGATTTTCAGTAATTGAGGACCAATAATTTTTTGGCTGAATTCCAATATTAGAAATAAAAGCCTTAAAAAAACAAAAGGGAGAAACGAGAGGTTCATGTGTAAAAGAAATTCTGTGGCTTTGCTTCCATGAAGAAAATCAGAGCATTTTGGGGGCAAGCAACCACTTCCCTCAATTTTTATCTGAAAAACAAACCACAAAATATTTGGCCAGTCCTTCCACAGGGGTTTTGGGTGGAGAAATACCCAGAGCAAGGATTTTCTCTGGATTTTATTCTCCAGCTTTAGTGGTGAGGGTACAACCCCTCCCTCCCTGCAGGAGTGGCTGCTGGAGCAGAACACTTCAATCATAGGCTAAAAATACAACTCTCAATACAAGCAGGTGATTTTTATTGCTGTGCCAGTGGTTTCTGGGAAGCTGCAAAACTCCTCAGGCCTTGGGTGAGATTCAGCTTTAAAAAGTGGATCTGGACTGGGATTAGAGAGCAAATCCTGTCTGGAACAGCAGGAGACTGCCTGTATTTCAGAGCTGCTCCTGGGCTGGATTCTTTGGGAACCTGTGTTCCCAAAGCTGTTCCTGGGCTGGATTCAATGAGGATTTTCTTCTTCCCCCACTGAATAAACCAACCCATCTTCCTGAGTGTTTTTCCACCAAACCGTAACAGAATCATAAAAGAAAAAAAGGAGAAAAAGATCCTTTGGATTGGATTTGCTGTTTCTGTTCTTGCCCAATTTCTGCAATCCCAGCTCCTCTTGGAAAGGTCATCCCTGGCCTTTATTGCAGCCCCACGAGGGCCTGCAGAGGGTTTGTGCACAGGGAATCAGGTCCCTGTCCTGGGCACTGCTCAGGACCCAGCTCCTGTCCCCTCCAGCTGGGATTGAACAGGGAAAGCCTCACTCTGCTCCCTGAGCTTCCCCTGGCACTGAACAGGGAATAAAGGCTCCCAGAGCACCTGGAATTGGTGATTCTGGCATTGAACAGGGAATAAAGGCTCCAGAGCACCTGGAATTGGTGATTCTGGGACTGAACAGGGAATAAAGGCTCCCAGAGCAGCTGGAATTGGTGATTCTGGCATTGAACAGGTAATAACGGCTCCAGAGCACCTGGAATTGGTGATTGTGGCATTGAACAGGGAATAAAGGCTCCCAGAGCAGCTGGAATTGGTGATTCTGGCATTGAACAGGGAATAAAGGCTCCAGAGCACCTGGAATTGGTGATTCTGGGACTGAACAGGGAATAAAGGCTCCCAGAGCACCTGGAATTGGTGATTCTGGCATTGAACAGGGAATAAAGGCTCCCAGAGCAGCTGGAATTTGGGCAGCAGAGCCAAATTGCTGCTTTGCTCCCATTCCTTGGCCCAGCAAATCCCCCTGAGTGGCAGCCAGGGGAACTCAGCAGAGCTCTGGGAGATCATTGAGTGGTTGGGGTTGGAAAAGGCCTTTGGGACCGTGGAGTGCAGGTGTTCAATTGGGTTTAGGAGCTCTGGTGGTCTCAGCACAGCAGGAGGGGAGGGCAGGAGCTGTCCCAGCACAGCCCACAGCGGGGTGATGCTCCTGGGACCTGCTGGCATTTGCCAACCCTGGAAATCATGAGTGGGAATGGACCCCGGGGATCATCCCACCCCTGTCCCTGCCCAGCCCCCCCAACAATCCCACCCTGGGCATCCCTGGCAGCGCTGTCCAAAGGCTCCTGGAGCTCTGGCAGCCTCGGGGCTGGGACCATTCCCTGGGGAGCCTGGGCAGTGCCAGCACCAAATGGGGGAAGAACCTTTCCCAATATCCCTTGACCCTGCCCTGTCCCATCTCCAGCCATTCCCTGGTGTCTGGGACTGTCCTGTCCCTGGACCAGCTTTGAGTTTTTAACCATTGGGCCAAATTTCCAAAACTGGGGCAGTGAATCCAGGGGAGAACGAGGAGAACCCACAGCCCCTCCCCAAGGTGTTCAGCTCCATCCCACAGGTGCATCCCCCCAACCCCACACTCCGTGTCCCACATCCTGCCCCACCTGCAGCACGGGACCTTCCCGTGGTGCTGAGGGATTGCAGGAGCTGGGCCTGCTCTGGCCACCCTCTGCACCAGCCTGGGGCTCTCCTGGCTGGAATTTGGGGGTGCCAAACCTGCCCAGGGGCCGGGCATGGCTCCCCCTCCCTCACTGAGCCCATCCTGGCACCAACACTGAGATTTGCTCTTAGCAGCAGCATCCATCTCCCTGCACCTTCCCAGCACATTCCCAGCACATTCCCAGCACATTCCCAGCACATTCCCAGCACATTCCCAGCACATTCCCAGCACATTCCCAGCACATTCCCAGCACATTCCCAGCACATTCCCAGCACATTCCCAGCACATTCCCAGCACATTCCCAGCACATTCCCAGCACATTCCCAGCACATTCCCAGCACTTTCCCAGCACCTTCCCAGCTCCCAGCACAGCTCCAGCTGGGAGTTTGCTCCTCATTATTCTCTCTCCAAGGCCCCGATCTGTAACTGATAGTGCAGATTTTTGCACTGATTCCAATTTATGACAAATACACCTAGCAAAGCAGATTCCCACTAGCTCTGCATATTAAATCTCTTCCCTCGGAAAGAAGCATTTGCAGGGAGAAAAAAAAAGAGATTATAAAAATCACTGAATTTGTTGCTCCAAACTGGTGTTGCTGAACAAATATTTCCATTAAAGTGGAACTCCTGACCTGGGCACTGGGAGCTCCCTGTGTTCATGCTCATCTGCTGTTATTTTTTCCTCTCTCATTGTGTGGGCTCACCAGCTTCCCAAATCCATGGAAATGTGGATGTGACTGCACTGAAGGGACAGACACAGAAAGCTGGAGACTGTTACATTTGCACAGGCAGAAATGAAGCCTGGGGAGATGTGAAATTTTATTTTCAACTTCTCATGTTGGAGCTTTCCTGTAAATCCAACCAAACTTGGACTTGCCTGGGGGATTGTGTGGCAGCTCAAACCATTCCTGAGCACCCCTCAAACATTTTTTGACTTTCTCATTGCACTTTGCATCCAGCCTTCCCTGCACTAAAAGAAGTTCCATTTTGTGCCATTTTGGAGGGGATTGCAAAAGGTTGTCCATTTGGTTTTCTGTCCAGCTCCAATCAATCCTATCCCAGGATTCAATCATGGTGCTCTCTCAGGGCACAGGTCACATCCTGCAAAATCCCTCAGCCATCCCCTGCTCTTGTGGAAGGGGAGGAAAGACCCTGGGAGGTGCTGGGCAGAGCCAAGGAGCCACCCAGGTATTTCCAGCTCATTTTCCTCATTGTGCTGGAAATGTTCATGTGGATAAATAATTCATGTCCTGGCTCTGATGTTCAGCTCACTCCTGGCTGAGCTTTACTAATGACCCCCCTGGCTCCCGTCTGCATCAGCTTCCCTTTCCCACTAAATTAACCGGGAAACTGAGGCAGGGCTGGCAGAGCCTGCGGGGCTGAGGAGCTCTCGGATCTTTAGAGAGGCTTTTAGCAAATAATTCCTCATTAATGGTGCTTATTTGTTTCTTGGACTCATGGAGTCCTGGAATATCCTGAGCTGGAAGAACCCCACAGGATCACCCAGCCCAGCCCCTGGCCCTGCCCAGACCCCCCAACAATCCCACCCTGGGCATCCCTGGCAGCGCTGTCCAAAGGCTCCTGGAGCTCTGGCAGCCTCGGGGCTGGGACCATTCCCTGGGGAGCCTGGGCAGTGCCAGCACCAAATGGGGGAAGAACCTTTCCCTGATCTCCATCCCAACCCCCCTGACACAGCTCCAGCCATCCCCTGGGTCCTGTCCCTGTCCCTGTCACAGAGATTGGAGCTGCCCCAGGGGAGGAGCTGCAGCCCTGCTGAGCTCTGCCCTCAGCCTCCTCTGCTCCAGCTGGACAATCCCAGTGCCCTCAGCTGCTCCTCGTGTGGCCCCTCCAGACCCTTCCCCATCCTCACATCCCCCTTTGGACACTTCCAACAGCTTTGCTCTCGCCCTGTGGCAGCACAGTGTCAGAAATGCAGCAGCTTGGGCAGCTTTTCACATCTCAGGTGCCCTGGAGAAGGCTCCTGTCCCCTCCTTCTCTGTGTGCACCAAACCCAGACCCCTGAACCCAAACCCCCCTGGCACTCACTGGCGTCTTCTGGCTTAAAGAGAAGAATTGAAATATTTTGGGGTGAGGGAGTGAAAGATCCCTTTAGCTCTTCCTGCTGACCCTGGTGCTGCTGGATATTCCCAGCCCAATCCAGGCTGGAGGGGCTGTTAGTTTTTCTGATAAATCAGATGTGACATTCCTGATTTTCCCTGGCATTCCGTTTGTGCACATCTCCACTCCAGAGCCAGGGGAAATTCCGAAGGCAGATCATTTATGTGCCCCAAAATACCAGTGGAATTTCAAATGGACTGGAAGTAGCTGCAGATTTGTGCTGACTGCAGGAAAACATGACAGAAGCCCAGGAAAAGGGAAGAAAAAGGAAATTTTGGGGGCTGGAAGATAAGAATGGAACTGGGACAGACTTGCAGCTCCAAGAGGTGACAAATCCTTGCAGTGATGCCAGGGAGCAAAACCCCCAGCAAAGCCCCTGCAAGGCCAGTGATGCCCCTCAAGTGGCGCCTGGGGGGAGCCAAGGCAATGGAAAAGGCCAGAGGGACTGAATTCCCGTGGTTGGCATAGGGGGGCAGTCTGGGATGGAAATCAGGGTGTGAACCAGGATGCCAAGGCTGTGCTGAGCTGCAAACCTGACCCCGTGACTCTCCCAGGGAGCTGGCAGAGCCAAGGGATGACAAACAGGGAAACTTGGTCACCTTGGCTCCACTGCCTGTCCCTGCCAAGCACAGCCCAGCTCCTGCAAGCCAAGGGAAAGCAAGAGGAGGCAAAGTTCCCCTGATGGATTCTCCTCCCCTTCTCTAAACGCTGCCCAGGCCATTTTTCAGCCCTCAGAAGGATCCTGATGACAACATCTCCCTTAAATCACTGGCATTGATTCCCAGCTTGAATGGGAAACTTGTAATTGTTGGCAAGGAGAGATGGAGAGCAGGGAATGAACTCCTTGAGAATCCTCCCAGAGCTGGGCTCTGCTTTGGGGGAGTGTGGGAGTCATCAAAGCTTTGCAGTGGGACTTTGTACTTCACTCTCCCTGCCTGGCTGAGCAGGGAGCTGGGCTGTTGAAGGCTTTCAGAGGCAGAATCCAGGCTCCTGCCTTTTGTTGGCATCCAGCACTCGCAGGGAGGGGGACAGGAGCTGTTTCAGCGTCTGCCAGCAGTTCACACACCTGCAGAGCTGCAGCACTGGCAGGGATGGGTTGTTCCCCTCGGGGCAGTTTCTGAGGTCCAGTTCCTCCCTTCGGCCATCTGGCCACGGAGCCCTCCTGGCACGGCAGGGTTTGAGGAGCTGGGCTTTGTTCTCAGGGCGATTCTCTGCCAGGGAGCTCCTGCTGGCTGCTCCACTGGGTGCTGGGACAGTGTGGGACAGTCCTGGGGACAGGGCAGCCTGGCTCCTGACAGCACAGCATCCTCTCCTGAGCACCAGGATCCTCCCCCCAGGCTGATCTCGGGTATTCCAGAGGCTCCCGTGTTCCAGGTGCCCCTCACACCTTTCCAGCTGAGACCTGACACATCCATCCCATCCCAGAACGGGCTCATCCCTGGATGGGGACTGGGTTTGGTGTCAGAGCACTGTGCTCCCAGTCAGAGAATGAAACAGGGAAGGAGCAAAACCCATCTGAGCCCTGGGAAGAGGCAGGGGGAGGATGGCCAGCAGCTCCTGGGGGTGTTCTGCTGCTCCAGGGGGTTGGTGTGACACAGGCAGGGTTGGTGTGACACAGGCAGGGTTGGTGTGACACAGGCAGGGTTGGTGTGAGGAAGGCTGAGCACACTCACTCCAAATCATCCATTGCTGCACATCCTAAACCTGCCAGGGCATTGCTCTGAGCTGGGCCTTCCTCTGCTCCCAGCTGGGAGGATTCCACAGTCAATCCCTGCCCCTCAGCCTCTGCACAACCTGGACCTGCTGGATTGCTGAGCACAGCAAAGGGAATTGAGATGAAGGGCTGTGAGACCACACTGATCCTCAATCTGCTCCAAATCCTGCTCCAAGTCCATTTATCCCCGTTTATTTCTCCCCCTGAATGTGTTCAGGGGTGCAAATCCGTGTGGATGGGCTGGGAACCAACAGGTGTCTGGAATAAAGCAGGAGGGAAATGGCAGATCCTGATGATTTTCCCCAAATAACTGAAAGCAGCAATAAAGCAAAGGCCTGGAAGGGCTCAGGGTGCGTTTGTCAAGTTGGAATTTGGGATTTCCAGGGCTGGACCCAGAGCTCCCCCATCACAGCCCCAAATAAATCCCTGCCTGCCCTGGGCCCCCTCCCTGCTCCTCCCCTGCTCTGCCCATCCTGGTTTGCTGTGCTACATCCCAGGGATGTCCCTGGCTTTGGGAGCAGGATTCCTGCCCATGTCCCTGCTGGGGAAGGGCAGCTTGGATCCAACAGTTTTCCCAGGGAATGAGCTGCTCTGCTCCCCTCCCTGCACCAAACCCCTACGCTCTGCCTCAAATCCCAGAGCAGCAGCTCCTGCAAATGGTTTGGGAGTGCGCCAGGAGCTGGGGTGGTGAATGAAACACAGGAAAATAACAGAAAATTCCCTGTAGTACCAAAATCCAGGCACACACGTGGAGTCTGGAACCAGCCAGGAAAAACAGAACTGGGAAGAGACAAGGACAGAGCAGAGAGACCCAAAATGTGGGGTCAGCAAGAGCTGCTTCAGACAAAACAGAAATCCCCCCAAATTTAGAAAATGAGAACCGGCTCTGGTGGGAGGTGCCCCTGCCCATGGCAAGGGATGGCAATGAGAGGGTCCTTAAGGTCCTTTCCCAGCCAACCCAGTCTGGAATAATTCCATGAAAATTCAGCCTCCAAAGTGGGAATGGGAATGGGAATGGGAATGGCAGCTCTGGTGCTGCTTTTCTGTGAGTAACCTCCTAACCTGGGTGGGTTTCCTGGGATGCCCTCCACAAATCCCTGGGACTCCCTCCAGCAAATCTGCCCAGGCTGAGCCCCAAACAGCCCAAAGCAGAACAAGGAACTCCCATGCAAAAGTGGGAGCAAACCAGCAGAGAGACTGGAATCAGTGCAGGGTGGGAATTAGGATTCCACTCATGTTTTATATAAATTTCCTGATTAATGATGGAGCTGCAGTGCCAGGACTGAGCAGGAAATGTGGCAGCAGGGCTTTATTCCAGCACAGGGATCAGGGCAGGGGCACTCTGGGGAGCCAGGGAGGAGGTGGGGCCATCGGTGACCTGCTGATAAGAGATAACATTGAACTGGCATCACCCAGCCCCATGGAGGGGGCACAGCAGAGGCCACATTCCCAACTCCTCCATCCCTGCCCTTTCCATGCTCCTGCCCAATGGGATTGTTCCTAAAACTCCTGGTGCAGCTTTCCCACTGACAAAATCTCCCTTTTCCAGGCAATGTCACTTTGTTGAAGCCAAAAATACCCCAGGGAAAGGATCAATTTGATGAATCTCCTGCCGGAGGATGAAAAATGTGGAGAAATTGCTGAAAGCCCCTTTTGTCATTTCCAACAAAATGGTTTTTGTTTGGAATAACTTGGAGCTCAGGGATGTCACTGAGTTTACACCACAAATGGGTTTTAAAGGTCAAATGGAAATAAACAGCTTGAAGACCCAATGTTTTGACTTGTTCAAGTTTTTCTTCCTCAGTAACAAAAAAAAAAAAGTTGAAATTTTGGAGTCTTTCTTTGAATTCCAAACATGAAAACCATTGAAAGACTCTTTTAGGATGAAAAGGACATTCCCAGGCAGCCCAAAATCTACCTACATTTTGGGTTAGGGCAAAGCAAAGCACCAATAACAGAAAATCAGGATCATTCTGAGGGAATCCACTGGGGAACAGGAGGCTCCAGCTGGGGGACTGGCCTGACCAGCGGGACCAAATCCTTCATTTCCACCTCTGTGTCTCTGTGGGAAGAGGTTTCTCAGGAGTTTCAGTGATGCTGAAGAAGGAAAAGAGGCAAAGTTCAATGGTGATGCCCCACCTCAGATCCTGGGTTCAGTTTGGGCCTCTCATGACAAACAAGAGGGGCTGGAGCATGTCCAGGGCAGGGAACAGAGCTGGGAATGGGCTGGAGCCCCAGGAGAGGCTGAGGGAGCTGGGAAAGGGGCTCAGCCTGGAGAAAAGGAGGCTCAGGGGGACCTTGTGGCTCTGCACAAGTCCCTGACAGGAGGGGACAGCCGGGGGGGTCGGGCTGTGCTCCCAGGGGACAGGGACAGGAGGAGAGGGAACGGCCTCAGGCTGGGCCAGGGGAGGCTCAGGGTGGGCAGCAGCAGGAATTTCCCCATGGAAAGGGGGCTCAGGGATTGGCAGGGGCTGCCCAGAGCAGGAGTGGAGTCCCCAGCCCTGCAGGCATTTAAAGCCCTGTGCCTGTGGCACTTGGGGACACGGTCAGGGGTGGCCTTGGCAGTGCTGGGGAGCAGTGGAAGCACAGAATGGAGTCCCAGATCCATGGAATGGCTTTTCTGGGAAGGGTCCTGCAGTTCCACCTCATTCCCACCCGCTGCCATGGGCAGGGAACCTTCACCTCCTGGGATTCCCATCCCTGCTTTGTGCTCTGCTCCCTCTGGCTCCTATTTCCAGTGAATTCACACCTCCCACCCGTGGCTTTGGGTTTCCCACCGGTGTCAGGGACATTCAGGATCTCCAGTCAGGATTTTCCTGCTCCGTGTTTTCCACAGGCCCTGGAGGAGCTGAGCAGGGCCTGGCAGGCCCAGGGAACTCGGGTGACACCGATATTGTCCCCAATATTGTCCCCGTGCCCAGGGTGAGCCTCACCATCCCCTTCAGGCTCTGAACTCCTTTGTTCCCAAGCTGTTCCCTGCAAAGGGCATTGCCTGGGAGACATCCCTGCTGCACAGCACTTTGCATTTTCCAAAGAGCATTGCCAGG
This sequence comes from Pycnonotus jocosus, assembly GCA_013400435.1. Taxonomy (NCBI): domain Eukaryota; kingdom Metazoa; phylum Chordata; class Aves; order Passeriformes; family Pycnonotidae; genus Pycnonotus; species Pycnonotus jocosus. The sequence continues at coordinate 93,243 of VWYP01016623.1, read as the reverse complement.
GAGACGGAGCCTTTCCCGAGGAGCAGCCGAGGGCTGTGCCTGGGGAACGAGAGTCTCTCCTCCCTGGGACATTCCTGGAGCACTTCTCCAACTGCAGCTCCCTCTGTGCAGCCCCTGGACACATCCCCAGGGATCCTGAGCAGGACGGGGGAAAATCTACCCACCATGGCAAAATCTGGGATGTTTCCAAATTTCTGCTCAATATCCCCTGGAAACAGGAACAGGACTCAAAGCCAAAACCTGACATCAAACCTGAGAGCCCAGTAGAGCTGAGAATGTTCACCTGGAGAGGAGAAGCTCCAGGGAGAGCTCAGAGCCCTTCCAGGGCCTAAAGGGGCTCCCGGAGAGCTGGAGAGGGACTGGGGACAAGGGATGGAGGGACAGGACACAGGGAATGGCTCCCACTGCCAGAGGACAGGGCTGGATGGGAGATTGGGCAGGAATTGTTCCCTGGGAGGGTGGGCAGGCCCTGGCACAGGGGGCCCAGAGCAGCTGTGGCTGCCCCTGGATCCCTGGCAGTGCCCAAGGCCAGGCTGGACATTGGGGCTTGGAGCAGCCTGGGACAGTGGAAGGTGTCCCTGCCCATGGCACTAGGTGGGCTTCGAAGTCCCTCCCAACCCAACCCAGTCTGGGATTCCATAACATCTTTTGTTTCCTCTTTTCCCTTCCAATCAGGCCACTCTCCTGCAGATCTGGCACACAGGGAATTAATTATTCCTTCCCTCAAAGAAGGGGAAATTTACCTGATCCTGGAGAGCTCAGCCTCCTTCTGATGGCAAAAAGCCAGATGGGGACTAGGGGACACTTTAAATATTAACAACAAACCCAAAGGAACCTCATTGCACAGTTCCACCCTCACAGCAAAGCTCTGCCTACAGAGGTTTGCAATAATCACTGTCAGCAGACACAAATCCAGGCTTTTAGGATTCATCCTCTTCACATCCCACTTCTCCCCCAGGAGTTTTGCCCAGCTCAGTGACCTGGAGTTGGGGGATTCTCCTCACACCCAGGTGGTGAATGGAGCTCACTCCACCTGCCTGGAACAGAGGATGGGGCTTTCCTGGCTCCTCCTGTTGTCACCTCCCCTTTTGGGACAATAAAAGCCTTTCCCAAGCTCTGGTGGGAAGAAGCCAAATTCTCTTGAGCCAAACTCACTGAGAAAGAACTCAGGGAGAACTCACAGGGCTCCCACCAGAGCCCATGGCCTGAAAATGTCATTTTGGGCGATTTTTCTGTGTAGGAAAAGGGGATTTGATACTTCAGTGGACAGCGAGGGAGTTTTGGTATCTGGCAGTGGGAAAAGTGCAGCAAAAATTGCAGAGGCTGACTGAGGCATTTGGAACCTCGTCCTCTGTCTGGGTGAGAAAGGAAACCTTTGTTGTCCCAGATATCAGTGCAATGTTTTCATTGGGAAAAGGCTGCATGGGAAATTCTGCTTCCTGTTGAAAGGTCTTCACTGGTGGGGGGGGAAAAGGAACCTCAGTTTTGGGAAAGACAACTGAGAGGATGAGCCACAGGCAAAGACTGAGCCTGGCAGAGCAAGGCTGGGGAGGGATCCCAGGATCTCTGCTCCTCATTCCACCGGAATTTGGACTGAAATCCCCCTTCCAGGCCAGACTTTAGACTTGTATCCATCAGTGGAACTGGGAGACTGTGGCTGCTGCAATCATTTGAGTTCACTTTCCAGAGATGAAAGCATTCCCTGATTCCCTGAGCTCTAGGGCTGCCATTCCTTATGCTGGAGGGAATGTTGGAGCTGAAAAATTGCTCCAAAAAATTCTGCCTAGGAGAAGCAGCCAGCCACACCCAGGCAGCCAGGGAAGGTCCTTCCTTCCTTCCTTCCTTCCTGCCTTCCTTCCTGCCTTCCTTCCTGCCTTCCTTCCTGCCTTCCTTCCTTCCTTCCATCCTTCCTTCCTTCCTTCCTGCCTTCCATCCATCCTTCCTGCCTTCCATCCTTCCTGCCTTCCTTCCTTCCTTCCTGCCTTCCTTCCTTCCGTCCTTCCTTCCTTCCGTCCTTCCTTCCTTCCTTCCTTCCTGCCTTCCTTCCTGCCTTCCTTCCGTCCTTCCTTCCTGCCTTCCTTCCGTCCTTCCTTCCTGCCTTCCTTCCTTCCTTCCTGCCTTCTTTCCTGCCTTCCTTCCTGCCTTCCTTCCTTCCTTCCTGCCTTCCTGCCTTCCTTCCTTCCGTCCTTCCTTCCTTCCTTCCTGCCTTCCTGCCTTCCTTCCTTCCTGCCTTTCTTCCTTCCTTCCTTCCTTCTTTCCTTCCTTCCTCTTCCCCGTCCCCTTTTCCCCAGGATGATGGTTCAGATCATTGTTATTCCAGGCTGGAGCTGCACATTCCCTGCCCATGTTCCTGAATGTCCCACATTGGTCATTTCCCCGTTCCCTGTTCTGGAGCAGAATTGTCCCCAGCTCCTCCATCCCTGTTCCAAACCCCTCCAGGAGTGGCTCAGGATGAGCTGGAGTTTCCACACCCCTGCTGGGCAAGGGTCTCACCCTCCACTCACCTGGGCCTCAGTTTCCCATCTGGTGGGATTTCTGGAAGGGCATCCATGGGGTGAAACCAGTGAGTGGCCGGGAACTTTGGGGCTGAAGCCCTGGGAGTGGGAAAAGAGCCAGCCCAGAAGAGGAGCTGCCGTCCTCACTGTCACCCCTGTGACAGGAATGTCCCCTCAATGGGAACAATCCAGGGACACGATGGAAATCAGGGCCACAATTTCCCAAACAAATCCAGCACTCTTGTCTTTAAATAAGCACAAAAGATTCCCAGCGTTGTTTGCTGCCTGCACAACAAAGGAGAGAGATCTTTGCCCAGATATCGTGTGATTGCTGCCGGGCTCTGCTGGTTTGATAGAGAATCTCATTCCTCCTGTGCCTGGAGAGAAATCCAGCGGAGATCGATAGCAGCGCGGGGCTGGAGCAGCTCAGGGCAGACAGGCTGTGCTCACAGCCACGGAGCTCCCAGAGTTTTCCTGGAAGAGCAGCTGGGAGCTGGGAGCTGTGGGTGTTGTATTCCAGCTGCTCGTTCCTTTGGGGATGAGGGGCTCGCAGTGTCCGGGCCAGCTGTGCCTGGCATGACACCAAACACAGAGCAGGGATGGGAACAGGGACACTTCACTCCAGCAGCTGCACAGGAGCTGCTCCCAGGCAGTGATGGCTCTGCCGGGCAGCAATTCCTGACAAGTGATCCCACAGGGGACAGAGGAAGGATTTTGGGAAAGGAGGGGTTGGGAGGGCTCTGATTTTGCCTGCACAGAATTCCTGGTGTGAGTAAGGAGCAGCTTTGGGAGGCAGCACAAAAATCCCTTTCTGGAACCCTCCTGGGAGTGATGGGGGTTGGGGGCAGCTCTCCACAGGAACCTGAGGCCAAAGGGAGCCTACAGGGAACACAGAGAGGGATGTTTGCCAGCGGTGGAGGGCCAGGACACAGGGAATGGCTTCCACTGCCAGAGGGCAGGGCTGGATGGGAGATTGGGCAGGAATTGTTCCCTGGGAGGGTGGGCAGGCCCTGGCACAGGGTGCCCAGAGCAGCTGTGGCTGCCCCTGGATCCCTGGCAGTGCCCAAGGCCAGGCTGGACAGGGCTTGGAGCAGCCTGGGACAGTGGGAGGTGTCCCTGCCATGGCAGGAGTGGCTCCAAGATCTCTTCCATCCCAACCCAGCCCAGGATTCCATGATCCAGGTCTATTACTGGAGGAAGCTGCACACCTTTTTCCCCAAGGCTCTTGGTCTGTTATCATCCCTTTGCTTTCTCTTGCTTCCAGAAGAATTCCCTCCACCCTCCACAGAAAGGAAAGGGGGGACGATTTCCAGTGTCCCAGGAAAAGTCTCCCTGTGCTGCCTTTTTTATCTGCATCCCCAAAATTCCTGAATCCTTCCCCTCCTGCAGCCCTTTGTAGGCACTGACAGGCTGGAGAGGGGTCAGGAGCCTGTCCTGACAGGAGGGGAGTGCTGGTGTTTGTAGGTGAAGAGGGACCTCACTCCCCCCAGTATCCCCCTGGTATCCCCAGAGTATCCCTTGAGTATCCCCCTTTTATCTGCTCATTTTCCTTGTTCTGAATTTGCTGTTACTGTTCCATGGAGCTCTGTTCCATCTCAGCTCCTTCTGTCACCTTTGAACTTCCCTCTGGTTAAACGAATCCTAATTGTGACTCTGATTTTGCATGTCTCAGACTTGCACTTGATATTAAAGCAAAAAGCCTTCTGATGGTTTGGAACTCTGAGCTGAGTTCCCAAGCCCTTTCATGTAAATAAGAAATGTTTACATTCCTTGGTTCTGATAGAATATTTGAGTGATTGGGATGGTCACCAATCCAAGTAATGGGATGTTCTGCTTTGGCCAAGAATTGGCCACCTTTGTACAGTGGATAGAAATGGAGTCAGAAAATCAGAATAAAGAGATTTTTGCATGCTGATTCCTGGCCTGCCTGCCTCGTCCTTTCCAAACTCCAAAAACAAATGCTGCACCCCTCAAAGAGGTGCAACACCTAATTCATTTAAAATGCTTCCAAAGGCAAAGCTTGGGGATTTTACAGCACATTAGAAATGGATCTCAGGGTTTCTTGGAGGAATTGTTACAAAAGCCAGTGGACACCCTCAAAACCAGTCCTGGAAGATGTCCTTACTCCATATCCACCTCTCCTGCTCCTTGAGGACCTGAAACCCTAAAGCAGCTTCTCTAGCCTTTTACAGCTCTGGGCTCCAATTCCTGCATTTGGAAATAAAACTCCAGGCACAGCCACATTCTGTCTCTCTTTCGTGCTCTCCCAAACACTAAATTCCAGCAGATCCTGCAGGGAGCTCAGGGCAATGTTGCACTGTGGAATATTCACCCCTTCCTTTGATTTTTCTTCCTCATTATTGCTGTTCTCCTTGCTGCCCATATTTGCATTAAATAAGGCCTTTATTGCTCCTGGCTCTGGGGTCCCACTGCATTCAGGAGCTGCAAAGTTTCTAAAAGCTGCAGGTGAGGAATAAACCACCAGGACAGATGTGTTTATTCATTAAAATGAGGGAATATTTTCATCTGTTACATCCAATGCAATAGTCCTGAGCAGAACCTTCCTCACTGAGGTTACAGACCATGGAATCAGGGAATGGTGGGAAAGAAACTTGAAGATGCTCCAGTTCCCATCCCCTGCAATGATCAGGGACACCATCCACTATCCCAGGGTGCTCAAACCCTGTCCAGCCTGGCCTGGGACCCTTCCAGGGATGGGGCAGTCACAGCTGCTCTGTGCCAGGGCCTCACTCCCCTGACAGGAAAATCTTTTCCCTAAAATCCAATCCAAATCTTCCCTCCCTCAGTTTAAAATGAGCACCCCTTGTCCTGTCATTGCAAGTCCTTGTAAAAAGCTGGAATTTCCCATGGCTGCCTTGCAGCTGGCAGGGATGGCTCCTGTCCTTCCAGCTCCCCCTTCCCATGTCCATGCCTGAGCACCTCGGTGCCCATTTCCCAGCCAGCAGCTCCCATATGGGATGTGCTGGGCACATTCCTGGTTTCAGCCCTATGGACCCACTCCAGCTCCTGCACATTCCCTTCCTCTCCCTGCTCAGCACCCTTGTCCTGCCTCGTCCCTCTCCTGGGGCTGGGGTTTCCTTGCAGCTCCCTTTGAATGCTCCGTTCCTGTTGGATCGCTGCCCTTCTCCCCAGCTTCAGGCTGGGAATGCCTCAGCTGGGAAATCGCAGAGGCTGCTGCTGCTGCCTGTAGAACACATCCTGGAATGTCCATTGTCCGGGCAGGGTGTGCTCCTGCAGAGGGATCTGGGAAATGCCGGAGGGGATTGAGGGACCCCCAAGCACAGCTGCAGGTGATTAATGACTGTGATTAATGACTCCGTGTGATCAATGGCTCTCTCCTCTTTCCCTTCTCTGATAGGGAGTAGCAGGTTAGAAATGCCCTGATCAACAGAGATTATGGGCATCCAACCCTCATCTCCTTCTGAACCTGCTCTGGAATGTGTTCCCTCTCCTTCTGCCGAGCCTTTAATACCTGTTTTAAACACCTCCTGCTTTAATTCTTTATCTCAGCACCGTCACTGGCTCCCGGGTGTTTGTGTTTAGGCTCAGCCTAGCTCAGCCTTGATTTGGGATGCTGCTCCTTCCTTCTCCGGGAGTCACTGCAGACACGTTCTGGTCTGAACCCATGGATTTGGCTCTGATCTCCCCTGCCCAGACACAGCTCCTCTGTTCTCCCTTATCGGCCGTTTTGTGGGAATCACCCTCTGGAATTGCCGGCCCACTTGAGGCCTTTTAGCTGCCTCATTTTTGAGTCAAATCAGAGGTAGACAGTGGATACAGGACTTATTAGCACTAATTGCCTCCCAGGGTGAGATCAAACATGCAGATCGCTGAAATGTCCTGCTCTGTTTTCATAATGGCCATTTAATTCCGCGGACAGAAGTGCAGGGAACTTATCCAGGGAAAGGTAATACATGTAAATTGAAAATGTAATGGGATATTGGGACACATTACAGGCAGCAGGTCTGCCAGATGTGATTAAACAGAGTTCCCGTACGAAGGGATAATGGAGCCCGTGTAGAGCAGCAAAATAAACCCTGATTCTGCTGTTAACACCCAGCTGACCCCTCACAGTCCTGTCCACATCCAAATTAACTCGGTCTGAACGCTTTGGGAGAATCTGAGGTTTATTGCTCCAGACACGTGACAGAGTGTGAGTGCTCATGGTTCCCGGTGATCCAGCCTGATTGAAAATCTGATTTTGGCTTGGTTTTATTTTATTCCTGACGTCTGATACCCATCACCTGGAATCAGTCACTCTGGCTCTACTCACCCAGGAACATCTGGGCAGGGGCTGGATTGGAGTTCTGCTGGTCCTTGACCATCCCAGAGCTGGGAAACAGAAGGGATGGAGGGGATAGCCAGGAATCCAGGCTGAGCAGAGGCAGAATGCTCAGATGAGGCTGCTCAGGGAGGGATAAGTTTTCCAAATGAGGGGTTCAAATCCCAGCAACAGCACAGGATTCCCGACCAGAGCTGCAGTGAACCCCTGGAGACATCCAGAGCACCCCGAAGGAGAACAGGAAGAACTGATCAGCTCTTCCTTCCATCCCCCACTATTCTCCTTTATTCCCAATTACCCTGCCCTGTGTTATCCCATTTTCTGCCACAGGCACGTGAATTCCCTATTGCTCCATCCAGCCCCGCTTCTGCATCCAGCTTTCCCACCCGGCTGCCTTTAAACCTCTCACTAAACACAACCCACAAATACCAACCCCGGGGCTGAATCCCAGAGCCCCCGCGGGCCGATTTCCTCCTGATTTGTTTCCTTAGCGCAGCCACCTTGGGGTAATCAAACAATTAGGGTCTCGCTAATGACCCTGCGAACGGCTCCCGTTAATGAGGGCGGCACAAACCCTTCCCTTCTGCGCTGGGCTGAATCTTCTCGGGTTTGGCTTCATCCTTCACCTTCCAGGCTGGATTCAAAGCCGGGGGCAGCAGAGCCTCAGTCTGAGGCTCTGAACATTTCATTTCTGGGGCTTTGCATCTTTGGGTCAGACAAAGCTCAGGAACAGAGAGGCCTTGGGAAAGGCTCGGAGGGAAGGGAAGCAGAGGAACAAAGACCTGTGTTGGGAGGAAGACAAAAAGCAGCAGAAAGCCCAGCGCAGGTCTCAGCCAGCTCCCAGCTCTGCAGGCTCACACTGTTTCCTAAGGAATGCAGGAATATTAAATCTCAGCTCCTCAGCCCTGGGAAGGTCTCAGGGAGCATTAAACAAACCAGAAGCTGAAATCTTGCAGCTCCAGACCAAACCTCTGCTAAAGCTGGGAGCAGAAAAACCCTTAAAATATCATTAAATCCAAGAGTCTCTTCAGCCAGCAGCTCCTTGGCTGGGCTGCACTGGGTGGGAACAGAGCTGCTGGAATTGTTCTCTCTTTCCCTGACTGTTTATGGCCCAGCTTCAGTCCCAGGCTCACAGTCTGGTCACAGCAGGCAGCTCGTGTGGTCCTGACCCCAAAGAGTAACAGCAGGGCTGGCAGGGGACCCGAGGGGCCCAGAGCCCTGTTCCCAGGGAATCCTGGAAGGGATCCCTAAAAGAGACCTAAAGCCCATTGAGATCCATCCCCCAAGGAAAGCATGAGATAAAGCACAGACTGGGTCTGGAGATGTCTCATCTCCACCACTTTAATGCTTTTACTTTAATTCCCCCATTTCCCAATTCCTTTATCTATAAATTGGGAATAGAGACACTTTTCACTCTGGGAGGGACAAGTGGAGAAAGACAGGTGGGAATTCACAGCTTTTCCAGAGCTGGAGTCCCTAAAAGCTTTTAAGAGACAGAGATTCATATTTTGGTGTCTGACAAGCAAAGGAAAGGCTCTGCCTGCTCCAGCTGTGCCTCCACCATGCTCTCACTCAGGAGGAAAGAGAAATGGTGTTCCCAAAAACCCACCCCCTTCCTCCCCCCCCAAAAAAGGTTGCCAGAAGAGTTTAGACACTGCAGTCTTGATGTTCCGAACGGGACTGGACAAAGATTATCCATCAGAAGGAATTTTTGTTTGCATTGCAGCTGGGGGTTATTCAGGAGAAAAGACGAGTTCACAAAATGTGAGTTGTACCCAAGCAAAATATTTTTTTATGATGCAGAAAAGCCATTTCTTGGCTGGAAAGGGATGGGTTAGGGCCAAAAACACTGATGAATTTTTGATGAGGAATCGATATTTCAGCGAATAAGTCATAACAGAGGAAAAAACCCTCAAAAAACCCCAACAACAACAAAACCTTCAAATGTCCATCAGAGCAAAGTTGATCAGACCAGGGGGAAAAAAACAACCAAAACTTGCAGACCAATCACATCCAAAGGCTATTCCCAACTTTCTACCATGTTCTCTTGGCAGGGATAGAGATTCCAAGAGAAATGGCATTGTCCTGCCCTGGCTGGGCTGGAATCCAGACCCTCAGTTCCACTTTTCCAAGGGTTAACTGGGATTTATCACTGGTACTGCAGCACCCCCTACATGTCCCTGTCACTGAGCAGAGCTCGGGGCCATCATGCCCTAAACACTCACAAAACATTGGGAATGTTTGGGACGTGCTGGGGATTGAAACACTCAAATGCAAATGGATTCAAGGGAGGGAGAGGCCTGGCTGGACTGCTGGGCCTGAGCATCCCCTTGGGAATGGTTGGTGTCACCTCTGATTCCCAACATCCCTCTGGGTGTCCTCCAGGTTTTGGGACATGACTGACAGCCAGATCATGGAATCCTGGAATGGTTTGGGTGGGAAGGGACCTTAAAGCCCACCCAGTGCCACCCCTGCCATGGGAAAGGACACCTTCCACTGCCCCAGGTTGCTCCAAGCCCCTGCCCTGAGGCACTTCCAGGGATGATGGCCCTATCACCTGGCCCTTGGCCAACACATACCATTGTCCTCTTTGGGGGCTGATCCTGTCTCTTCCCATCAAGTTTCCAAAAGGAAATACAAAAGCAGAAAATGGACATTTCAATTCTCCTCATCCAGGTTTAGGAGTGGGTGACAGCACAATAAATTCCCAGGAGATGCACACACAGGATTCCTAAAAATCACATCTGTTTTTCCATGCATGGATTGTGTTCTGTCATCCAGTGTTGGAATCCAGGGACCACCAGGAACTCTGGACAACTCACTCATGTGGATACACTCAGTCCCTGAGGTGAATCCCATCCCTTGAGAATTCAGGGATGGAAAGGATCAACCCCCTGATGGAATCAGTCAGCAGCTCAGTAAAAGCAGCCTCAGCCCTCCCCATTCCCTCTCACAGAGATTTTCTAATTGCCTTGGGGAGGACGAGCTCTTTCAGAAAGGAACACGAGGCATAAATCAGCCCCAAAGATCTGGATTGATCCGTTCCAGACAAAAGGAAAAGAATCAGTTCAGTCGCGTCTCTGCAAAGCAGACGAGACTCAGAATGTTAAATATGAGCCTGGTCAGGCTGTTCTGAGCCTCGTGCTGGAGCTGCCATTAATTGTATCCCGATTGCCATTAATTGTATCCCAGGTGCCATTAATTGTATTCCAAGTGCCATTGATTGTATCCCAGCTGCTCCGGAGCTGGGAAGCAGCCAAGGCTGAGCTGGCCTTGGGGACAAAGGAGCTGCGGTTCCATGGGAACTGTCCCGGTGGCCCTGTGCTGATCCCAGGGGCCTCAGGGGAGGATTTCACCCTCCAGCACAGTTTTAACTCTAAAGAAGCTGTTTGCAAAGGAGCAGCCTCAGGTGAGGCAGCTGTGAAAAGGCAGCCGGAAAGCAAAGGTGACAAAGGGACAAGGACAGGGATATCATGGCAGAGATGCCACTAAGGACACTGGGAATTGTTTGGATGGAGCTTTTCCAGCTCAGCAGTTTTCCCGTTCAGGAAAAGATGCAAAGCCCTGGCCATGGTCAGTCTGCTCCTGGAGTGTCAGGGAGGGCAGGGGGCACCAGGAGCACTCCCTGCTCCCTCAGGCCTCACCTGGCCATGGACTGTACCGAGGGATGAGCCTCCCACCCCCTCTGGGGCTGTCCAAGGCCACAAAAACCCCCGGAAATTGAACCCAGGGATCAACCAGCTTCCCAGTGCTTCCCAGTTTGGCTTCCCCAGTGCTGGGTTCAACCAGGGATTGAGCCCAGCACTGGGGAAGCCAAACCTGCAGCCAAGGGTGTGGAGGAAGCTTTGATCCCATTCCACTCCAATAAAAACGTGTTTGGATGTGGTGAGCCAAGGAAATAACTCCAGTGCAACCATTCCTCCATTGTTTGGCAAACCAAAAGCTCTTTAAAGGGCAGCGATGAACAAAGCGTGCCCCGAGGGCCAGGAGCCCGAAATGTGAGCCAGATCCGAGCCCCTGCCCAGCCTGGGAACCGCTCAGCTCTCGCTAATGAGCTCTTTGTGAGGCTGAAAGAGCGGCCAACAAACACCAACAACGCCCGGAGCTGCAGCTTGGAGCGAGACCATTCCCAGGCAGGGAGAGATCTCAGAACACCAGAACTCATCAATAGACCCAAAGTGAAGTTTTCTCTTCTCTTGCTGCAATCTGCCCGTGTAAAGCTTTTTTACAGCCTCTGCTTGATTCGTGTTCAGCTCTGCCCTCGCTGAGGTTTTTCACTCCTTGGGATTACTGATTAAATTCTTTGTGTGAGTAAAATTCCAACTGGAGCTGAGCAGTTCTGACTCACAGGGTTTTGTGCCTGGCTGGACTCTGTAAAACAGGCCCAGAACAAATGGCTGTGAGGCCAAAATTCTGCGAGTGAGGAGGAGGAACCCTGGGCAGAGCAGCCCTAAAGATGTGTGTGCTTTTTCCTCAAGGTTTTTCCAATAACTCCATGAATGGAGCATAGGATGGAGAAAGGTCTAAAAGCAATTTGCTGCTCTGAACTGGGGAGAATAGAACTAAACTAAACTCAGTTATTGCAGCAGAAAGGGAAACACACATTAACTCTGCTCTGAGTCACCAGGCAGGAGCTCCTCAGAGCCCAAATCCAGCTGGAGCTCTGCAATGTAACATTCCAAGGCCACTGCTCTTAAACTTGGCCCTGCATTGCTCCTACACAGCCCCTCTGATTCAAAACCTCCCAGATTTCCAGCAATTGTGCCCAGAACCTGGGTCCCAGCACAGGAAGGACACAAAGGATGTGGAGCTGCTCCAGAGCTGGAGCCCCCTGGAGCCAGGCTGGAAGAGCTGGGAATGTTCACCTGGAAAAGGCTCCAGGGAGAGCTCAGAGCCCTTCCAGGCCCTAAAGGGGCTCCAGGAGAGCTGGAGAGGGACTGGAGACAAGGGATGGAGGGACAGGACACAGGGAATGGCTCCCACTGCCAGAGGGCAGGGCTGGATGGGAGATTGGGCAGGAATTGTTCCCTGTGAGGGTGGGCAGGCCCTGGCACAGGGTGCCCAGAGCAGCTGTGGCTGCCCCTGGATCCCTGGCAGTGCCCAAGGCCGGGGTGACAGATCTCATCCCATGTTTGTCTCTGATCTTGCTGTGCCCCTGTGGGTCAGGATCAGCTGTGGAGGATTTCACCAGATCAGTTCCTGTCTCCCTTGTGCCAGAGAAAACAGGGAGAAATCAGTTTCCCTGGAATCTATGGAGAAAACAGCACTGTTGGCTGATATACCCCTGGTTAAAAAATTATTATTTGGTTCAGGTCAAACTGGAATAAAATCACGGAATTCCAGAATGGTTTTAAGTTGGAAGGGACTGAAACCCCATCCAGTCACGCTCCCTGCTGGGGGCAGGGACACCTTCCACTATCCCAGGGTGCTCCAAAGTCTGTTCAACCCTGAACAGTTCCAGGGATGGGGCAGCCACAGCTTCTCTGGGCACCCTGTGCCTCCCCACCCTCACAGCCAGCAATTCCTTCCCAGTTCTCAATCTTCCTCATATCTCATATATTAGCAGATATAAATAAACAAAGCCTGCAAAATCTGGATTCCTCACTCCTGAAGCAGCAGGGAATGCACGTTTTATGGGAGTAGGAGCGATTTTTTCTGTTTTCTATATTTTGTTTTAATGCTGAACCCTTTCCATGGGAGCTGGGGAGTGCTGAGGCTGAGCTGAGCTCTGCTCACCTGAGCTCAGCCTGGGCTCCCCTGGGCTGTTCTGTGCCAGAGCCCTCAGCCCTGCAGGCCCCTTCCTGCCATTCCCAAGGACCCTGACAGATCCCAGAGCACAGGGGGTTTTCCTTTGCCTCCCTGGAGCGTTCTACAATCAGCTCTGGCCCCTCGTGAGGGGCAGAAGACACGAAGTGGAGGAGGGAGAAGCTGCAGGACGTGGCCAAGGCATCACCCGAGGGAGGCTCCAAGGGCTGGGGCTGTGAGATGCTCCCTCAGCTCCTCTGTTTGCAATCCCAAAAGCTGCTGCCCAGCAGAGCCTGATTTACGTGGCCAGGAGAGAACAGGGTCATTATTTCCCAGAGCTGTTCAGAAGCTCCTGAGCTGGAGCAAGGACCAAGCAAGGCTGCTACAGCACAGGAATGAAATTGTCTCTTTATTTTAAAGCATCGCAGTAAAATAAGGCTTTGAAATCTCACTGCTGCCAAGAGATTGGTTCCTTTCTTTAATTCCCCCCAAAGATTATATGGATAATACTTTTTTTTTTTTTTTAAGGATACAAAGTTGTCTAGTTACATTTCCTACTCACTGCAGGGAAAAATATGTTTTTAAATGAAAAATTATTCATTTTTAATGGAATCTGGCTGTAAAGGTCAGTTAAGCTCCTTCAGAAATAATCAAAGCCATATTATTGTCAACTCCTCTAAAGAGTCACATTGCTGCAATAATTTCCGAGTGATTTTCTCTCTCCTTTCCCTGCTGCAGAGCCTTTCTTTCAGTTGCCAAACCCGATGAGTTCTGTGAGTTATGGAGCTTTTTGCTGGGTGTTTTAGGAGATAAATGCACAGCCCTGTGAATGCTGCAATGTTTCAGCTGAATCATTTCAGAGCAGGCAGCACATCCAGAACTGTGTGAGGTCTGTCAAGCCCAGCTCCAGGGATGGGATGGGGGGCAGAACTCAGGGCTGGGCCATTGCCCAGGGGCTGCTTTTCCAGGAGTTCATCACACAGAGCCTGCAAAACAACCCCAGCTCTGCCTCTCCTGCCAGCCCTGCCCACAGCAGCACAGCTGGGGACACCTGGGCTCTGTGCACCAGGGCTGTGCAGGCAGGGAAGCAGAGGGGATGGAACAGAGCTCAGGCTCCCCAGGTTCCCCAGGTTCCCCAGGTTCCCCAGGCTCCCCAGGTTCCCCAGGCTCCCCAGGTTCCCCAGGCTCCTCAGGCTCCCCAGGCTCCCCAGGTTCCCCAGGCTCCCCAGGCTCCCCAGGTTCCCCAGGTTCCCCAGGCTCCCCAGGCTCCCCAGGCTCCCCAGGCTCCCCAGGTTCCCCAGGTTCCCCAGGTTCCCCAGGTTCCCCATGTTCCCCAGGCTCCTCAGGCTCCCCAGGCTCCCCAGGCTCCCCAGGCTCCTCAGGCTCCCCAGGCTCCCCATGTTCCCCAGGCTCCCCATGTTCCCCAGGT
>VWYP01016623.1:49454-78756 GCA_013400435.1 Pycnonotus jocosus | reverse complement strand
GGAGCCTTTATTCCCTGTTCAGTCCCAGAATCACCAATTCCAGGTGCTCTGGGAGCCTTTATTCCCTGTTCAGTCCCAGAATCACCAATTCCAGGTGCCCTGGGAGCCTTTATTCCCTGTTCAATGCCAGAATCACCAATTCCAGGTGCTCTGGAGCCTTTATTCCCTGTTCAGTCCCAGAATCACCAATTCCAGGTGCTCTGGGAGCCTTTATTCCCTGTTCAATGCCAGGGGAAGCTCAGGGAGCAGAGTGAGGCTTTCCCTGTTCAATCCCAGCTGGAGGGGACAGGAGCTGGGTCCTGAGCAGTGCCCAGGACAGGGACCTGATTCCCTGTGCACAAACCCTCTGCAGGCCCTCGTGGGGCTGCAATAAAGGCCAGGGATGACCTTTCCAAGAGGAGCTGGGATTGCAGAAATTGGGCAAGAACAGAAACAGCAAATCCAATCCAAAGGATCTTTTTTCCAGTAAGAGCAGTCACTGCTGCCTTTGGGAGGGATGTTATTTTTCCAGCTTGGCATCAGGATTTACCCACATCTGCTCACCACTGGGCTGGTGGAGGGATCTCTCCTCCATGCAAAGAAGGAACAGCACCTGTGAACAGGAGTGAAGCCCAGGACTGAGGCCAGGAGCCGTCTGCAATTCTGTGGTCAGAGCTGCAGAAATAACTCCTGCTTCAGGTCACTGAAAATCACCCAAATGGAGAAAAAAAAGGTTCTTTTTTATTTCTTCCTTTCTCTTTTTCCTTCCTGGCAGGATAAACTCTCCAACAACATTTCTTTCAGGTCAAGTGAAATGTTCTGTACTGTCTGCAAGGAATTATTTCATTTAACTTTCAAATTGCAGCTTCCTGCTTTGCTTTTTGTTTCCTCGTGTGTGAATGGGAGGATCTTGGACACCCACTCAAAATATTATTTAGAAAAGGCTGAAATGGGAAGTTTCAAGTTTCCTTTCCACAGCAATAATCAAATGAATTGAACATGAATGTGGAAATGCAATAAATCATTTCAATTCTGTAATTGTTATGAAACAAAACACTCCAGTTACGCTTTTTTCTTTATTCTTTGCCTTTGTTTTTGGCTGAGCTCCGTTGAATTCCATAATTATTTATATTCCAACATGAAGGGTTTAACCTCAGGATGCACTGAGCAGCCTGGGGGAGTGATAAAATTGGATGAATCTACTCCTAAATCATTCCTTCAGCCCCAAATCTGCCTCTGCCAAGCAGAGGAATGATGGCTCCACCAGCAGCATTTTCAGGCTGATCTCAGTGAGCTTTGGGCATCCTCACAGTGCAGGAATTCCCTGGGTTTCCTTGAAATATTGACCAGCCCTCTGCCTGCTTTGTCCTGTTTATTGCTGTGCTGGGTCACTGCCCCAAGGCTGCCAGGGCAGGGAGGGTTTGGACAGGCCAGGATTTGGGGTGTCTGTGCAGGGCCATGAGCTGCAGTTATTGATCCCTGTGGGTCCCTCCCAGCTGAGGAGGTTCTGGGATTCCCTGGGATCCTTTGGAGGGTGAATTTTGACTGCCTGACTGCAGTGCCAAGAGAATGTGGCCTTTGATGGCAGAGCATGTCCTTGCTGGGGACATTTCTCCAGGTCTCTAAAGGGTGACCCCACTCAGAGCAGGTTTATGACCAAATCCATCCCATCCATTTGGTCTCCAGCCTCCATCTGCAATTCCCAGCAGGCAGACAGGGAGCTGGAGCCTGGCAAAGCTTTGCCTTGCAGGATGAAATCCTGTCCCCCAGCCAAGCCCACCGAGCTTTGTCCCCACGAAGGGCCCTGGTTCATTGGCAGACCTTGACTACAGCACTTCCCTTCTCATGTTTGTGAGCCCAGCTGGAAACCTCCCCCAGCCCCTGGAACAGCCCCGTGCTGGGCTCACAGCTGAGCTTTCCTGGGGGAAATAAAGCACAAATGAAAACTACAAACCATCATCAAGCCCTGATAAATGTTTTAGACACAGGCTGGGGCCAGGAGAAAAGGCTGGAATTAAACCACAGAGAAAGCTGGACCATCACTTGGGTTTTAATTTCTCTCTCTCTCTTTTTTTTTCTTTTCTTTTTTTTTTTTTTCCCTGTTATTTATCCCTGCTTAACTTTTCAGGAATCTCAGCTCCTGCGCACAGGCGTGGAAATTTTTATATCCTGACCATATGTGTTGGATGAAGTTGATTGAGTTGATGGACAGATTGATTGGGTTGATTGATGGATTGCTGAGCTGCCAGGGAGCTGCTCCGTGCTCCCCATGCTGAGGCTTTCCCTGGGATACCTCTGCAGCCCTGCTCTGCACCCCTGGGCCTCCACCAAAACCCCCAGCCCCTCCTCCCAGAGGGAGCTGTCCCTGCCCAGGGCAGGGGTGGCACTGGCTGGGTTTTAAAGGCTCTTCCAACCCAACCCATTCTAGGATTCTGTGATTCCATGATCATGTCAGCCTGGAATATCCAACACGGATTTGAGCACAGGATGTCAGATGCTCCCAAAGTGCTCCTTTGGAAGAGCCCTCAGGAACCCCAGCCCTGTGAGATCCTGTTTAACCTTTGCCATTTCCTTCCACGGCAGAACGAGAGCCACCAGCTGAGCAGGCAGCAGGGAATGGAACCCAGCACGGATTCCACAGGGCCACAGGAGACTGGCAAGGACCCTGTGACAGCACTGAAATGCCAGGAGCTGGGAATCTGCCCAGGAATGGGCACCTGCATTGCCTGACAGCTCCTGGAGTGTGGGCTTGGGGCACACCTCCCTCGGATGTGGGATCTGACCCTAAAGTTTCACAGCAAGTCCCAGCTCAGGGCAAGCCTGGGAGGAAAAATAAAAAGATGTAGAAGAGAAAAAAAAGCTGCTCTGCTCTGAGCTGAAATTAAATACCAGGAATATTCTGAGCAGCCAAGTTAAAGGGTGTCAAGCTGGGAAAGTGCTCTTAAGGTAATGAAAGAATGAGAAAAAAATCAAAACTAAAAATGAGACATTTGCCCAGAACCCTCCCTGGTGAGGAGCTGCTGCAGCTGGGCTTTGTCTTCCAGGAAAAAACCCAGACTGGGGTTTTGGGTTCAGGGAACGATGAAGAGAAGGATTCATCAGGGAGGGCAGCTCTCAAGGAGGTTGATTATCTGCTGGAGAGGTGATGGAAAAGAAATCAGGGAACAAAAGGTGAGGCAGCTGCTAAAAACCAGGGACAAAATCAGGAATAAGCAAACATTAACAAGAGCCAGGTTACTGCTCTAATGTGCCAGGCAGGAGGGAAGGCAGCGACCCCAGAGTCACTTTTAATTTAGCATAAGATTTGAAATTGTGCTAAAAATGCATCTGAGTCCTTTGATTTTTCACAGCAGATCCTGAAGCTTTGTGGGAAAATAAGGAAGAAAAGTAAACCTGAGGGAAACAGCCAATGGCCAGGAAATGTGGGGCCTTATTCCAACCAAAATTCCTTTACAAGGAAGAGTCTTGCCTCGAATGCCCCTGGGGTCCTTTCCTCATTATTACTCTGGGAATCTGAGGATCTGAGCTGTGATTTGAAGGGGATTGGGAATATGCCCAAAGCAGTCTCAGGGTGAGAGCCCAGGGAAACATCACCCGACCATCTCAGGGCAGGTCAGCCCTGCTGCTGCTACCCCAGCTGGTCCTGCCCAAAGTTCACACCGAATTTAATTCTTTTAAATTGAAAACTGGATTTTTGGTGACCTGGGTCACCTTCTCTTCCTATGGAAAACCTTCCTACAGAAGTCCCATAATGGCACACACAGATAAATGTGGGGTTTTTCTGTGGAATATTAACAACAACCAGCCTGTGCTGGTTTGAACAGAGCATTTCAGAATTTTTTATGAAACATTTTGGAGGATTAAGGAAATGTCACTCTTTCTCCAGGCAGTCCATCATTTCCTGCTCTGTTCCGTGGTGCACATTCCCAAAATAATCCCTGCTGGCACACAAGCAGTGGGAAGGGTATTGTCTTCCCTGGCAAGCTGAGAAAGGCAGGGGCGAGGCTGTGAAAGTGCTCAGGGCTAAAAGGGATTTCAGGCAGCCCGGAGCCAGCGGTGAAATCCTTCCCTGCAAAGCAAACGGGGCAGCAGCACGGGAGCGGCCAGGGCAGGAACTGGGCTCTGCTTTCCCCAGGGAATGGGAATCCAGGCTCTCACCCCCTCCAGGGGATTTGACTAAACACAGATCACATGGAAATGGTGACTCCAGCAGGAGCTCCCTGTGCTCTCCAGGCTCGAAACTGACTGAATCCATTCTCCCCCCGGGAGATGAACGTGTGATCACATCTCTCCCTACAACCAACATCGTCTCCCTGCATCCCTGCCACCTCCGCCTTCCTTGCGAGATGAACCAACTGATACATCCCTAATTAAACCCTGAGCAATCATCCCCAGCTCCAGTCAGCTTTCAGATCTGATGCTGCTATTCCTGAAAGATGGCAAGTGTGCCTGAAAGCTCCTCTGCTTTTCCCAACTCCCCTTGATCTAATAAAGGATAACATTGCTGCCTCACAGCCTGGGCTGGGCTGGAGAAAATCCAACCCTTCCTAAGGGGAATTTTGGTTGTCCCAGTGGGTTCAGGGGGATTGTTCCTGTGAAAATCCACCTGGCAGTGGGATTTGCCTGGGTGGTCACTGAAGGAGGACCAGCATTTCCTGCTCTGAGGAGTTCACAGCTTTGTGCTTCCAGGGGTTTCACTGGAGCTCTTGGACCTCAAGAAGTTGCTCAGATCAAAGCTCAGTGCAGTTTAGACAGAGCTACTACTGCTCTGAGCTGCTGCCACTCCCCAGTGCCCAAAGACACCTGGATTCTGCTGAATTTGGCTCAATCAATCCCAAAGCAGAGGCCACAGAGCTGTGAGAGCTGCTTGGGTCTCTGAGCTTGCCCAGCATCTGAAGTCCAGCATCTGCTCCAGGCTGGAACTGTCAGGAGGATCCCAGGTCCAGAAACCAAAGGGATGATTTAGAGGGCTCTGGGATTCAGCTCATCCTCAGCCAGAGGGGCACAGAGCTAAAAATGGGGAACTGGACACAGAAACAGCAACAGAGGAAAAGGGAAAGTCAGGAAAGTTCTATAGGAAAGCTCTCAGCAAGGGGAGAGAGGACTTCAAACTGCCCCATTGTCCCCAGGGCTTCCAGCTGTAGGGAAGTGTCCTCGTGCTAGAGGCAAACCCCAGTGCTGGTGGTGTGGGAGGTGTGGAAGAGGAGAACCAGGATGGGAAAAGCTGGATTAGGAACCTGGTGCCCCTCTTGTGTCCCTCAGGGTACTCTGGAAGCTCTCATTGCACTGATCCCCTTTGGATCCAGAATCCTTCTGGCAAAAGGGAGCAGCTCCAAAGGCCAGGAACGCCCAAAGCCCAGAGTTGTGCCTGCTTTGCTGATGTTGATGTGAAATGTGCTCACCCTGAGCATGGCCAGCACCCACTGCTCCCACCCTGTCACAATGGCCAGCATGGATCCATGGCTGGGCAAAGCAACAATGGAATAAGGCAATTTGTAAATCAATTAACTCTGCTCAGGGCTGCACCTCTCTGGCTTGGCCAGAAGAGCTTTCCCAGGGGAATGGCAGCAGGGATAGCCCTTGCTCAGCTGTGCAGGATCACAGAGCTTCTCCTCCAGAGCTCCCCCATGGAGCAGCCCAGCTCCTGCCTTTCCCCTGTCAGCCTAACTCGCTGCAATTCCTCTCCAGGGGAGTTGCTTTCCCTGCAATCACACTCTGCAAAGTTTCTCCTCTTCCCATGTCTTGTCTCACTTCAGCCAGTGACTCCTGCAGCCCTCTGCCCTCCTGGATCACCCCTGGGACATGAGGGGTGCCAGTGGAACACAACGAGCCTGTGATTCCCACACAGCCCCTGCCAGGCCAGCAGCTTCCTCCCAGCTCCATCAGCCACCTCCAGCTGCTCTCAGAGACTTTTCTGTAATGAATCTCCCACCTCTGGAGAAGGATCCTCCAGGACTGGATTCCCTCCCTTGTGCCTCCCTGCCAGCCGTGGATCCCAATGCTCTGGGATGCCAGCCCTGCTCACTCCTGCCTGCAGGAGGGCAACTGTGAGATCCACAGCCAACTCCCATTAAAGCACAGCGATTAAAGGATTTCTGGGCACTTCTGAAGGATTCTGTGATTCCAGGGAGCCCTGGATCCCTGCTGCCTTCAGGGACACTCTGCAGGCAGCACTGGGACATCTCAATGCCAGCACAGCTCCCAGGGACAGGGATTCCTCAGGAGCTCATCCGAGCAGTGCCAAGGGGAGCAGACATCCAGAGGGGTTTGCTGTGCAGGGATAATCATTCCTGTGGTCTCTGATGTGCCCCTAAACACAGCCCGGTGTGGGGATGCTCTGATCCAGGCCCTGGATCCAGGACTTCTCCCTCCAGCACTCCCAGACCAGGGTCAGACAAACACCAACATCCCTTCATTGCAGTCACCTTCAAGGAGGGAGCTGCAGAAGGCTCTCCCCTCCCTGTGCCCTTGCCTGGAGCATTACAGCCTCTGCTGATTGCATTAATTCCCTTTGGAAATGCGGTAATGGCATCTGACATCTCCCGGGGCACACTGCGGGAAGGAATTTGCAGTTTCAGCCCTAATGAGGAGCAAATTGCTGTCCCCAGCCGGGCTGTGGCCTGATGGTGCCATCACAGCAGGCACCGTGTGTGACTGGGAGGAGCAGACAGCCAGAGGAGTCACCGAGGGCTCACACGTGGTGGAACTGCAGCTGGAGAGGGCAAAGCTCAGTGCCAGCTTTCCCTGGGGGATGAGAACAGGATTAGCCCTGCACAAAACCACTGCCATTCATTCACTCTGCCCTTCTCGCCCTTTTCTCAATTTACAGCCACTTGGGTTGGATGGATTTGGTTTCAGGCACCGAGGCTGTGGCAGAGCTGTGGAAAAGAGGCTGTTCCAGGTGAATTCAGTCTTTATTGAATTTGAACCTTACAATGGCAGGCCCTGCACTGCTCCAAGGGCCTGCAGTGCTGGACAGACTGCCCAGGAAGCAAATCCTAAAGCCTCATAATCCCTCACTAATGAGCACCAGGCCTTGCCAACCCTCAGCTCCTGGTGCTGCTTCCATGACAAGCTCCTCTGCCTCCTTTCCTAAGAGGGAGGAATTCGGGAATGCAGAAGGAAAAGAGCTGCCTGTGGCCAGACAGGATCAGTCATGGCCCAGGAACTGAAGCCAAGCGTCCTGAATTTAATTATCAGGAATAGTTACTGGTTACTCCTGGTTTTACTAATGGTGTTCCAACACTTCTGATGGATTGCAGGGCCACAGAAGAGGGAGAGGCCCATTCCAGCTGCCTGCAGCAGCTCTTGGATCGGAGCATTAGATTTGATTGTCTAGCTCAGCTCCCAATTCTGATAATGAGAAAATCCAGGGGCTATATTTAACTCCTGCTTCTGGGGAGCCTTGTCACAGCTCCTTCCTTTGTTCTTCCTTCTCGTGTTCAGCAGTGCTCAAACAAAATATTCCCTGGATTGGAGTTCTGCTTTTCCACAGAGCCTCTGTTCTTGTGTTCAGCACAGCTGAAACAAAATATTCCATGGATTTGGGGCTCTCCATTACCACAGAGCCTCTGCTCTGTCCCTGCCTTGCCCTGGCTGAAGCAGGAACCCTTCAGGTGAGGCTTTATTTGGAGGGCTCACCTGGATCCCTGCCTGCCCCCAGGGATGAGCAAGAGCCAGAGCTGCTCTGTGTCCCCTCCTGCTGCAGCACTGGGGTCACATCCAGCTGAATTCCATCAGCACTCTGGAACAGAGGCACCCTGTGGAAATGCTGGCCTTGGGGTCAGGGGGTGCCTGACTAATTAATAAAGAACCTTGTCTGCTTCAGACATGGTAAGGAAAATTCGGAATCAACCTGAACTTAGGGAACATTCCAAGCAAATGTTTGATGAGAAATTTTGCATGTTGGGGCAGTGTGAGGGAGTGAAAGCTGATCTCTGTGAGGTTGCTGGGACTTGGGATCACCCTGGTTTGACACCCCGCTTTTGTTGGGATCACCCTGGTTTGACACCCTGCTTTTGTTGGGATCACCCTGGTGTGACACCCTGCTTTTGTTGGGATCACCCTGGTGTGACACCCTGCTTTTGTTGGGATCACCGTGGTTTTCCACAGCCATGTTCCCACAGAGCTGTTCCCTTGGACTGTGAGGCTTCAGGACACCCTGAGCCCACCTGGTCCCTTTTTATGGACACAGTTATTTAATGCTCATTCCAGTTGTTTGCTGATGCTCAGCTCTGTCAGAAATGAAGGTTTGGGCAGATCCTGTGGGAAAGGTCCCGTCCCTCTGGTGTCACCTGATGTCTGAGGTGCAGCTGGAGTGACCCTCAGCTCCCATGTCCCTGGGAGGGCTCCCTGGCAGCAGCTGTGGCTGGGCATGGTGGCACAGTGAGCAATGGGCCAACATTGCCATTTTTAAATCCTCTGTTCTGTTCAGCTGATTTAGAGCCAAGGGTTTATGAACCAGAGTTGGCAGGGAAGGGGAAGCTCTGGGAGCAAAGATTCCAGCAGAGCCCTGTGACACTTCCCATGCCACAAACCTGCTTTTTCTTATTGTCTTTTTTGAACTTTTGAGACTTTGTGTGTGT
This sequence comes from Pycnonotus jocosus, assembly GCA_013400435.1. Taxonomy (NCBI): domain Eukaryota; kingdom Metazoa; phylum Chordata; class Aves; order Passeriformes; family Pycnonotidae; genus Pycnonotus; species Pycnonotus jocosus. The sequence continues at coordinate 70,192 of VWYP01016623.1, read as the reverse complement.
TCAAATCAAAAGTTTGAACTGATGCTGCCTTGAAGGGATTGCTGGCCCAGTGATTTAAGCTGTTTCTCATAACAGATCGAGATTCTTCTCCTGCTTTGGAGCAGTACCAAGGTAATTACTGCCAGGGCCTTTGGCAGGGCTGTCTTGCTCAGCTCTCAGCAGCTGCTGGGATTCCATCAGTGCCTTTATTTTATGGGACATGAACTCATTTGGAACAGAGAACAAGGAAGTAGGAAAGAAGCAGCAGCATCATTTCAACTTCTGTATCCTAAGGGAATTCGAGCATTGTTTCTTTTTAAAGAAACAATCACCAGCACATTGAGAATTGCTGGTGGAACCCCATATCCCACTCCCATTTGGATTTCTCTGCTGATGTGACCCCATTGTCTTCAGAGTATTCCACACTCAGAGGAAACTGAGCCATCAGTGAATGGAGGAAACTCCCCAACCATCACAATTTTTCTCTGTTATTTGACCCTGGGATCATGTACCTCGTGGACAATACAGCTTTGTTCTCCAAACCCCTGGAGGAGAACATTTCCCAGAACTAATTCCTGCAATGTTTTCCTGGATGGCACAAGGCAGCTCTGGAAAATGGTGTGGAGAAATTCAAGGCAGGGCCTGGACAAGAGAAATTTTGTGTCTTAACTGTGGCCTTCCAGTGCCTGAAGGGGCTCCAGGAAACATGGAGAGGAACTTGGGACAAGGGAAGGAGTGACAGGACACAGGGAAAAGGCTTCCCACTGCCAGAGAGTGAAGAGAGGACAGAGAGAACAATCTGCAAGTGCAGAGGGACAGGGACAGAGTGTGCCCCATCACCAGGACAGGGAGTCCCAGCTGGCAAGGACAGGGGTAATGTTAAAAACCCCAAATGAGATCCCCAGGGAGCTCTGCAGGGTCCAGGGTGCTGCTGAAGCTCCACCAGAGCCCCAAACAGAGACTGACAAATGCACAATGATTGAGCCCAGGAAACCCCATCTGGACTGGAAAAAAGAACTCCAAAACCTCTCTGGGTTCCCTGGAAACCCCTAAACCCCCTGAACAATTTCCCAAACCTTGTGCTGACCCTCTCAATGTTCTCCATTCACCCCAATCTCCCATGTCCATGGTACCTACAGGGTGTCCCTTCCCTGGGCAGGGATTCTCCAACCTGCCAGGCCCAGGGTGGCATCTCTTCATTAAAACCTGACACAGCCAGCCCCAAATTAGTCCTGCTAATGAGCTGGTGGCTTAAAATACCCCAGGCATAATGCAAAACATATGCAAATGAGGCTGCAGCAACAGATTGAGCCCATGAACCTTCTGGAAAACTTCAGAGGCTGGAACAGGGCATGTGGGAAGAGCTTTAAACCCAGGGACAGAAGGAGAGTGGAGTGAATTAAAGGTGCTTTGAAGGGAACCTGTGGCCATGAGAGCTGGGGAAAGGCACAAAGGAAGCACCACGTGGATGCTCCAGCGGAGGATGAAGGGGCTTTTGATCTCAGTGCACCCTGCAGAGCTCCAGACCCTTAACTGGAGTGTTTAATTAGGAGCCCTGTTTAGATTTCACGTCCACAGGCAGCAGGGAGGGAGGTGCTTCCAGAGGGATTTCAGCCTGTACACAGGGAGCCACCCTCCATCCCTGAGTGCTCCAGGGATTTATTGCTTCCTGCTTTTCCCAGGCTTTTCCCTCAGGAGTTGGAACTGAAGGAGCCTTTATTTGGGTGGGAGGTGCCCAGCTTCTGTGACTCCTTCTTGGCTCAGAGCTTGGACTTCTCCAGACTCTGCCATAATTCCAGTACAATAAAAGATCATAACTAAAGCACCTGTTCCAGAGCCCCTCTGTCACAGGAGAGAACACAAGATGATTTATGTAGGACTGGGAAGGACATTCCAGCCCACTGCACCCTCAGGACCATTAACACCATTTTATGAATCTGAAATTAACTTTAAAATTAGAGTTATTCCTTAATCCCTGCTGCTGTGGCTGGGTCACTGTTCCACAGCCTTCTCCTCATCTTCCAGGCTATTGGGGGGGGGGTTTGTGCCAAGTCTGGCTTGTAAGGAGAGGATTTTTCTGCCCCACTGGGGGCTGCCCATGAATATATTTGTGGAGTTGATCTTCTCGCCCAGCTGGAAACTGCTGGAGTCACTCTGGAGAGGTTGAAGAGAAAAGGCAGATGCTAGAAGGGCTGTGGCTCTTTATCTCTTGGTCAGAATTCATAAAGTCATGGAATATCCTGAGCTGGGAGGGATCCACCTGGATCATTGCAACCCCTGTCCCTGCCCAGCCCCCCCAACAATCCCACCCTGGGCATCCCTGGCCCTGCACAGACCCCCCATCAATCCCACCCTGGGCATCCCTGGCCCTGCACAGACCCCCCATCAATCCCACCCTGGGCATCCCTGGCCCTGCACAGACCCCCCATCAATCCCACCCTGGGCATCCCTGGCCCTGCACAGACCCCCCATCAATCCCACCCTGGGCATCCCTGGCCCTGCACAGACCCCCCATCAATCCCACCCTGGGCATTCCTGTCCCTGCCCAGTCCCCCCCAACAATCCCACCCTGGGCATCCCTGGCAGCGCTGTCCAAAGGCTCCTGGAGCTCTGGCAGCCTCGGGGCTGGGACCATTCCCTGGGGAGCCTGGGCAGTGCCAGCACCAAATGGGGGAAGAACCTTTTCCTACAATCCAGCCTGATCCTCTGTGGCACAGTTCCAGCCCTTCCCACATTCAAGTGGGCTGAATTCAGACCAAAAAGGTCAATAAAGTCGTCCCTTCCAAAATTCTGGATTCCATCACCTTTCTTTACTACTCTGGAGAGGGAGGAATAATTTGGTACCCAAAGCTGATTTCCCCACTCTTCTAGAGGGGTAATGATGTGGTTGGCTCTTGCAATTAAGGGATGAATATTATGTGTCCATTAAGGAAGGTTTTAGTGATGTATAGTTATGTTACTGTGATTTGTTGTTTGGACATCCTTTGTTCTCTCCACAGCCCCTTTCCCCCTGTATGGTTGCCAAGGGGCAGCCTTGGTACTCAGAACATGTGGAGGGAGGACTGTGCCTGTGCCCTTGCATGAGGCATTTGGGAGGAGGGCAGGCTTGTTACTAGGAAGTGTGGCATGACAACAGCTGACCTCCAGTTGTGATGAGCCAAGATCAAGCAACCCGGCAACCATAAGTTATTGGAAGTTACACAGATTTAAGTTTAAGCTTCCAATTATGAGAGTTGTAATGTTCATTAGAGATGAGTTCAAAGGTTATGATGTTGCTGCAGAAGTTTGTCTCACCTGTTGTGTACCCCCATTTCCCAAAGAACCCCCTTTTTACCTTCTCTGCCAGGTTTAAAGCTGCTATTACCCCCCGTGTCACTGCCAGCCATTTTCGCTACTTTGTTCCCATCCATCAGGTCCCTCAACTCCGCCTATTCTCCACCCACTGCCCCTGCTATTCCCTGTCTGTCATCCGACCTCAGACACTGCCCCCTATTCAAAGCAGGAACAGTCCCAAGGTGCAACACTCTGCAATCTGCATTAATTACCCCATGAAGACAACGAGCCAGAACAAAACCAAGGTCCACCACAAACTCCCCGGAATGAGCACTGCCTGCAACCACATCGGGAAGCCACAGCTCCACAGTTGCCTTCTCACCCTAACTGCAGTGCCCTAGAAGGAAGACACCCCTGGATCTGCTCAAGCCGAGTGAGCTGTCTGGAACCCCTCGTGAGGCAGGAACTCCCACTCTGCGGCGTGAGCAGGCAAAGTGGCCTGCACCTCCTGCTCTGCGGTGTGGTCAAACTGGGACAGCAGCAGCGTAGGCCACCCCTCAAGCCACCCCTATTAAAGAGCTGCTAATAAAGGCAATAAAGGAGACAACACTGACTCCTGCTCTGTTTATTTCTTACACAGCCAGGCTGCAGGAAAGAAGCCTCCACTCATGAACGGCAAAGAAGAGTTGACTGACAGGCTTTGGGAGCGGCTGGGGCTGGCTGATGCAACACCAGGGGTATAAAAGGAGGGGCAGCCAGCTTGTAGATGAGCACATGGTGGTTTAGTTCTGTGGTGCTGCTCTTTCTCCTTATTCAGTCTTTTGCTGTATTTTGTTAAAGTTTTTAATAAACTTTTGAAATTTTAAAAGTGGGCGTCATTTCTCACACCCACTATTTCTGTATTTCCATTCCCTCAGCAGGAGCAGAGGGAGGGCGACAGAACACAAGTGATAGACCCAGCAGAAGTTCAGGATAAAACTAAACCCTCGTCCATCGATCCAGGTAATGACTTGGAAATGGGAGTTTAGAGGAAGAGTTTTGTGCACAAGACCCCAGTGCTGAATTGAGCAGTTGACTGCAGGCGGTGGCAGGAGGCCCTCAGCGGGCAGGTCACACTCAGGGGATGTCCCTGGGGACAGCCAGGGTGGCTCTGAGCCTGTCCTGTGACACCCCCCAGCAGCTCCTGGGCCCAGTTTGCTCCCAGAGCCGGCTCTGGGCCTCACACTGGGCTGAGGCCAGGGCTGGCAGTGAGGGGGAAGGCAGGAGGGCAGGCTGCAAGGAGGGCAGGCTGCAAGGAGGGCAGGCAGGGAAGGATGGACGGATGGAAGGATGGAAGGATGGAAGGACGGGAAGGACGGGAAGGACGGAAGGACAGAAGGATGCTTCCCAAGGAAGGAAGGAAGGAAGGAAGGCAGGCAGGCTCAGCCTGAGGTCTGTTCCCCTTCAGGGCTGTCCCAGCCTGCAGGGCCACGGGAGGCAGAGCTGTGCCCTGGCTGCTGGCAGTGACAGTCACAGGAGCCCCTCGGAGCCAAGGAGGTTCTCCTGCTGTGAGGAGACTGCAGGCAAGTCCTGATCAAAGGGATCAGAGCTCAGCACCTCCTACAATCAGGTGGCAGCAGAGGGATGGGATCTTCTCCTACAGGATCTGCTCAAAGCCTCATTTCTGACAGAGGAGAGCAGATCAGCCTCAGCATTCCCATGGCTGGGACCTGCCCAGGATTCCCATCCTGAGAGCTGAGATCAGCTCCTGCCTTCTCTCAGGAGTCCCAGAGGATCACAGAATTCCAGAATGGTTTGGGTTGAAAGGATCCTAAAGGCCCATCCAGTGCCAGCACCTGCCATGGGCAGGGACACCTTGCACTGTCCCAGGGCTGCTCCCCTGTCCAGCCTTGCCGTGGCTGTAGCTGGCAAACAGCTCTCAGATAAATATCCCATATCAGAGCCCCAAACCCAACCAGCCTAGAAATAAAAACAAGTCCCTGGATTAGGTGGGGATAGGCTGAATTCAAACCCAAGCAGGGACCTCAGGCAAGCCCATTCAATCCTAATTGCTGCCATATCACTGCTCAAGGAAATGGGTGGTGTTAGACCCAGACCAGTCAGCTCTCTAAACCCAGGAAATGCAAACCCCCAGAAAAGGAAGTTCTGAACAGTAAACCAGGGTGTTTGTCTTGTGATCCTGGGTAGGTTCGTGTCTCCAACCAGCGACCTCACAAAACACAGCCTGGCCTTGGGCACTGCCAGGGATCCAGGGGCAGCCACAGCTGCTCTGGGCACCCTGTGCCAGGGCCTGCCCACCCTCCCAGGGAACAATTCCTGCCCAATCTCCCATCCAGCCCTGCCCTCTGGCAGTTTGAAGCCATTCCCTGTGTCCTGTCCCTCCAGGCTCTGCAGTCTCTCTCTGTGTTTGCTGTTGGCTCCCTCAGGCCCTGCAAGGCCACACTGAGGTCACCCCAAAGCTTCTCCTCTCCAGGTGAACAATCCCAGCTCTCCCAGCCTTTCCTCCCAGCAGAGCTGCTCCATCCCTGGGATCATCCTGGAGCCTCCTCTGGGCTCTCTGCAGCAGCTCCAGGTCCCTCCTGTGCTGTTCCCCAGGGCTGGGGCAGCTCTGCAGGTGGGCTCTCACCTGAGCAGATCTTCTGGGCTCTCCTGGTTGTCATCCCAGGGTTAATTTACTCAAGGGTAGGAAAAACCCTAAAAATTACAGTTTCTGCCAGTTCCTTGGGTTTGTCACTATGAAGAGGTGGCCTCACCAGCTCAGAGCTCTGTTTTTGTGGCTGGATCCACCAGGATCACTGGAATTCCACAGCCCAGAGTGTCCATCTCCCACAGGATTTTCTCTCCCCAAAGAGCCCCCAGGAACTGCAGGACTCACTCAGGGGAAGGCCACACTGCTCAGCAAAGGGTCCTTTTAATGCTGTGTCTTTTCCTAACCTGCAGTTAATTAATTGCCAATTAAGTCCCAAGCCTGGGCACTCCCTGCACATTAAAAGCAGGATACAAATGGGAGCACTCTGCTCTACACAGACTGGGATGTGCCTGGCCTGGAATGGGATTTGGGGAAGGGTTGAGTTCCAACCAACGTTCACAAATCTGTTATTAATGATCTGGAATTAATTGCTTATGAATTAACTCAAGGCCAAACCCCTGCACCTGGAGGCCTTAAACCAAGTGTTTTGAGCATTGTTCTCAGCTACCTGAGGGTGAAGATCAAACACAGTGTCCCCAGAAGGGCTGGGGGGACTGGCACCACTGGAGCAGGCACTGGGAGCACCTTCATCCCAGCCAGCACCAGGACCTGGCTCCTGGTTCTCCCTTTGGATCCAAATCCTGAGGCACCAGGACCTGGCTCCTGGTTCTCCCTCTGGATCCAAATCCTGAGGCACCAGGACCTGGCTCCTGGTTCTCCCTCTGGATCCAAATCCTGAGCCCTCTCTGGCCGTGTTCCCAACTCTGTGTGGCTCCCACAGTCACAGGGAGGCACTGGAGGGACTGGGAAAAATTAAGGGAACAGAGAAATTCTGGGGTTTCTCCCAGGGAGAACGAGCAGCATTCTCAGGTGGGCCAGGGGGAGTTTCCTCTCCCCTTCCCTGGGACTTTCCTCTCGTGCCCATGGAAACAGGGAGAGGATGATGGTGGGCACAGGTGGAGTGGGGATAATTACAGAGCTGGTTGGGAACACACCTGAGCTCACACACCTGTGGTCACACACCTCAAACACTCGAGTGTAGACACCTGAGCTCACACACCTGAGCTCACACACCTGAGCTCACACACCTGAGCTCTCACACCTGAGCTCACACACCTGAGCTCACACACCTGAGCTCACACACCTGAGCTCTCACACCTGAGCTCACACACACCTGAGCTCTCACACACCTGAGCTCTCACACACCTGAGCTCTCACACCTGAGCTCTCACACACCTGAGCTCACACCCCTGAGCTCTCACACACCTGTTCTTACACACCTGAGCTCTCACACACCTGTGCTCTCACCCCTGTGCTTTCACACACCTGAGCTCACACACCTGTGCTCTCACACACCTGTTCTTACACACCTGAGCTCTCACACACCTGTGCTCTCACACCTGTGCTTTCACACACCTGAGCTCACACACCTGTGCTCTCACACCTGTTGGCTGTGGCTCCCTCCTGAGCCCTGCACTGCACCCAGCAGCCCCAGAGCACAGAACCCTTTTAAGCAGCCCGGCTCAGCAAACCTGGATCCCTTTTATTCCCCTGGGCACACAAACCCTGGATCAGACCTCTCTAGGGGATGAACTGCAATTTTCCAGGTCATGCTGGCCCTCACCCTCACCTGGGGGTGCTGGGGCTCCTCACGAGCTACCTTTGGTGGGGAGAAATCCCACAGGGTGCTGCCAAACCCTTCCACACTTCCCAGCTATTCCCAGGGCTCTGGGCTGTAGGAACCGGCCCTCCCCAGGCTGGGGTCACAGCTCTGCTGGGCAGGACTGAGGGAGGCAGAAACATTAAAGTCTTGATTAACATCTCACCGTCCTCACAGAGCCTGAGTGTTGGTCTGGGCTCCTCCTAGAACTTTCCACACAATTGTGTCTGCTCCAAAGAAGTACTTTAAGGTAAATTGTTAATAAAAGCAAACTTCCAGGGGTTTGGGGGGAACAAAACTTTCTCCAGCCCAGCTCTAAGTGCTGCTGATTTTGTAGGAATGCAGAAGCACAAACAAGCTGTCCCCATTAGGTGCCCAGGTGATCCCAGGTGATCCCGGGTGATCCTGGATGATCCCAGGTGATCCCAGGTGATCCCGGGTGATCCCGGGTGATCTCAGGTGATCCCAGGTTATCCTGGATGATCCCGGGTGATCCCGGGTGATCCCAGATGGGTGATCCCAGATGGGTGATCCTGGGTGATCCCAGGTGATCCCAGTCCCCCTATCCATAGGGAGGGACCAGCAGGAATTTTAGCAGCCAGTAAATTGGACCCCTTGTCCCTCACAAGCTGTGGAATTATCCCTGAATTCCTGGTGAATTTGCCTGCAATGAGACACAAGAGCTGAAAGGTTTCCTCCCATGCCCAGCAGCATCCCAGGTGTGGGAGTGAGGGAGGAACAGATCTGTGAGGAGCACATTTGGCAGGAGCTGGGAAATGCCTTGGCTGAGCTCTCCAGAGCTGTTGTTTGACCACTGGAAGGGCTGGAACAATGTCAGTGTTGCTGTGTCTGAACAAAAATGTCCAAATTGTTCCAGGAACTCATCTCAGAGGTCACAGAAATGGGGCCAAAACTTCTCAGGAGAGAGACAGAGCTGTGTAGGAAATTAAATCTGAGCAAATGACTTGGGAACACAAACCCCAGCCCAGCCTGTGCCAAATCCCACTGGGATTTCTTTCCTGAAGCAGCACAGCTGGAGCAGAATCCCCCTGGGTAGAGGCCACTTCCATCCCTGGCCAGAGTTTGGAATTGAGGAAAACTGAGACCCCCAAAAAGCAAAAAACCCCCATTGAACCCAGGTGTGACAGAACATTCCTCAGGCACCCCTTCCCCACCCCACAGGAATTGTTTCCATCAGGTGTGGGAGCAGAGAGGGGCTCCCAGGGTCCTTGTTCCTAATGCAGAATTCCCAGCACCCTGCACAGCTCAGGGCACCCATCTCTCCCACAAACCCCTTCCTCCTGTCCCCTGGAACTGTGAACAAGGAATTAGACACAATTTTGTTTCCTTGTACCAGCTGCAAAGGGGAGTGGAGGTAATGTTATTGCAGAGTATTTTGCCTGTGAGCAGAATGATTTTGCTGAAATAAAGTGCTGGAGAGTCTCCTCACAGACTCAGGATTTGTGGCAGGACACCTCTGCCAGAGCCACGAGGAGGATGCTCCACTCCAGGCTCCTGAAACTCGTGTTATCCCTGGAAAGTCATCCCCAAAGTGCCCCTAATCTAATGCAAGTGGAAACAGGATGAGAGGTTCCACTTTATTCATTGAGTAATTCCAGCCTCGTTCTGTGATCATTACCCCAACTGCCGCTTCCTTTAAATCAAGTGGAATTGCTTTGCTCTCTCATTGCAAAATGAAACCAGTGAAATCCACTTCTTATATATGTGGAGCTTTGGAAAAAAAAGACAACACAAAACAAGAAAAATAGAGAATTTGGGAGAAGGGGAAAAGTGGGAATTTTTCCCTACTCATTTAATTTTCAAGGATAATGTAAACAAAGAAAGTGTAAAGCAAGAAAAAAGAAAATCTGGGATAAAAAGGTATTTGTAAGTACTCTAAACACATTTTAAGTATTTGTGCTCGCTAGGGAATGTTCTCCCTTTGTTCCAGCCCCACACTCTGGGTTGGGGTTTGCAGCTTGTTCTGCCAGCACAGGGACCTTCCCTACCCCTGTGCAGGACCTGCCCCAGCTGCAAAGGCACTTCCCACTGCTTTCCCTGCATGGAAACGGAATTGGAAATCAAATGTGAGGAGAAAACTCTGCTGCTGAAAGGTTCTTGTCACCTTGAGAGGGAAAGGGAGAGGCTGGGGCTGGTGACACTTCCCTGGCTTGGCTGGGAGTCTGTTCTGACAATGCAGCACCAGTTCTGCAGGTCTTGCATCACTGAGGATTTGGAAATGGGATTTGTTGCCTGGGAATGATGGCAGGATCCTTCCCAAGGCCTCTCTTCCAAGGCTTTCTACTCCAGCTCATTGCAAACCAGCAGAACTTCCCTCCCTCCCTGTGTCCATGAGCAGAGCCCTCCCTGACCCGTGGTCAGCAGAGGTCACAGTCAGAGCTGCCACCACAATCCAGTTTTCCATTTCCTCGCCCTCTGCAGCACTCTGGGCACACCCTGCTTGTTCCCTGTCATGTGAATCCTCTGGGATTTGGGGTGCACAGAAGCCTCAGGTGAAACTCCTCCTCTTTCTCCACCCATCACTGTGCATCACCCTGCAGGTTCATCTCACAATGTTCAAGCCCCCCTGGCTGCTCTCGGGTTCCTCCTGCCAGCAGGATTCCCAGTGCTGCAGAGCCACCCTGGGCACACCCTGGGCACACCCTGCTTTCTCCAAACCTGGGAACCCACCAGGATTTGGGATGCACAGAACACACCTGGGCACTGCTGGGCATTTACAGAGCAGAGGGAAGTTTGGGGTCTCACCTGAGGAGCAGCCTGGTCACAGCCCCCCATGAACACCTGCACTCCCAGACCCCTGGAATGGCATTTGTGGGAGAGGTGAGTGGGCACAGGTGGGACTCACTGTTGGATGGGTGAGTGGGAAGTGCCAAGCTCTGTTCTTAAACTGAGATAAAATCCCAAAGCTGCTCCACAGGTGCTTTGTTGCTTTGGAATTGCAGATCCTGCAAGGCCAAAGTCCACAAACCTGCCCAGAGCTGCTTATTTATGGTCCTTCAGACCCAGACTGGGACCAGATCTGAGGCTGAGTGGACCAAGGTCTCCTCAGGGAAGCTGAGTCAGCAAAGGGCTCTCACTGACAGACATGCTCCCACAGGATGGACAGGATGATCCAATAATCCACTGGAACAGCTGATGGAGTGGTTATTGGGACACTGCACTGGGAATATTTATATTTTATTTATCAATGAATCCACCATAACCATCCCCATGATCTCCATGCTCTAGCTGTGCCTGACCATGACCCTTCTCTCACCAGCTCCACCACAATGGTGCAGGTTTTAAAGGTTTTTCACCATTAATTAGGCCAGAAGTGTTTATTCACCCCTTTTGGGCTGATGTTGAGGGACACAAAGGGTGGGAATCACCTCCCCCAGCACAGACCCCTGATTGTCCAAGGTCTCTTCCCTGCAGGTCACTGTCCCTGCCCAGACCCCCTGTGGAGCTGCAGGTGGGAGCCCAGCCCCTGCTCATCCCCAGGGGTCTCAGGGATCTGTCTGGGATGGGCTGTTCCCCCCAGCCAGCCCTGCCTCTCCTCATGCACAGGAGCTGGAATGATTGCCTGGGACATCTCAGCAGCTGGGGCTGAGGGCCCTGAGCCCAGAGCTGCTCCTGGGCTGTCCCAGGCCACAGCTCCCCCCTTGGGTCATTGCTCCAGCACGGTGTCCCAACACCAGCATCGTCCCTTTGTTCACTGGAGGGACATGAACCCCTTCAGTGCTGTGTGGCTCAGCTCTGGGCTCCAGCCAGAGCAGCTTCCAAGGTCATCAGGTTCCTCTGCCAAGGCTGCGAGCAGCAGCTTGGCCCTTTCATCTGTCAGCTCTGCTTTACATCCCCCAGAAATTCCTGGCATCCCATCCCAAAATAACTCCCTGCACCTCTGTTTCAGCCTCCAGCCCATCAGGCTGTTCCTGCCCTGTCACCTCCAGTTCCCCAGTGTCACATCATGGGCTTGCTGTGACAGGACAGGCTCAGCTCCTGCAGCCAGGCAAGCCTGGCTGTGGTTCAGGGGGAAAGGGAGAGGACAGGGAGTCAGGAGTGGAATTAAACCCAGCACCTTTGATCAGCAGCACACTGATCACCCTCCCCAGAGGTGTTTCCTTCCAGCCCTGGGAACTGTTTGTAATAATTCAGCTCCAAATCCTGTTGGGTCCTTACGCCTCCAAAAGCATCTCCTGCTCTCCCTCTGATCCTCAGGAGTCCAAGGAACAGATTCCCTCAGATCAGTGAGGAGCAGGATCCCTCTCAGCCCTCCACAATCATGCATCACCAGGGATTTCAGGGATGGGTTTATGTTTTAAGGATTCTTTGTGCCCAGGTGAGTGACAGAGCAAACTGGACACGTCACAGTGTCACAGGAAAAGGCCTCTGACCCTGAAGGCATTTTAGGGCACTGCCTCAACCCCTGCCATGGAGAGCTGGTGGGGAAGAGGAACAAAGAAATGGTGAAACTCCTGAATGCTCCTGAAGGGGAGTGCATTTAAATGGGACATTGGGAAAAAATCCTTCTCTGTGAGGGTGAGAAGAGCCTGGCACAGGGTGCCCAGAGCAGCTGTGGCTGCCCCTGGATCCCTGGCAGTGCCCAAGGCCAGGTTGGACATTGGGGCTTGGAGCAGCCTGGGACAGTGGAAGGTGTCCCTGTCATAGCAGGGGTGGCACTGGATGGACTTTCAATTCCTTTCCACCCCAAACCATCCTGGGATTCTCTGATATCCCTGATTTACTCCAGGCAGCAAAGGGGCTGATCAAGAGACCTCAGTTGTGTTGCTAAATAAGAGCATGGATGGATCCCAAAGCTACAGAACATTTCCTCCCTCCAGAGACAACTGTCAGCCTTCACTACAGGCTGTTATTAATAATTAGTAGCTATGGCAATATCCCACAGGGGTAAAATCCAGTGCTCAGAAATCCTGTGAGGGGCTTTAAATGGCAGTGAGGTTCCTGGAGAGCCCGTGCAGTCACACTGACACTGATGGGAGAGGAAGGTTTGTTATTCTCTGTGCAGACAGACACAGGGATGGATTCGTGTGCTGCCCACGGGGCAGAGTCTCAGCTGATGCAAGGAGACAGCTCCAAAGAGCCAGGTGATCATCTGCCCTTGCAGGGCCATGGCAGGGATGGCTCCTGCCCTTGGTTTGGAAATGCCAGATGGAAAGGAGAAGGGAGAGGAAAAACCTGCACAATTTCTGTGGGGACAGAGGCCTTTGTGCTCCTGAGGGATGGCAAGGAGCACTTCCTCCTTAGCTGCTCGATTTTACCTTCTGGAATCTCTTTTTGAGCAGGAGGATTTCACTGGGCTGGCAGAGGAATGAGATGTGAGGAAGCCCTGGAGCCCCCAGGGAATGTGCTGTCCCTGCAGGGCACATCCTGCCCTGGACAGGTGGCACTGGGACACAGGGACAGAAGTGCCCCACAGCCCAGGGTGGAACCTCCATCCTCATCCCCTGCTCTCGAGGCTTCCCTCAGAATGGAGCTCCTTGGTGACACTTCCCAGCTCTCCCATTCCAGCTCTGTGCAGGAGCAGCTGCCAGACTGGGAATCTGCACATTCAGCACGGGGCCAAAAGGAGTTTGGAGGGGCTCAGGCTCCTCAGTCCCTGCCCTGGTGTGGCTCTGCCAGCCCAGCTCAGCCCCACAGGGTTGGGAGCAGCAAAGGGATCACCCTGATGGAGCCTCACACAGGTTGTAAGGTGCCAGAGACTGTCTGTACCCTGGTGCTCCTTAAACAGCCTCTGGTGCTCCTGAAGCAGCCCTGGAGCTGTGCAGTGACATTTCCCCTCTGTGGGATCAGAGGCTGCAGCTGGGAGCTGGCTGTGCCTCCTGTCACCTGCTCTGAGCAGCTCCAGCAGGAGGAGAACACCAATCTGTGACTTCAGGTTAATGGCTTTGCTGTTCTACCTTATCAGGTGTCTCCTACAGCTGCTTCTGGGATGGCTGATGGATTTCCAGCCTCAGCAGTTAACCAGAGAGAGGGAAGGAAAGCACTCACACCCCCACATGCACTCCCTGTCTCTGAGGACACCTTGTCATTCTGTTTTTATTGAACCGTGGATTAAATGTTTCAAACACAAAACTTCCAAACACTCCCCAGGCCAAAGCCACCCCTGCCTCGATCAGAGGCACTTTGGCCCTTTTTGAAAGGACAAAATTGCTGTGTTTGGCTGCAACCCCCACAGCTCCACCCAGACCTCGCTGGGGACAGGGTTTGTGCTCAGGCTGGTGGAGCTCTGATCCCTGAGGTGGACCCAGCACTGAGATCCAGGTGAGCTCAGGACAGGGTAATCCGTGCCCCAATCACCCTGGGCTCAGTTCCAGCCTCCCAAGCTCTGCCTGGCCAAACGCACCAAGGACCTGCAGGAGCTGTCCCAGTGTAACCCAGTGCAGCTCCAACAGCCCATAATGGCAATGGGATAACCCCAAATCCCTCACTGAGCATTCCTGCAGTGTTTGAGTGCCCCTCACAAGCATCATTCCTTGCCCAGTGTTCCCCTGGATATTAATTACACTGAACTCTAATTAAAAGAATAGGAGGGACTGTGGCTGTGAGAGGACTCGGGGCCCAGGGAGAGGGTGACAACAGGGACAGAGCCCCGTGTCCCCGGGCTGGCAGCAGGAAGGGAGCTGTGGGTGGGCTCAGTCCGGGTGGCAGCAGAGGATGTGCCCAGAGGAACGGGCTGACCAGGGATGGGGCAGGAGCCGTGAACTCCTCAGCAGCTCCTTCAGTGCAGCTCTTACAGCAATCACTGTTATTAGCTGCGGATTGCTTCTAATTCGGGACTTGTTCCCCTTAGAAAAAGGCTTTAAAAAGCATCTGACTGAAACAATTACCTGAAGAAAAAGGCTTTTAAGTAATGGAGCAGCATTTAGAGAGGAGGGTTTGATGTTCAGTGTGCCCCGTGCCAGGAGCTGGCTGCAGGTGCAGATTCCTGCCAGGAGCAGGACCTCGCCCAGCAGAGATCCAAATTCAGCACCAGCCTGAGGAAATAAATCTCCTTTGAGCCAAACACCTGCATTTCCTCACCAACTTCTCCCTCCATTTACACTCCAGCTACAGCATTCCCTCAGCGCTGGATAACGCCCCCAGGGCTGCCCCAGCCCCTCATGGGGGAGGATGTGGGAGGATGTTTGTGGGCAGATCCAGAGGGATACGGGACTGTTTGAACATTCACCTTCTGTGCTCTTACCCTGCTGAGATGGATTTCATCCCAGGCCTTGGGAAAACTGCAGCTTTTCAGAGCAAACCAGGAATTTCTGCATTCTGTGAGAAGAGCATGAAGCTTCATGGTCACATCCAAACCTTCCCATGGAGCCAGGCTGGGAGAGCTGGGGGTGCTCACCTGGAGAGGAGAAGGATCCAAGGGAGAGCTCAGAGCCCTTCCAGGGCCTAAAGGGGCTCCAGGAGAGCTGGAGAGGGACTGGGGACAAGGGATGGAGGGACAGGACACAGGGAATGGCTCCCACTGCCAGAGGACAGGGCTGGATGGGAGATTGGGCAGGAATTGTTCCCTGGGAGGGTGGGCAGGCCCTGGCACAGGGTGCCCAGAGCAGCTGTGGCTGCCCCTGGATCCCTGGCAGTGCCCAAGACCAGGTTGGACACTGGGGCTTGGAGCAGCCTGGGACAGTGGGAGGTGTCCCTGGGACAGTGGGAGGTGTCCCTGCCCATGGCAGGGGTGGCACTGGAGGGGCTTTGAGGTCCCTTCCACCCAAAGCACTCCATGATCCTGCGCTGGTCCATGTCCAGCTCACTGCAGAGCTCTCCTCACTGAGCCTTCAGACACCTGTCCCTGTACTGCTGCCTCAGAAATGAAGCTTTGATTTCAGTGCACATTTACACTTCAAACCCCAGCTCAGCACAAAGGCTGTAATTACCCTTCCATCGCTGCTCATTTGCGTTGTGGCTCTGACAGCTCTCGGCCCCCAGGAGTGTCAGCCAGGCACCAAACTCACAAATGTTTGTTTTACTCTTCCCATTCTGGACAGGGGGAGAGGGGCCAGGCTGAAGCAATGAGTAGGAAAATCAACTGTTAAAGGAGGAGGCAAAGCCATCCCAAAGCAGTTGGCGATTTTCAGAGTGAAATGTGGGAATGGTTCCTGTTTTCCAGGCAAATGGGAGCCAAAGACCTGAGGGAACAGCAAGATCACACCCACAGGGTGAGTCCCACTGGAGGAGCTGAGGGCCTCACACTTTCCCTAAACCCCTCTCACATCAACAGCCAAAGGCTGGAATGACTCTCCTGTCCTTCTCTCATCGTTGTGATGGCAATGACGTGCTTGGCATCTGCAGAGCAGCTTCAGAGGAAAATCACAGGAGTGGCTTTTGGAGTGCTCTGTTCAAAGGGGACCCTTCATGTCTGCTTAGGAGAGGGAACTTCTGGTTAAGGCTGTGTTAAATATTTCCCTTTAAACATCCTCCCTCCAGCAGAAAATTCCTTTTAGGTAGAAAACCATAGGCCTTCCTTCCATCCTTCCTTCCCCAAGACCTTCACACTTCCCTCCAAGCACTCTCAAGAGGATTTTTGTTAAATTCACTTTTTTTTTGCTGATAAAAACTTCTCAAATTTCTCCCTCCAGACTCCCTCTGAGAAAACAAATTAATTTAGAGCTCAGGGTTTTCAGTAAAATGATAAAAAATATACATCAGGGAAATTCTGGGGGTTTCCCAACCTGATTTTCTTCCTCGGGAAGGAAGTGCACAGCTCAAAATAATTTGCTTTGCACACATTATCCTGAAAATTTCAGGCTGAATCAGTTCCAGTGACTTCAGGACCAGCCAGGATGGAAAACCAGCCCAGCAACAGAGAACAAGCAGAAGTTAATAAATATTTCAGCTCTGTAGTTGGAAATAATTTGGATGACGCCTCCATATCCTACAAGAATAATGAAATCCTTCACATTGCAGTGCCCCAAAGCAATGTTTGATTGCACAGACGGAATTCAATAGAATTAAAGAGCTTGTTAAACATCAGCTCCTCAAGTCAAACAGTTTAAAGCTGGAGCTCCACATCATCTGCATGGAGGAGGATTAAGAGCATCTGTCCAGGAACATTCCAGAACTTGTCACAGCTGTGCAGAAATGGTTATCAGGATGTCAGGCTCAAGGCAGCTTTAAGGCTGGAATTTTGGTCTCCTGAGGGAATGCCCTGATCAGGAGATGTTTGGCTCTCCTTGAGCAATACTGGCTCAGCCCTTCTGCCTTTGTGACTTTTTGTCACTTTTTGTGTCTCTCCCCTCCCACTGTCCATCACCCAAACAGGTTTAGGAAGGGCTGGACTCTGTCTCAGACAGAAAAGGCTCCACTCACCAAAACCTGCCCCTGCACTGGGCCAAGTGTTGCTCAAATCCTGCATTTCTGGCTGTTTTTACTTTCCAAGTCTCAGAGAAATTTCCTGTTTTGGGCTCAGTGAGTTCCTGTCACCATTAAAAGAAAAAAAATGAGTTTGTGTTCAAAGGGCCCTGATGTGGGCAGGGACACCTTCCACTGTCCCAGGTGGCTCCAAGCCCTGTCCAGCCTGGCCCTGGGCACTTGCAGGGATTGGGATCCCTCAGCCTCTCTGGGCACCTGTGCCAGGGCAGCTCCTCACAGAGGTTTCCACCCCTCCAACGTCTCTGTGCCAAGGTCAGAGTGGGGTGTTCAAGGAGTTTAGTCCCAAAGTTTGAGTTAAACCTGGAGTTAACAAAGCCAGGCTTTGCACACAGCAGGATTATCCAAGGTGGTCTGCACTGAACGGGCCCTGAACATGGGGACACCTCACCAAGGAGGGAGGGAAACACCAACACTGATTTTACTGAGAGCTGCTGCCACATTCCTGGAGGGAATGACTGAAGGTCCCAACAGGGCAGTCAGGGATGGGGACAAGGAGGAGCCTGTCCCCTACAGCTTGGCACTGTCACCACCTGCCAGGCTGTGGTGACACAGGGATGTTGATGCCTCAGTGTATCACAGCCAGTCAAGCAGTGATTAGAGTGATTGGGTGAATGCACAAAGAAATTGAGAAATTAATTGTAAAATAAAGATACAAAATCGGCAGCACCAGTTCATTCCTGCTAGATCCCCAATTCCAGCTCTGACTGCTGGATTTTTAATGCATTTATGGAATTTTAAGGTCCTGGCAGGAGCTTGTGCTGTAGTCAGGTTCTGAGAGCATCCACTTAGCCCAGCACTGAGTCTGGTGCCAAGAAACCAGAGATTAAAACATTTCTTCTAATCCTCATTCATATAAAAGATGAGGAAGACACTACTCAAAATTAAGTTTGGGTTTTTTTAATTTCATGGAAAAAAGTGTGTCAAGATTAAAAGGAAAATACAAATCCTTCTTCAAAACAGAAAGGAAAAATGAAGAATTCACAGATTAATTGGGGAAACAGAAGTGCCTCTCCCAAATATTACCCAGGCATAAATGAAATATTTAATACCAATAATTTTGAAGAGCCTCATTTCCCTGTTAACATTCTGAAAAGCTTTGTCTATTCACGTAACATCCACGTCTGAGCAAAAAGCCCTTTGGAGTGCAGAAGCTGCCCTTTGTTTGGAGAACTCTGTCGATTTTTTTAATACTTTTTTCCTTTCCTTTCTCACCAAAGAGACAAATGACCTTTTCCTGTGAAAGGCACTAATTGTGATGCACTTTTATTTCCAGTTCTCACTGAGAGGCTGCAGAGCAGCCCAGGTGCCTCTCCTTTGCTCGCTCTGGGGAGGTTGATCAGCTCCGGATTTGGGGCTTTAATTGTGCCAGGACTTTGCTCCCATTAGGGTTAATGAGAACATCCAACCCCGAGCTGAGCAGGGCAAGGTTCATCCTCTGACACATCAAACCCAGCACAGGAAACAGCTCCTTTCTCTTCCACTGACCTCAAAGTTCAGCACTGCAAAAATAAAAATATTGGGCAGAGGCAGGAACAGGAGCTGGGCAAAGCCTGGTCTGGGCAGAACTGGGTGGAAAACAAGGTGATTTTAGCAATCAGTATCCTCTGTGCCCTGGGGTGGCTTCAAAAGCCACGTCTGAGCCATGCCAGCTCCAGGGTCCTCCTCCAGCTCATCCCATTTCTCAGCAGCTTGGATTTCTGGGCAGCAGCACTTTTGTTTGGTTTTCATTTGGTTTATCCCTCAGACACAAGCTGCACCTGTAATCCAAGAGGAGGAAATGTGAACCTTTAATTCAGGGATGATTCCATCTCCTTTAGAGCAAACTCGCAATTGAATTCTCTGTGCGAGGAGATTCTGCTGTGCCGCTCCATGAGGATGCTCTTGTATATCTTTGATTATCAAGAACTGTAGAACCCTGAAACAGTTTGAAAAAATGACCTCAGTTTCAACAATTCTACTTCAAGTCCATCTTTCTCTACTGCCCCAAGCCAGCTACTTATAAATATTTGTGGAATTGAGGACTCTGGAAGCAGGTATGGATTATTTTGGAGCACAAGTGGGATGAGGAGCAGCTGAAGGAGCTGAGGGGGCTCAGCTGGAGAAAAGAAGGCTCAGGGGGGACCTTCTCTCTCAGAATTTTTAAAGTATTTCTGATACACTTTAAAAACAGGGATTTTTTTAGAGAAGCCATCATGGCAAGACTGAGCTTTCCACAGACTCCTTTGGGAGAATGTTTCCCAAGCACTCTATGGGTTTATTGGTTAAAATTCCAAATAGGCAGAGCCTTGACAGGCAATAAAAATGTTCATATTGTTCACACCAGCCTGGCCCCATCAGGGGTGTGTTTGTCTGATCTTAAAATTCTCCTGATCCTTCGGGGTTTATGGAGAAGGGTGGGAACAGCTCTCCAGGATGGGGTGAGACCAATTAATTCTGCACCCAGACAGGGCCCTCGGGTCTCCCTCAGCTCCAGGGAGCTCTTTGACTAAAAGCCTCTTGGAATTGGAGCCTCCTGGGCTCTGGCAGTTCCCCAACCCAGGATGCAGAGCTGCAGGTTCAAGGTCTCTTTGCCCTTTTCCCTCTGGGACCCACAGATCAGCTCAGCAGGGGCCTCTTTGTGCACTTTGTACAGGGCATGAACTGCCCAGTGGGGGAAACACAGGGCGTGTTCAGATTGTGAATGCCCCTTCCCACCTAATTCCTGGGACGTTTTCTCCAGAGGCCACAGGCAGAACTCTGAACACAGCACACAGCGCCAGCCTGAAATTCAGGCTCTGACTCCCCTGAAAGGGGAAGGGTCCATCCTTTTTCTCACAGGATCCTGGTTCAGATGCAGCAGCACTTCATTGTTTCCAGCTCTAAGCAAGAAGGAGGTGTCTTGTAAACTCCACAAATTAATTAATGAATCTTTCCAAACCTTTCTTTTCTCAGGAAGACTGGAATGCCATCAGAAATATGGTAATGTGCCATTTGCTAATTCCCCTCCTGTTCCATCTGGGCACAGTAAGATCTTCCCTCTGATATGTTTTCCATGTACTTGTCAGAGTTGTTAGATCTTGCACAAGAACTGAAGTTTCTTCATCCTTTCCCCCTAGTCCTCACGTAAAACAAATCAAGATAAACTTGGGCGTTTTTTTCCCAATTAAGTCAAGGCTGGTGCAGGCTGCTCAGGCTCTATCACAGTGAGAGATCTGGAGTGAATTTTTCCTGTTATTTTTCTTTCACGATCTTCTCTTGATCATAATTGGATTCTAAAATTAGCCTGAGAAAGGGACTAATTCAAATTTATGACTAAAGATTGGTCTTTCTAACCACAGGGTGCATTTCTGCTGCTGATAGAAATATCAGAGCATGATCTGATAAGGAAGGAGTGAAGGGGTGAAAGGCGCTGCTCTGTGACCCCTCAGTTCCTCATTCTGCTCATGTGCAGAGACACAAATTCCAGAGTGGAGCAAATCCAGGTGTGTCAGTCTGGGAAGCCTGCATGGCACAAAGCCCCTTGGAAAACAATCCCTTGGTTCTGGAGAGCTGCTCCCGCTCCTGTTCCTGTTCCTGCTCCTGTTCCTGCTCCTGTTCCTGTTCCTGTTCCTGTTCCTGTTCCTGCTCCTGCTCCTGTTCCTGCTCCTGTTCCTGTTCCTGCTCCTATTGCTGTTCCTGTTCCTGCTGCTGCTCCCGGTCCTGCTCCCGCTCCTGTTCCTGCTCCTGTTCATGCTCCTGCTCCTGCTCCTGTTCCTGTTCCTGCTCCTGTTCCTG
>VWYP01016623.1:4165-48980 GCA_013400435.1 Pycnonotus jocosus | reverse complement strand
TCCTGTTCCTGTTCCTGCCCCTGTTCCTGTTCCCACTCCTGTTCCCGCTCCAGTTCCTGTTCCTGCCCCTGTTCCTGTTCCCACTCCTGTTCCCGCTCCAGTTCCTGTTCCTGCTCCTGTTCCTGCCCCTGTTCCTGTTCCTGCTCCCACTGCTGCTCCTCCCTGCAGCCGTGGCAGGGCTCAGCCCACCCTCCACGGTCATGCCAGGAGCCATTTCCCTGATTTCTCCTGTCACTAGTGAGGGCCTGACCCTCCTGGATGGACATTCCCAGCTCCTGAATGAAGGTCCCACTCCAAACCAATCTGGGAGGTTGTCTCTCCCAGTGGCCGGGGGCAGGGACAAGGAATTCAGCTGGGAAAGCAGTGGCAGCTCTCACACGGCCTCAGCACCAGCGAGGCTCCAGCTACAAAATCAGCCCGAGCTGGGCTCTGTGTCTGTCACACGGTTTGCTGGGATCTCCACAGCTCTGGCTCTCTGTCGTGTCCTGCAGGCCCCAGCCCACTCTGGTAAATTCAGACGTGTTCATTCACAGCCCTGAGCCTGCTTCCCTTTTCTACTGAGAGGGAGCAGTGAACTGAGTGCTCTTCTGAATCCCTGGGGAATTCCCTGGCAGCAGAGACAGTGGAGAGATCCTGGAATCAGAATCCCAGGATGGATGGGTGGGAAGGGACATTAAAGCCCATCCAATGACACCCTGCCATGGGCAGGGACACCTTCCACTGTCCCAGGCTGCTCCAAGCCCCAATGTCCAACCTGGCCTTGGGCACTGCCAGGGATCCAGGGGCAGCCACAGCTGCTCTGGGCACCCTGTGCCAGGGCCTGCCCACCCTCATGGGAAGGAATTTCTTCCCAATATCCCGTCCATCCCTGCCCTGTCTCTCCAGGGACTGGAATGGTGATGTGGATCCAAGTCACTGCATTCCCACGTGACTTTGGAGAAGGCATGGTGCTTTCCTGTTTCCCATCTCTCCAACAAGACAGAGACAATGTCACTGATCTCCTCTCAGAGCCTCTGTCACTCACAAACACAGAGTTCCTGTCAGCTCCAAACCCGTGTGTGTCACCTCTGAGCACCCTGGGACAAATGAAGGTGTCCCTGCCCAAGGCAGGGGGTGGATTTGGATGGGCTTTAAGATCTCTCCAAATCCAAACCACTCAGTGATTGCATGAACTCAAGATTCCAGTGCTCGTCCTATGTTAATCCTTCAACATTTATTTACTTCCCTATTTCTGTCCCATTCACAGTCCATTTCCAGGCTGGCCATCAGCAGAGCTGCAGAAAGCAGCCTTTGATACGGGAGGGGATTGATGTTGATGGGAGCCCTGTTCCCATTTGTTAGGCTTTTATCTTCCATGGAAATAAAATTGATGTGCTCACAACTGGTGGAGTTGTTTTTCCAAGGGTTTAGTGGTGCTGAAATGATGCTTTGGCCTTGTTCTCCTCAGGGTGGATTTCAGCCAGGGTGGAGGAGCAGGGCCTGGCAGTCAGGATATGGATTTGAAATAGGAACTGCCACTGTTCAATGAACATTAAACTGTTGGTGTCATGGTCCAGAACTGCTGCTTCCTTCAGAGTTTTCTAGCATGGAATTCAGGAGGCCTCTTAAGGAATTGGGAGGGGAAATTACAGAATTTCTGCATAGCTAGAAGTGCTTAAATAAAAGGAAATCAAAGCTCTCCTTGCAGGTCCCAGTGTGTGACCCACCCTCGTCCCACAAAGAGCCAGGGGCTGCTGGGAGTGAGCAGGACAGCCCCAGCTCTGTGGGATTTCTGCCCTGACAAAAACCCCAATTAAAGCCCAAGGAGGTTTTTCTCATCAATTTCCAGAGTCAGAATAAGCTGTGAGGAAAAGCCAGATTTTTTTCTCACACCACATTTTGCAGGAAGTGAAATTTTGCCTCCCTTTCCCCTCCCAGTCACAGGGATTTCAATTTCAGTCATCTTAATGAGGAAATTGGTCCCTTGTCTGAAACTCCCCACCCCTGTGTGATCCACAAAGAGCGGGGCTGGAGGGGCATAAATAAATAAACAAATAAATAAATAAAGGCAAATCAAGGAGGAACTTTTTGTTTTGACAAGAATCAAACCGGAATTTCTCATTTTAGTGACTCGCCAATGACCAGGAGCAAGGAAAAATCTCTCTAAAGACACTTCTGCTGGGAGCCAGGCCTTGCCCAGCTCCCTCCCCAGTGCTCCTGGAGAAAGCCCATTCCTGGCAGGGAAGGGAGGCTGGGATGAGCTGATTTGGGTTTGTCTTCCTCTCCTTGCTGTTGATTTCTTTGTCTCCATCAGATTTCCCCCATCTGATGCACTCCTGCTGCCCCAGTCTCCTGGGATGATGCAGGGATTGCTGGGCTCACAGATTCCCTCTGGGAAATGGAATATCCAGGACAGGCCAGAGCCAATTCCTGCCTGGGTTCAGTCTGTGCCAGCCCAGGACAAGTCCCCAGTCACTGGTGGGTGACAGCAGCCAGACCCCTCAGCTTCAGGCAGGAGCCAAGGATGGCTGCACATGTTCCCTTTGGACAAATGGGACCTTGCCATGGAGGAGGCTGGAAAAGACATGGACACAGAATTTGGGGAGTGGGGGGAGGTTGTACAAAGAATCACAGAACCATGGAATTATTCCAGTTGGAAAAGACTTTTAAGGTCATTGAGTCCAACCATGAAGCAAACCCACCATGTTCACCACTAACCCACATCCCCAGGTGCCACATCCACACATTTTATCAGCACTTCCAGGGCTGGGGACTCCACCCCTGCCCTGGGCAACCTGGGCCAATGAAGAAATGATCCCAAAATCCACCCTGAGCCTCCCCTGGCCCAGCCTGAGGCCGTTCCCTCTCCTCCTGTCCCTGTTCCCTGGAGCACAGCCCGACCCCCCCGGCTGTCCCCTCCTGGCAGGGACTTGTGCAGAGCCACAAGGTCCCCCTGAGCCTCCTTTTCTCCAGGCTGAGCCCCTTTCCCAGCTCCCTCAGCCTCTCCTGGGGCTCCAGCCCATTCCCAGCTCCGTTCCCTACCCTGGACACGCTCCAGCCCCTCCAGGTCTTTCTGGTCATGAGAGACCCCAAACTGACCCCAGGAGCCTCAGCAGAGCCTGGATCAGGGGGATCAATTCCTTGATTTTCCATGGAGGAGGCTGGAAAACACCAATATGGTGGGGAGTGGGGGCAGGGGGGGGTTTGCACCTGAAAATCAAAATGAGCCTCCCCAGACCTCTTCAGTGGGAGCAGAGATTCCTGATTGCTTCAGTTTCAAATAATGCAGGAAATTCTTTTGTTTTTCAAGCAGCTCTATTTTTTCCCAACTTCTTTTTCAGTGTGCCTGGAAATATTTGTTTGGAAGTGTTTAAAGAAAACCTTCACAAACAGAGTCTGCTTCCCACATACACTTTTTTATAGTTTTCTTTCTCCTCTCCTTTGCTTTCAAAACCCCAGTCTTCAGCAGACATATCTCCTATATTTAAAAAAAAAAAAAAAAAAAAAAGTTAAAGAGTAAAATGAAACATTTCCACTGACAAGGCAAGGTGGTGCCACAAGGAAGGACCTTGGATGTGAGATTCTTTTCTTTTCCCTGGCTGGACACTCTGGCCAATTATCTGTCCTCAGCTATAGGAGCTGGGGACCTTTCTCCTGTCTCTGCACCTTCCCCTGGGAGAGGAGGCAGCTGCTCATCCCAGCAGGGCTGGCCCAAGGCCCAGCTCCCTTTCATTTCAGGTTTCCTTTGGAAAGGAGCTCGTGGTGTTGCAGCAGCTGGAGCTGTTTGAGCAGAGCCACCCAGCCCTGCCTGCTCACAGCCACCCCTCCCTGGAGCCGGACTCCAGAGACCCCACAGACCCAGCCTGGAGAATCACAGCGTTGTTAAGGCTGGAACAGACCTCCAGGATCATCAGATCCAGCTTTTGACTGAGTTCCCCCATTCCCAACAAACAACAGCACGAAGTGCCAGCTCTGCTTGGTTTTTGAGCCCTCACAGGGAGGAGATTCCACCCCTGCCCTGTGCCAGACCCTGGCAGCCCTTCCCAGGAAGGATTCTCCCAATATCCAACCTGATCCCTGGGCACGGGAGGAAGGAGAAATTAAAGGAACAAGGCTTGTTCAGATCAAGCTCTCTGAAGAAGCAGAGGTGACTCTAAAAATGTCCCCTGCTCACCCTGAGTGACACAGAGCCACGTGCCCATGCTGGCAGGACACTGTCACACTGCCTCAGTGCCCCCTGGGCTCGGAGGAGGTTTCTGTGCTGACAGAGGCCTGAGGGAGACACTGAAGGCTCCTGTTCTGTACTCACAGATATTTATATTTCCCCATTTAAAAAAAATCCTCGTTAGCTGATAGAATTCCAAAAGGGGAAAATCTCCCATTAATGAGCCACCAATAGAGATTTTACAAAGCACCTGACAGGGCTGAAGCCATCAATTCTCTGAATTAACTGGAGTGGAGTTGTGGATGCAACCAGGAACTCAGCCAGGAACGAATTAAAGGAATTCAGCCTCAGATTCATCAATGTCCTCATTAATATTTTGGCCTCTCTGTGGTCCAGGAGTGATGAGGGAGAGAACAGAACTGACAGGAAGAACAAGGCTGTTGAACACTGTGTGATTTTTATTGGCATGGAGATGGTGAGAGGTGCCACAGCCCCCAGCGTTCCCCCCTCCTCCCAGAGCCTGTGCTCAGTGCTGGGAGCAGCTCCTGCTCTCCAGCCAGGCCCTGGAACGGGCTGGGAGAGAAAGTCCTGGGGCTCTTCTGCTCAGAGCCTTGGGGGAAATGGGAACACAGGGAACGTTTGTGCCAGACTGTGACAGGATCTTGGGCTGAGGTTTAATGGATCCAAATGGGAACAGGAAACAGAGGTGAAATAGTGACAGAGACAGAATTATGGGATCCCAGGATGTTTCAGCTTGGAAGGGACCTTACAGCCCACCCAGTGCCACCCCTTCCACTGTCCCAGGCTGCTCCAACCTGGCCTGGGGCACTGCCAGGGATCCAGGGGCAGCCACAGCTGCTCTGGGCACCCTGTGCCAGGGCCTGCCCACCCTCACAGGGAACAATTCCTTCTCATTATCCCATCCATCCCTGCCCTCTGGCCTGTCCCTCCATCCCTTGTCCCAAGCCTCTCTCCAGCTCTCCTGGAGCCCCTTTGGGCACTGGAAGGGGCTCTGAGGTCTGCATGGAGCATTCTCCAGGCTCATGTTCCAGATGTTCCACAAGTTCCAGAACAGACTGGGAAGAGAAAAGAGTCCTCTGCCATCCAAGCTGGAAGCTTTGCTGTTTACAGCCCAGGCAGATCCATCATCCCAGAGAAGAATTGTTTGACTTCATTTATGAAATGCAGCTTTGGCCTGCTGAACTGAAATGTTTCAGTTCAATTTTTCATGCTGATAAATGATCCTCCCTCACTGTTGCTTACATTTAATTTAATGCAGGCCTATGGGTGCACAGCCAGGTTTAAACAACAGATGAACTCACCTGGGGCAGTGGAAGGTGTCCCTGCCCATGGCAGGGCTGGCACTGGATGAGCTTTAAAGTCCCTTCCAACCCAGAGCAGTCTGAGATTCTCTGATTCTATGATCACTGTTAAAATGTGTGATATATTTGATGTGTTTATTCATCTGCTTAGGGAAAAAATGTCAAATCACTCACGGCAAAATCAAGTTCAGTGAGTGTCCTCAGAGCGGGTTCAAGTGGGATCCTTCGCTCATCAGTGTGGTGGTCCAGAACTGGCAATGTTCCCTCCTGAGCTCATTGCCTGCAGTGTCTGGAACAGACAAGCAGCTCCAAAGCCTGATTTGCGTCCCACATTTCAGTCCTGATCCCAGGAGAAGAACAAAGTCGTGCCTGTTTCCTTCAGCTTTCAAACAAATCCAGACAGTCAGTGGTGGCTGAATCCTCCCCTCTGTCGCCTCCCCTTGTGTTCAGTGCCACCCTCCCTCGGGACTGTCACAAACCCCTGCGGGTCCCAGGGAAGAGGCAAATTCCTTCTTTTCCACTCACACAAACCCTCCCAGCCGTCACCAGACAATTTTCAGGCAATTCTCAGACAATTCACCAGCTGCAGGACTCAAACACCCCCTGGTCCCCTCCTGTCCCTGGGGCAGCACCGGCCCCTCCCAGGTCCCAAACCCAGCTGTGCTTGGGGCTGAGCCCCCCACGGCTCCTCGGCTTTACTCTCCAGATTGTGCAGGGACCGCAGACCTTGGCATGGACAGACAGCACCGATGTGGGGATAAATCCCACTGCTCTGTGCCCTCTGTGCCTTCCCAGGGCCACCCCTGTCCCTCCCTGTCCCTCCCTGTCCCGTGTCCTGGCCGTGCTCAGGGGAGGAGGCTCAGCTGTTCCTGGAGGGTTTGAATGCCTGGGGCATCCCGAGGGATCACATCCACCCCTGGAAGAGCAGGGTGCCAGTCCTTGCTGTGGATTCAGGCCCTCCCAGGAGCTCCAGGCTCTGGGGCAGTTCAGAGCCTCGAGTCTCCCATCAAAGCCCCTGCACAGAGATCCCACTGCTCTCACTCCCAGCCCATTTCCCAGGCTGGCACAGCACTCTCTGCTCAGATAGGATTTTTTCCCCCAGTTGTCATCAATCCTCAGGAGCTGTTCCAGGCCCCAGAGCTGCTGGCTCGCTGGCAGGGCTCCCACCCCGCAGA
This sequence comes from Pycnonotus jocosus, assembly GCA_013400435.1. Classification (NCBI taxonomy): domain Eukaryota; kingdom Metazoa; phylum Chordata; class Aves; order Passeriformes; family Pycnonotidae; genus Pycnonotus; species Pycnonotus jocosus. Next base: position 42,339 of record VWYP01016623.1, on the reverse strand, counting down.
TAAGGGATGTTAACGTCAGGAATGATGGATAATGTGGGCTCTCCTGCTCTGGGATCCACCTTTATTTGCCTGTTCCCTGCTCCACGGAATTATCCATCTAACGAGTGTGTGGTGACAGTGACAGAGGCTGGAATTCCCTCTGCAGCTCCGGCCGGGCTGGCAGCGGGCACTGCCCTGCCCCAGCCCCAGCCCAGCTCCCGGCAGGAGCAGCAAATGGATCTCATGGATTTCAGCTCCTTCCCCAGCTGGGACTCACAAATTGCAGGAGGAGAGAGCTGGATAAGCTGTTCCTGGGCTCTGAAGGGCAATTATCAATCCTGAGGAGCAAAAACACACTCGGAAAATTCAGAGGCAAATGAGATAAGTACCTGGAGATAGGGACTGTGATGTCTGGGAGTTGTGGTTGGGTTTAGGAACCAAACATAAACACGCAGAATCCAGCCTGTCCAGCAATCAGGAAAATCCCTGAGGGCTCAGGGGATTTTTTAAACACCTTTTAGGCTCCAGTCTGATTCCTGGCTCTTTGGAGGGTTTATATTTCCCATTGTCTCCACTGGCATTTGGAAATGTGGGGAAGGGGAGAATCCCCCTGAATCCTGGAATTAAAAGATATGGAGTGGAAAACCAACAAAGCAAGCACCCTTTCCATGTTAAAAATTGATAACAATACTAAAATTGTAACTTGTAATTGTGAAGGACTGATCAAAACTTTTTCCATGAATTTTAAACTCAGAGAAGCCTCATAAAAGTGGGGTGTAAATAACACTTTTTATCTGGAAAAAATCTGTAAAATGTGTCCATTGATTCCTTCCCTCCAGGAATCAAGGACACTGCAAAAGTTTTGGTTTGGCCTTGCAGGTTTGTGGACTCTTGTGAGGTGTTTTACCTGTCCTGAGTCCAAGCAGCCTCAAGGTGAGTCCTGCTGCCACCAGTGAGGAAATGTGACAATAAAATGCACAAAAATAACAAAAATCGTTACAATTTTCCATGAATTTTGTGGAGAAAAAGAAGAGAGAAGAGAAGGAATTAGGGCTCAAAAAGCCAAATTTAAGTGGATGCATTATTAATTGTCCAGACATAGTCTTGAACTGGATGTCCATCATCCAAGCCTGGAAATACGGTCCAGTAGCATTTTATTTAATATTTAAATCAACTTAATTGGAATTAATTTTCACATAGAGACAGGCACTGAGTGTCTCTAGTGGACATGGATGTTTCATTCCCTTCTTTTTCCTTTCCTTTTCTTTGGAAACACCAGTTCCTCAAAGCTACAGGACTGTCAAGGGCCATGAAAAAGCTTTATTTAAGCCTTGCCTGCTCCCACAGGAAATGTGTCTAATCCTGGCTCTGTGACCTCCTTGGGCAGGTTCTGAGGGAAGCAGCACCAGCTCTATCTCCCAAATTCTCGTTTTGTAATAACTCCTGTTAAGGATCAAAGGGAGGCAACCCCAGACAGACAGAAAAGCCACCAGACAGAGGAGGATTGTCACTGTGCAGTTCTGACCTGCTCTGAAGCACTGAACAAATTCTCTTTATTGGGTTTTTCCCCCCCAGGCACCTTTGGTGATTGATGTCGCTGCAGCCCGGGGAGCAGAGCTCTCCTCCCCTGCTGCAACAACGACGGGAGGTTTGCACCGGGTTTTGTTGGAGATAAAACAATCCCTGATTTCATTTACCTGGGAACAGAGGGCTCAGGCAGAGAGGAGCCGAGTGCCCAGCAGAGTGGGCATTTCCTGGAGAAACTTCCCAAAGGTTCTGGAGTCTGTGCTTGTGGAGGGCTCTGAGCCTGCAGGGGAGGGGACTCGTGGCCCCCCTGGTGCCAGATGAGGAATTGTTTGCTCCCAGTGGGTTCACACAATGCTCATTCTTCAGGCTACTGGCCCATGGAACCCACAATGCCCATTCTGTAGGAAAAGAACTGGAGAGCAAAACCCAGCCCAGCTGTGCCCAGTTTAACCAGTTCACCAGGGGGCCAGGTGTGCCTTTGGGGTCACCAACCATCAGGGACCACACAGAGACCCCAGGACTGCAGAGCACCTGCGCAGAGGGAAAATATGGAAATGATTTTCAGGAAATGATTATCATATGGATGTTTATTCCTGGAAAATCAATGGATATGTATGTAAAATATAACATAAACCAGGAGCTTTCTCTGTAGCCTGCAGTCAGGATATTTTGGAGATGATATCCCATTGTGCATCCAGTTCAATAAAGGATTTCTGCTTCTTAATACCACAGTGGTGTGAAGGAGTTTTGTTTTTATGGATTTTTGATAACAGCACCCATCAGTCCAGGATCACAGAATATCCTGAACTGGAAAGGACACACAGGGATCATCCCAACCCCTGGCCCTGCCCAGGCCCCCCAACAATCCCACCCTGGGCACCCCTGTCCCTGCCCAGACCCCCCAACAATCCCACCCTGGGCACCCCTGGCCCTGCCCAGACCCCCCAACAATCCCACCCTGGGCATCCCTGGCAGCGCTGTCCAAAGGCTCCTGGAGCTCTGGCAGCCTCGGGGCTGGGACCATTCCCTGGGGAGCCTGGGCAGTGCCAGCACCAAATGGGGGAAGAACCTTTCCCTGACACCCAACCAAACTCTCCCTGGCACAGCCCCAGCCGTTCCCTGTGTGACAGGGTCCAGCTTCCCAAAGGGATTTCCTGAATTTCCCGTGAACAGGTGCTCTCCCTCCTCCAGAATAGGCTTTCAGGGAGGATGAGGAGGGTGTGAGGGAAGGAAAGGCTCTGTCAGTGCCAATGAAAGCTCTGTGGCAGGAGGGCAGAGCACAGCACCTTCCTGGCATCCTGTGAGAGCCCAGCCCGGCACTGCCGGCTCTGGGGCTGTGCAGAGGAGCAGGGAGGGGCGAGGATGATGCATGGCCTTCCTCCAGCTGGGGAGGGACCAGCACAGCCCTGCCCGTGGGGCAAACACAGCTGGGGCCTCTCCAGCTCCACAGCCAGGGAGGGATTCCCTCAGGAGCCGGGATGAGCCGCAGGCTCGGAGCAGCTCAGTCACCCGATGGCCCCGCGGGGATGGGACAAATTCCTGACTTCACCAACGATTTGTACCCGTGCGGCTCTGGGATGTGCTGGGGATGTGACCCTGGCTGTGACACGGGATTTGTGTGGATGTGACCCTGGCTGTGACACGGGATTTGTGTGGATGTGACCCTGGCTGTGACACGGGATTTGTGTGGATGTGACCCTGGCTGTGACACGGGATTTGTGTGGATGTGGCACTGGGTGTGACACGGGATTTGTGTGGATGTGACCCTGGCTGTGACACAGGACATGCTGTGGACGTGGCACAAGGAGTTCTCTCTGCCCTGGGAATGTGTTCAGTGGGAAGAAACGGAATTCTCTCACTTCACTCTCTGCTCTTTGAGTATTTCACAATCAAACACTTCATTTTTAAATCCCACTCCTTTTCCTTTCCTCATTTGCTTTCCTTTGAACTGTTCCTGCCCCCACCTCGTGTGTTTCCACCTTCTCCTCCTTTTTTGAGGGGAAAAGGAACGAGTGAGAGGAGCTGGGGCTGATTGATGCTCCCACAGCTTTCCATGGCGAGTCAGAGGGAGAATTTTCTCTTCCTCTTGTCTCAGATTATTTATTTTTTTCTTTTCTTGTTTTCTGGATCTGTCCCCAGTGGGATTAACCCCTCCTGTCCCTCCATCCCTTGTCCCCAGTCCCTCTCCAGCTCTCCTGGAGCCCCTTTAGGCCCTGGAAGGGGCTCTGAGCTCTCCCTGGATTTTCTCCTTTCCAGGGGAACATCCCCAGTTCTCCCAGCCTGGCTTTGTGGAGAATTTACAGAGCAGATGTTTGATTTTCCAAGAGAGTTGAAAGTGAGGGAAAACCTCCTGTTTACACTGAGACAGCCTCTGGAGCTGGGAATTCCTGGAGTGCATCCAGTGCCCTCCCTGGGACACCTTTGGTGATCATGGCACAGGCCCAGTCCTGACCCTCACTGGCCAGCACCACCCCTTACTGCTGCCTTCCCTGGCTGATATTTTAATATTTCACAGGCTGGGGGTGGGTCAGGCTGAATTTTCCTTCCCTTTTGGAGTGAATTCCCTTTCCAATCCCCTCCTACCATCTAGTGGGAGAGCTGGGTAAAGCACATCAGCATGAGTTGATTGCTGAGAAAATACCAGGTGGTGCTGTCTCACCTGAGAGCAACATTTCTGTGCCTCTCATTAAACACAGGAGAGGAAGGTCATGAGAAAAATACCCTCAGGGTCTGGAAACAGAAAATGATCTTCAGCTGACAGGCTGGGATGGAAACTGAGGAGAAAAGGAGAATGTCCAGAGTTTATTGTGGATTTGCAGGGAGAAAAGCAAGAAACTTGTGAAAAATAAAAGGAAATAAAGATTTAAAGTAAAATATGAGGGTGAAAAAAATTTTGAAAGTGGATTTGTGCATTTAGGGGCCTGCAAGGGTACTGGAGAGGGAATTTGGACAAAGGCCTAGAGGGACAGGACAAGGGGAATGACCCTAAGCTGAAGGAGGGCAGGGATGGATGAGATATTGGGAAGGAATTGTTCCCTGGGAGGGTGGGCAGGCCCTGGCACAGGGTGCCCAGAGCAGCTGTGGCTGCCCCTGGATCCCTGGCAGTGCCCAAGGTTGGACATTGGGGTTTGGAGCAGCCTGGGACAGTGAAAGGTGTCCCTGCCCGTGGGTTTGGTGTCCCTTCCACCCAAACCATTCCATGATTCTGTGACTGATTTCATCCTGTGGAATCCTGTGGAAACTCCAATCCCAGAGCAGTTTTAGTCCTAAACTGAGCCTGACTTCACTCCCTGAGCACTCTGGAGCTTTGGTGCTGAGACTGTAAATGCCCTAGGAGAGAGGATCTGGATCTCCAGGAAACTTCACCAGGCCAGCAAATCATCCAATCCCAGAGTCCTGGAATGCTTTGGGTTGGAAGGGACCTTAAAACCATCCAGTTCCAACCCCTACCACAGGCAGGGAACTTTCCACAACCCCAGGCAGATGGAAGAGAACAAAAATAGTCTGGAGTGGGGGAAGAGCTGGGAGCTGAGGCAGAAGCAACACCCCCTTCCCCCCTGTCCCCCAAGTACCAGCTCCCACAGAGACCCATCCAAGGCCGGAACATGCAACTTCCAGCTGCTGCTTTTACCTCCCAATCCCATTTCCCATTCGATTTGCTGCTCTTTGAAAGGCTTGCAAACCCATCAAATACACATTTTCCATGGCTGCATCCCAAATCCTGGCTCTGGATGGGATAAAAAAGGGAACCAGAGCCTTTCCAAATCCGTTTGTGAGCTTGTACTGAGTGATGCTGTCCGTGGAGAACTGCACAACTGGGAACACCCCTGGGGAGAACAGGAGATCCCATGGGAATCTGCTGACAGGTTTACATGACAAAACACAGATCTTGTCAGATCGGGCATTCCTTTAAGGAGACTCCAAACTGAAGCTTCTGAATCAACATTTTGAAATATCAATCTGTCAAAAGCTGACATTGTTTTGAAAGTAGCTTTGTGTTTTGCTCAAAACAGACAGGGATTTTCAGGTTGCTGTTTCCAAATCAACACTTCCCTGAGTACCACTGCAATGTTGGTATTTTGGGGGCTGATCCAGCTTGCAGCCAGAAATGCAAGCTAAAATAATGGAATTCTCAGTCAGAGGCCCTGGACAGCCTCTTCCAGTGCCTGACAACTCTTTCTGAAGCTTTCCCTAAATCCAACCCAAACTCTCCTGGCACAGCTTGAGGCTGGTTCCTCTCATCCTGTCCCGTGTTCCCTGGGAGCAGGGCCTGACCCTCACCTGTGACTTTACTCCTATTTGATCCTGTTTCCTTTCTGTGATTCAAAAATCTGTTTTGAACAGAATTTCCAGCCTGCACACACACACACACACACACACACACACACTTCTAAGTTTTGATTTTAATTTCCTGACTTGAATCTTAATTAAGTGAGTAATTGCTTATTTGGGTAGCAGCTCAGGAGCACCAATCTCCAGATCCATCAGAGTTATTGTTCACTGATGCAGGATGTGACAGAGTTAATGGAAGTCTTCCCACGGGAGATACAGTGACATATTCAAAGGTCTTCTCAGCATCTCTATTTCTCTGTGCAGCACTAAAAATGCAGCTGAGTTTTGGGGTGAGTAAGCCTGGGGTGAGTCAGCCCTGACTCACCTCACCTGCATCTCACTGCTGCCCTTTACACCTTGGGCAGGAGGTGGGCTTTTGTTTGGTTGGTTTGTTTCTTCACCAGAAAAATTCAATGGATTGAAAGCAAAGCTGTTCTTGCTCCTTGGATCCTGAGGGGGTTTCTCATCTACAGCAGGAAACAGGGAGTGGCTGAATTAGCACCCCCAGGCTGCACTTCTGCTCAGGCCATTTCCCTCCTGCGTTGGTGGCATTGTCCTTGGCCCCAGTTATCGATGGGCAGGAGCCAGCAGGGCAGGACTCTGGGGCATTGGGCAGACAAGTGACACAAACCCAGGCACTGAGCCAGGGATAATTGCAGTTTGTGCAGTGTTCACACGAAAAATGTTCACACATTTTCAAATTCTATGGCAAACAGACACTCAGAAATATAACCACATCTCCATTTCATGTCAGAAAACAGCTGAGAAGGGAGAATATTTACCCAGCTTTAGTGTAAAATAGGTGACAGAGCAGTGAATGGGGCTTGGCACAGGCACAGCTGACAGTGCTGAAGATTTGGGTACAGGAACCTCTGGATGGCTCCTGGCACAGATTCCCAGAGCAGTTGTGGCTGCCCCTGGATCCTTGGCAGTGCCAGGTTGGAATTGGGGCTTGGAGCAGCCTGGGACAGTGGAAGGGGTCCCTGCCCATGGCAGGGGGGGCACTGGAGGGGCTTTTAAGGTCCCTCCAACCCACACCATTCCATGATCTCCAAGAGACAGCTCCTGATGATCAGAAAGGGTTCATTTGCTTCTCCATGCTCCCTCTGGACAATGCTGATTTGGAACTCCAAGCCCACAGAACTGATATTTTCCATTTCTCCTCCCAAAACACCTCGTTTACAACAGAACAGCCTCTCTTCATTGTGTGAAAAGATCTGATTTACAGTGTGGAATATTCTGTTGGAAAACTGCCAGGCTTGGTTTCCCCTTCTGCCTCATGCTCTGGTCCTGTTATCAGCCAGACAGGACTGGGATTGGAACTTTCTCCCCCTGTGCTGAGCTGGGAGAGCTCAGCCCCTGCTCTGGCACAGGGAACAAGCACAGAGCTCTTCCCACACCTGCAGCACTGATCCCTGCAGCTGTAGGAATTGAGTCAGCCTCAGCCTCCCTCCTGCAGCCATCCACACCTGGAACTGGCCAAGTGGCTGCACAGGTGGCACAGAGGAGAGAGCACAGGGAAAAATGGGGAAAAAAAGATAAATATCCCTAAAATGCCGGCCTGGCAGTGCCTGTCCTGCTGCTGCTGAGCAGCACAGGGGTTGTGGCAGCTGGGCACTGCCATCCAGCTCCTGTGTCCATGGAATCACAGCATCATTTAGGTTGGAAAAAACCTCCAGGATTATCAAACCTCTGACCAAATCTCATCATTTCCACCAAAACACATCACAAGGTCCCACATCTGCTTGTTTTGTGAACACTTCCTGGGGATAAAACTTCCAGTTCCAGCCAGTTCCCTGCAGCCACCTGTGATTAGTGCTGGATGTTAATTAGCTCTGCAATTCTGCTCAGCAGGAGAGAGGTTTGTGCTCTGATTAAACCTGGAGCCCACAAACTCAGCTGGGACAGTCTTCTTTCAGTCCAGGGAATAATTTAGCCCAGGTTGGAAGGAAAGAATCAAGCCCTGAACTGCTCCTCAGTTTCCCCAGGAACTGAGCACAGAGTTCTTTAGTGGATCATTGCTCCTGTGTGTTCAGCAACTGGGCAGAACAAAGGGAACTGAGTGTGTTTTCCATTCCTCTCCCTTTCTCCATCCATCATCCATCCATCCATCCATCATCCATCCATCATCCATCCATCCATCCATCCATCCTTTGAAGGGACATCTCCAAGCTGGGAACATCCATGGAGATGCTTTCAAGCTGCTGTGCAGAGCTCTGCAAGGAGCAGCCCCTTCCTTGCTTTTCTGTGGCATTTTGATAAGGAACTGCAGGAGTGAGATCTCATGGATTTGAAGGAATGACCTTCCTGGTGCATCTGGGCATAAACCTGGTCTTTTATCTGGCTCTATTCCCTTTTCCCAGCTGCTTCCCAGGTTTGGGGATTATTCTGGGGACCTTCTGATCAAGTGCCCTCTGCAGAGATTTGCCTGGGAATTCCCATGGCAGGAGTTCCTGAGGGAACAGCTGGAGCTGTGCCAGGAGGATCAGGCTGGATCTCAGGGAAAGGTTCTTCCCCCATTTGGTGCTGGCACTGCCCAGGCTCCCCAGGGAATGGTCCCAGCCCCGAGGCTGCCAGAGCTCCAGGAGCCTTTGGACAGCGCTGCCAGGGGTGCCCAGGGTGGGATTGTTGGGGGGTCTGGGCAGGGCCAGGAATGCCCAGGGTGGGATTGTTGGGGGTCTGTGCAGGGACAGGGGTGCCCAGGGTGGGATTGTTGGGGGGTCTGTGCAGGGCCAGGGGTGGGATGATCCCTGTGTCCCCTTTCCAACTCAGAATATTCCAGGATTCCAAGATCTGTCTCTCTGTGTCTGACCCTTCTCCCAGGCAGTTCAGCCCTGGAAGCTCAGTGCATTTGGTGCCCTTGGCTCCCATTTCCCTCTGGCTGCTGCTGGGATTGTCCCAGTGGGAGCTGCTCCCTGCCAGCTCCGTTTACACCAGTTCCCATCAGCCTTGCCTGGGGCTCAGAGCCTCCTGCCAGTGAAACAGGAGCTGCTCCAGTGGGGAATTCTCTGATTAACCCCACACCCTCGCTCAAACCCAGCACCTGCAGATCCATTCCCTGCTCCCCTGCAGTGAGTGAGGGAAGGGGAGTGAGGCACAAGGGCCAGAAGGGACCCTGCTGCCAGCAGAGGAGGCTCAGGGTTGCTGTGGAGCCCAAGGCTGGGGTGGTGCTTCCAAGGGAATGATGAGCAATGGAAATTCTCCAGGAGAAGCTGCAGGGGCAGCCCAGGGAGTGCTGAGGGGTGGAAATCCTCAAGGAGAGGCTGCATGGGTGGGACAGGGAATGCTGCACACAGACACTCCCTTAGTTCAGGTATTGCAGGGACCAGGGTGTGCCCGGTTACCCATGGCACCGACCCCCAGTTCACCCCAGCACTCGCAGCTCCTTTGCCTTGAAACTCCAAAGAACTGCCCTAAACTCCAACTGTTCCAATTCCAGCATTTTTGTTGCCGGGCAGGTTCCTTTCATCCGCTTTCCTTCTGTCCCTGCAGCAGCTGCACAGATCCCGTCCTGCAGCTCCTCTCGAACCCTAGAGGGTGCAATTGGCTCAGAGAGAGCCTCCGCAGAACTCTGAAACTGGAATTCCAAGGATTCCTGGCAAGACAGGGAGGTGGGAGAAGAGCTGATGGCGAGAACACCTCAGCCAACGCACTCCGGGTTCAAGAACTCCCTGTGTGCCTTCCCTGCCCGCCCCTGCTGGCAGCGTGGGCTGTGGAATGACAGAGCAGGGAGAGCTGCTGGTGTCATCCTGCTGCTGGGGTGGCAGCTGAGGATCTGCCCCTGATCCTGGGCATCCTCAGCCCCTGCCTTCCCCCAACTCTCCCTTGGGTGGAATTCCTCATCCTAGCCAAGCTCTGAGCTTAGGGAATGACCCAGCCTCCAGGCTCCCAAAGAAATTCTTCATTTGGGATTTCTATTGTGGCAGTGGGAACATTTCAAAACATCGATCAGTTGAGCCCATCAGAGCAAAGGCTTGAAGCACAGCAAAGAGGCCGGACAGTGGGAGCACTGGGAGCAGCCAAAACTCCCTGTGCAAGGAGCTTTCCATCCTCCCCAGTGAATCCCTCATGTTTGTTGTGCTTCTTTTGTTACTACAAAATACAGAGAGACGGCAACGAAACAGATCCTTCCCCTTCCCAGTGGAGACAGGGCTGGAAAGTCAATCCCTGCTCCAGCTCCTCCTGTTTGGATTCCTCAGGGATTTGTCCTCAACAGGTCAGGAGGGAACTGCTGCTAAAACCATCCCCTGCCTGAGAATGCAGTCGACCATTCAGTCTCGATTTTAAGATCTTTTAAAAGACTAAATATCAATTAATATCCTTAACTGCTGCCATAAATCTGAATTGGGAGCAAACCAGATGAGATTAAAGGAGCTCTGGAGATCCCTTCCAGACCTGGGTTTAAATTGATGGCAGCAGCCACCTGATGGCCTGAATTAAATCTGGGGATGTGAACCTGCTCTGGGCTGACCAGAGGAAAAACCTGATGCAGGTTTGGGAAGTGCTGTCATTTTTAGGTCTTTCTGAAATAAGGAAACCCCATAGCAGCACAGCCAGGCCAGGCCCACAACCCATGGATTTCACCCCAACTAAAGCCTTGTTTGCCTTTGGCAAAGAGAAGATGAGGCCCCACCTCACACCCTGGGGTCAGGGTTGAGGGGACTGAAGAAGGACCTGGAGGGGCTGGAGCGTGTCCAGGGCAGGGAACAGAGCTGGGAATGGGCTGGAGCCCCAGGACGGGCTGAGGGAGCTGGGAAAGGGGCTCAGCCTGGAGAAAAGGAGGCTCAGGGGGACCTTGTGGCTCTGCACAAGTCCCTGACAGGAGGGGACAGCCGGGGGGGTCGGGCTGTGCTCCCAGGGAACAGGGACAGGAGGAGAGGGAACGGCCTCAGGCTGGGCCAGGGGAGGCTCAGGGTGGAGATTGGGATAATTTCCTCCTGGAAAAGCCAGTCAGGCCTTGGCAGGGGCTGCCCAGGGCAGGGATGGAATCTCCATCCCTGGAGGTTAAAAAAACCTGTGCATGTGGCACTTCTTGATATGGTTTAGTGGGAATGGAGGGATTTGGTCAAAGGTTGAACTTGATGACCTTTTCCAACCTCAGTGACCCTGTGATTCCATGGAAGGAAGAGCATGAGCTGAATGCAGGGTCCTTCTCCAGCAGCTCCTGCCCCAGCACTGCCCCAGCCCCTCCAACCCCCTCAGGAGCTCTGGGCAGGTGCTCACACACACCAAACCTCCCCATAGCAGACCTCTGTAAATAACTGACTACTAATAAATAAACAGTTAATTATTCGAGCCATTTAAAATCTCTTTTCCTCAGATGAGACATGACAACTTCTATTGATGGGAATACATCACTTTAAATGCTTGTTAAAAACCCATTTCGAGCTACTTGTAAAATGGAGGGCATGAAATGAGGGTTATCCTCTCCTATAAACATTTTGCCTTTTTCAGTCATCCAGACACTGAAATTCCTGCTGGATCAAAGTCACTAAAATCAATAGGAAAATAAAGCCCAGCTTTGCAGTATTATTAACATAATTGCTCCACTATGCAAACAGTAGACTGTCTTAACTTGTGCAAAAATAGATGGAAACAAGGCCCAGGAGCAGTTTCCAGAGGATCTGGGTGTCTCCAGAGCAAAGTGAGTTTCCAGCTCCTGACAGCCCTGAGCTGCACCCAGAGCAGCTGCTGTGTCTGCAAAAGGCACCAGGGCAAAGCAATTTGCTGTGCTAATGAGGAGAAAACTCATCAGGATCATCCCAGGGACCACAGCTCAGAGCATGGAAAGGTCTCACTGGTGTCCAAAGTGAATCCTACTGCAATTGCAGATTGTCCAGGGGAGCAGGGGCAGAAAAAGGGATTTTTTCCTTTGAAGAACACAAAAAGACTCAAGAAGCTCTTGCTGCCACATCCCTGGCAGTGTCCAGGGCCAGGTTGAACAGAGCTTGGAGCAACCTGGGATAGTGGAAGGTATCCCTGCCCGTGGCAGGGAGTGGGACAGGATGGTCTCTAAGGTCCCTTCCCACCCAAACCATTCTGGGATTCTACAATTCCATAAAAATTTCTTTTGATTTGCTAGGCCGTAATATACACCAGGAATTGAATCTAAGGAGAGTCAGGAAGGATTTATGCAAGGAAGTGCTGGAAACTGAATTTTCAACACAGACCAGATTCCCGTGAACTCCAGGATCCAGGGCTGGAAGGCAGGGAAGCAGTGCCTGAGGCTGGACCATTGCTGGCTGATCTGGCACTTCTGTAGCTGTAACCAGCAACCCAGGGCACTGACCCCTGTCCAGGGGTGCTGTTCCTCTGCCACAGCTTCTCCTGGTGTTGGGAATTCCTGTCCCAAGGTGTTGGAAGGCTCTGCCCTGTGACTTGAGGTTAAATATAACCCAGCACTTGCCTTAACTGCTGTCACTTCCAGGTGTTCCCAGGCATTTCCAGGTGTTCCCACTCACTTCCAGATGTTCCCATCCTATCACTGCAGGTGTTCCCATCCTGCAGTCATTTCCAGATGCTCCCAGTCCCGCTGGGCCAGGGTGGGAGCTCTAAACTGGTTTTGTCCATGCAGGAAAACTGGTGTTGGGTGGATGGATCCCATTGAGTTCTCCAGGTGTCCCCATCCTGCAGGAATGAATTCCCTCCTCCTCCTCCTGCTCCTCCTCCTCCTCCCTGGATGGATTTCCTCAGGAGCAGCTGGTGTGACCCAAATTTCTTCTCTCTGACCCCTTCTTGGGTGGGACTCTGCTGCTGTGGGAGTCACACCAGCTCTTCCTCTCAGACACATCTGGGCTCATTTGGGAAGAGTTTTCTATGGCCTCTTCTGGTGCTCATTGATCCCATTTTCCCCAGGAATTCTCTCCCTTCCCGGGTGTTATTTGGTGCTGCCTATTCTGAGCAGGTCCCTGCACACACTGACTGTTCCTGGAGTCCAGCTTTTCCCCTCTAACCCATTTCCCATTTTCTGCAGACACAGTAAAATGGGAAGGTTCCATTTTGTCAAGGTGCCTGTTCTGGAACCTTCCATTCTCCCTGGAAATTGGGATGGTTTGAGTTCACAGTTGCTATCAAAACAACAATGCCAAGCCCTCCCCATAGTTTCTTCCTCCCTGGATCTGCTTCTAATGAGGTCTCAGCTCCTGTTCTGAGGTCATTGGAAGTGACCATTTTCCCACTATTCTTCCTCTTCTCCCAGCCATGCTCGTCCTCACCTCAGTGTCCTCCAGCTCCACCTCCATGGGATGAAATTCCCCATCCCAGCCAAGCTCTGAGCTTAGGGAATGACCCAACCCTCAGGCTCCCAAAGATATTTCTCATCAGGAGTTTCTGTTGTGCCACTGGGAACATTTCAAACAATCAATCAGTCGAGCCCATCAGAGCAAATGCTCAAAGCACAATAAAGAGGCCTGAGAAGAGCACAAGAAAGAGGCCCAGTTCTGTGGGAGAGAATCCAGCTTCCTCCTGCATTCCCATTTCTGGGAACTCATTCTTCCATCAGATTTCTCCTCTTTTCCTTCTGTTTATGCAGCTGAAGATCCCATTTCTCCCCCCCTCACCCTCCTGTGCAATCTGTTAGGGGTAGGGGAGAGCAGGAGGGGATCAGGAGGAATGAGGGAGAGGATGACTCCAGAGCCCAAGGGCAGGAACGTTAATTGAGGGTTTCTGCTCTCAGACTGAGGACTGGAGGTGCTGCCACATCCACAAACGCTGCACGGTCCAGCTCAGGGTCCTGAAAAGGTCACTGCACATTCATTTCTCAAGCTAACCCAAATATTTCAAATAAATGCTGCTTCCACTGTCTGTTCAGAACTTCCCTTCTGTGCTTCCAGTAAATATTTGTGAGGAGGAAAAGGTAAGTGTGGGCAGCAATGAGCAGCAGTACCCGACTGATGGGAAGGGACGGGCACAGCTGGGCCAGCCAGACGGGGCTGGGGCTGGGGAGGGGTGGGGACGGTGACCAGGGGGGCCCAGGAGGGTCCTGTGAAGGGCACAGCTGCCATGAGCTTCCCCCAGCTGAAGAAGCTGCAGGAGCATCCCGAGGTTTGTTTTCCAGGTATCCCCACCTGCCAGAGGAATCCATGCCCTGCACAGGTGCCTTGGCCCCCAAACCCATCCGTGCCTGGCACAGCCTTGGCCTTTTCCCTCCTGAGCCCCTCTCCCCACACTGACAGGGAACAGGGGGCCCTGGGAGGAGACCCTCCTGTCCCACAGCCACCTTGCTGTGCCCAAACTGCCTTTGGATGTTTATGTGCAATGCCTGTTAATGAGGGTAAAGATTGTCATGGAATCCTGGAATGGTTTGGGTTGGAAGGGACCTTAAAGCCTCTTCAGCCCCACCCCAGGACATCTCCCAGTGTCCCTGGGTGCTCCAAGTCCCATCCAGCATGGCCTTGGACACTCCAGGGATGGGGAATCCACGTGTGGGCAGAGTTAGCCCAAACTGCTCTCCAGTCTATCACTGCAATCTGTAACCTCATCCTTTAACTCAGCTACTGAGGAATTTGCTCCTCATGAGGTTGTTTCATCCTAGGCGTGGATTCCCATTTCCAACTCTTACATCAGGAGTAGATAATCACTTACCCAGGCCCAGCTCTCTTCTGGAGCTTAAAACCAGCTCAAAGCCAGAATGGGTACAGATACTTGTTCTCTTTTCTGAAGGAAAATTCAGATTTAATGGGTAAGTAAGACATTGAAGAGTTTGTATAGAAGACAAGAACACTTGGTCAGCACTGGGTGTCGAAGAAAAGCAAAGATTGGCAACTTTTTAACGGGGAATTGAAATTTGTTCAGGTTACCAGGAGAACATTTTCAGTATTTTGGGTCAAACATTTCCCATCAGATTTCTCTTACTTTCAGAAGAAACAAAAATACCTGAGTCCCTTGGATTATTTAATTTATATTCCTTGGGAGATGCTGACCTTTAGAATAAATTAATTTCCAGTAAAAAAACAACAATCCAGGTTTAGATGTTCCATAGAAAGAACTTCCCTAAACAAGGAAATATCTGCTGATTTCATGATGAAATCCAGTGTTTTCACTTTGGTGGAAGAACAAAAATATTAAAACTGAATTCTTGAGTTCCCCAACTGAAAACTAATGATGAAAACAAGCAAAGTCAAGAACTTGTGTATTCCCAGGCTCTGGAAAACCCTGGAACACAGCTTTTGTGCCATCAAAAACCTTCAGCTGGTGAATTACAAGGTCTTATAAAGCCAATAAAATTTCCATGCTATGGGATAGAGTCGTAAAGCTGTTTCAATTTACTTCCAAAGGAGAAGGATAAATCTAAAGAGAGAAATACCCACACTGAAGGGATTTTTTTTTTTGTATGGATGTGAATAATTTCCAGACAAATGAAATGAAATTTATTGTGCTTTGCAATGTAACCATGCAATGAATGGTCCTGGAGCAGGGGGAGCGAGGGAGGGAAGGTCCTACAGGAGCAGCTGGAATATTTGTCTGTGGCATTTAAAGGCCCTGCAGGGGAGTGGAGTGATCAGAAGCAAACCTGACAGGAAAAGCTGCTGATCCACAGGGAAAGGGGGGAATTCCACCCTGAAGGGTGAGAGGAGCCCTGGGCAGGCCTTGGCATGGACAGGTCGGTCTCACACAGAATTCACACCTCTGATGTCACAGTTCTGATGTCACCTCTGCAGCTCAGCAAGGAAGAATTTAACCCTAAATTTTGCTAGAAGAGACTTTTTGCTCAGTTTTCCTTCCCAAATCTCTCTCATACTCAGAGGCCTGCAGAAGTAACAAATTGTTTTATTTGCAATTGTTTGGAAGCTCTTTGGTCGGGATGTTTGAGTCCCTAAGTATCAAATCCCAGATCTTGGGAGGAAATTTCCCAAGAAATGCCCGGTACCAAGATAGCTGATGGGTACAGCTGAGTGCATTTAGTCAGAGAAACCTTAGTTTCAAATCTTAAAACAAATGGAGGAACAAATCCATGCAGTGGAAAAGAAATTAAGAACTCTGGCAGCTTGTGCAGCTCTTACAGCAAGTCAGGACTCGGGGCACAGCAAGTGCTGCAATCTGTGTGTCCTGATCAAAGCCTTTGTATAAAATAAATCCAGCTGGGATCAATAAGGGCAAAAGGGCAAAAGGGCTGCAAGCTCAGGCAGCCTCCTGGGCTGAATTGCAGGGCTCCAGCAACCCCAAATTCTCATTTTTGTGTCAGGAGGTGGCTGCATTCAAGCTCAGCTGTCCCTGCACAGGAACAGACCCCCCTGCACCTCAAAAGGCCCCTGGCATTTTCAGCTGCCAGAGGTGGCACAATCCCACACCTGGACACCATGAGCTCCTACCAGGGGTTCCCACTGGGCAGGAGCTTTTCTGACATCTTACATTTGACTCCCAATCTCTCAGAGAAATCCCTGCTCCCTCTGCTCTGGAACAAGCCACACTTTTGAAGCTCTGTCACAGCAGGTTCTGTGCCCTGCCTGGAGTCTCTCAATGTTGCAGCCCCTGGATCCCAGGAAATCTGCTGCATTTCCACCTCGCTGCTCCCAGCCCTGGGCACCAGCTGTGCAGGCAGCTCTGCCAGCACATTTCCACTGCCAGGGAGATCCGGGAGCAGCAGGGAGCAGCAGACCATGGAAAACATTGGACACTGCCCCAGGGCTGCCTCTGTCTGGGGCATGGGGCAGAGGAAACCACAGTGGCTGGAAAAGAGAGACCCAGAGCCTGTAACACACCCAGAGAGAGACAGCTGGGACAGCCAAGGAGTTGTTCAGGTTGGAAAAGACCTTTCAAATCACACAGTCCCAGGATGGTTTGGGTTGGAAGGGACCTCTAAGACACCCCCTGCTGTGGGCAGGGTCACCTTCCACCATCCCAGACTGCTCCAAGCCCCATCCAGCCTGGCCTTGGACACTTCCAGGGCTGGGGCAAGATCATCAAGTCCAACCACCAGCCCAGCACCAGCACCACAGTCACCACTAAACCACACCCTCAGGAAAAATCTGTGGGTTTTGAAGATTTCCAAGGCTGGGGATTCTGCCCCTGCTGTGGGCAGTGTGAGGCCAGGGAGCAGAGGAACCCCAGCTGACAGATCCTGGGTGCAGGTCCCCACTGCAGCCCTGTCTCCATGGCCACCTGTGCTCTCTGTGCTTTCCAAAGGCTCCTCTCTGTCCAAATTCTCTGTCTGCACCTTGTGCAGGTGGAGAGGATGGATCTGTGTGAACAGGGGGAATTTTAGTTCATTAACTGGATCAAAAATGGAGACATAGAGAGAGGAAAAACCTGGTGTGTTTCTTCTGTGCAATGTGAAAATAATTATGGTGTTTCCCTGTTACTGTGTTTTAGGATTTTTTTGGTTTGTTTTTGAAAGCTGGGAAAAAAAAAGAAATCCTTTTCAGTCTTAACAAAACATGAATTCCCTTGAAAATGTGGTTTGTTTTTTTTTTAATGTTATTATTGCCTAATTAGGATGGAATAAATTTTAGGGGGAAAAGCCTTTGAACTGAAAATAATGAGAAACCACTGTTCATGAATGTCTCAGTTCTCAGGTTTGCAAATGGCTCAGTCTTGTTTTTTATCTGGCATTTTGGAGTCAATCTCTTGGTCACTGTACCCTGTCCCCAAGGGTCACTGCAAGGATCCCTAAAAATCTTATGTTTGTGTTCTGCACTACAGTTTTATCTGCATCGTTTTACCTGCACTAAAACAGGTACCTAAAACTGCCTCTGGTTTGGGCAGGGTCTGAGCCCAGAGGGATTCAGTGGGTCAGTGGTCAGTGGGGTCAGCAGTCAGTGGGGGGCAGTGAGTCAGCAGTCAGAGGGGTCAGCTGTCAGTGGGGTCAGTGGTCAATGGGGTCAGTGAGTCAGTGGTCAGTGGGGCCAGTGGTCAGTGCGGTCAGTGGGTGAGCGGGGTCAGCTGTCAGTGGGGTCAGTGGTCAATGGGGTCAGTGAGTCAGTGGTCAGTGGGGCCAGTGGTCAGTGGAGTCAGTGGGTCAGTGGTCAGTGGAGCAAGTGGTCAGTGGGGTCAATGGGTCAGTGGTCAGTGGGGCCAGTGGTCAGTGGGTGAGCGGGGTCAGCTGTCAGTGGGGTCAGCTGTCAGTGGGGTCAGTGGGTCAGTGGTCAGTGGAGTCAGTGGTCAGTGGGGTCAGTGGTCAGTGGGGCCAGTGATCAATGGTCAGTGGGTCAGTGGTCAGTGGGGCCAGTGGTCAGTGGGGTCAAGGGGTCAGTGGTCAGTGGGGCCAGTGGTCAGTGGGCTGCAGGTGAAGGTACAGGTCCTTGGGAAGGTCTCCATACAATCCTTGGCTCCACAAATCCAGACCTGGTTTCCCTGAGCTACTGCCAAAGTGTAATGGCTGATAGCTGGCCTGGAGCCCTTACAGTTACAATTAATCCTAATTATAATTTTGTAACTGAAATATAACGAATTATATAACTACCTCAATTATATAACTT
Source organism: Pycnonotus jocosus (assembly GCA_013400435.1). Classification (NCBI taxonomy): domain Eukaryota; kingdom Metazoa; phylum Chordata; class Aves; order Passeriformes; family Pycnonotidae; genus Pycnonotus; species Pycnonotus jocosus. The sequence continues at coordinate 24,085 of VWYP01016623.1, read as the reverse complement.
GACCAGTCTGGGCCATTGGGGACATAGGCAGCCATTGGCCAGTTAGCCGAGTGGCAGCTAATTTAGCCAATCAGAGCTGACCGTGCCAACTTTCAAAGCTATATAAGGAAAACAGCTCTTAATGAAATTTGGCTATTGTCACATGAACACGGAGTGTTTTGTCATCACTTCTGTCTCGACTGTGACGAGTGGTGATATCCAGATATGAAAGGCAATAGCTGCCTGTGGGGATTGCAGTGGAGACAGAGACCCAGCGGGGGAGGGCACCCAGCAGCCCAGAGAGCTGCAGAGAAGGGGCAGCCGGGAGAGTTGCCAGCAGCTGGAAAACCTGCGGAGATCCAGACCTAAACAGAAGAAGCTGCTAGAGACACTTGTAAATAGAAGACCCTAATAAAAAGAAGAACCAGCTAGAGTCATGGGAATGCAATTTTCTATGGAAAGAAGCAGCTAGAGTCACGGGAATGCAATTTTCTATGGAGGAAAGAGGAGTGGCTCAAAGCCATGGACTGTTCTGCCACGAGAGCCGCAGCGGAGATGCCGCGGGCACTGCGGGGAAGCAGCAGAGAGAGCGGGTGCCCCCTTGGGCACACGGGCTGGGAGGATGGGAGAGAAGCCGAGAGAGGGACAGCCGTTATCCAGGACCATTGTCCCTCTGGCACCGCCCTGCTGCATTGCTGCCAGAGCTCTCCCACTGCCGCTATCGACAGCACCTGCATCGTGCACGGGTTTGCCCATGCTGCGAGCACCTGAGCTGCTGCCATCGGCATCGAGTGCGCAGGTGCAGCGCCTGAGCCTGCTCGCGCTGCCGCTGCCGGAGCCATCTCTGTACTCCGCGCCCTGGGCGTGTGTGGCACAGCCCTGCCTGCAGCTGATTGGGCAGCTCAGCTGTCACTTGGCGGGCCCACCAATGGCTGCAGTGCGTGAGCGGAACCCAGACATCAAACGGTGCTCAGCGCCGGAAGTGCTGAGGAGGAGCCGCGAGCTCTGGACTGGAAGGGTTGTGAGGAGATTGCGGGCACTCGGCACAGAGGGATACGATACCACACGGTGCCACAGTCACAGCCAGGGCTCGAGAAGCCTGAGGGACATTCTCTGTTAGTAGGCTCACAGTATCCCAACAGAGGGAAATCAAGTTACCGTGCCCTTCTTGACCCGCGAGAAGACACTTCCATTGGCAGTTTGGTATCAGTTAGCATCTCTACAGATGATCTGATCAGTTTTGGAAAGCAGATAAAATTAACGGGTATCACAGAAGGAGATCTTAACAGTGCTGAAAGGATTTCTGTGCCCATGCCTGCATTATCACCAGGTGGCCAGCAGCCTGTGGGTGGAACGGTTAAAGCATTCCCAGTACTGAGGGGCAATGGGGCTGCACCTGACTGGTGTGTTCCCTTTCAGTGGCAGGTCCTCTCTGAACTACGCCAGCTAGCCACCAAGCATGGACTGGGGTCTCCGGCAGTAGGAAGCATGCTATGATTTTTAACTGCCAAGGAGATAATACCTTTTGACATTAAGCAGATAACAAAGCTGCTTTGTACTCCAGACCAGTCTATGATGTTTGAATCCATCTAGCAATGATATGCAGAAGATCAGGGCCTGCGGAATCTAGAGGTCCCCCAGCAGGATCAACATTTTGGGGTGGGAGTTTCTCAACCTATGGGACTGTCCCCTATTGATAATCCAGTTACAGGCACGCCTGCATACTCTAATACTGGCACAAGCAAAAGACTTGGGAATGCAAGCTGTGCTAAAGGTTGCAGACATGGCAACACCGACTCAAAGATATTCTACGATTAAACAGGGCCCTAAGGAACCATATATACAATTCCTAGAGAGGTTAAGAGATGCCATGGATAAGCAAATGATAAATAATGATGTAAGAAATCAATTAATACTACAATTGGCACAAGATAATGCAAATGAGGCCTGTAAAAGAGCTATCGATTTATTACCAAAAGAAAATCCATCCCTAAGTGAATCAATTGATGTGTGTGCTAAAGTTGGAACTGATTCATATGACATGGCTTTGTTAGCTGATTCTTTTGCAGCTACTGTGGGGTTGTCGCATCGGTGTTATGGATGTGGGCAACAAGGCCACATAAGAGCAGATTGTCTCCACAAGACCAACTGGGACACATCAAAGACAGAATGGTGACTGCTATGGGAAACTGTAACTGATGTGGGAAACCCGGTCATTTGGCAAAGCTGTGCAGGTCCAAGTTCCATCTTCATGGATAACCTCTTAGTGAGCAGGGAAACGGGAACAGGAGCACAGCAGGGAAGCACGTGCAGACACGAGCATCTTCCCATACCCCAGTGCAAGCCTTTGCAACTGGCTCACCAGAAGGACAAGAGAATTGGCAGGCATGGATGTTTCCACCACCATCACAGTAATTATAGGTACATAAAGTTCCTCTCGAGGCCTGTGAACCAATAGGAAGAGGGTTAAGTGCTCTGTTGCTGGGGAGATCAAGTGCAACACTTGTGGGACATAGGGACAGGCGGACGGAAGATCTCGGTTGTAATGGAAAGCAACAGGGCCCTTCCCCCCTCATCCGGGACCCTTCCCCCTTCACCCTGAGATATGTTATCACCCCTGAAGGTATGCAGCCCCTCCTAACTCCAGTAGTTTTCCATTCCATACTAACCCTAGTTAGTCCCACCGTCCCCCTCTGACGTAGTGAAGCCCCCTCGACTTTATAACCCCACTAAGTAAGATAATAAACGCCATTTTGACCATCCACCACATTGGTGTCTATGCCTGTCAATGGCCCGAGTGGCCCGGGCGAGGCTGGGCCGCCGTGCTGTCCTTTGAAACCAGGTCGCTTGTCTTCTTATCAGAAGGCAACAAACACTATAAGGCATTTTTGTTCACCCAGGTGTCATAGATGCTGATTATACAGGGCAGATATGTGCTATGGCATCAATGCCTTCTCCTCCTCTGACTATCCCAGAAAAAGCTCATATTGCCCAGCTTATACCTTTCAAGCCTTGTGTTCCCAGAACAGATCCAAGGACACGAGGAGAGCAAGGCTTTGGATCAATTGGAGAGCCTCGGGTGTACTGGACCCAGGTTGTCTCTGATCAGAGACCAAATATGATTTGTACACTCTTGATGCCTCAGGCAAGTCCATCTCATATAAAGGTCAGTGGTATGGTAGATACTGGAGCAGATGTTACTATCATTTCTACAGGCACATGGCCTCAATCGTGGCCTACCACAGCCATAGGATCTGTTGTTGCTGGCCTCAGAGGTAACACACAAAGTCCTCTAAGCTGCAAACCCGTGTGGGTTAAAAATCCTGAAGGTCAAACAGCCACTATATGTCCCTATATTACTGCTGCCCCACTTAAGTTATGGGGAAGGGATGTCTTACCAGCATGGGGAGTCTGGGTGGGAACAGATTTGTAACTGGGGCCACTGTAATAAAGGGCATAAAACACCCTATCTTAGCCTTGAAATGGCTCATCCTCAACAGCCTGTGTGGGTTCAACAGTGGCCCTTTGAAAAGGAAAAATTAAACACCCTTAAATCCCTAGCCCAGGAACAACTGGCTCAAGGTCACATCGAGCCTTCAACAATCCCATGAACACACCTGTGTTCATAATCAGAAAGAAATCAGGTAAATGGCAATTACTCCATGATTTAAGAAAGGTTAATGCTGTTATAGAGAGTATGAGCGCTTTACAGCCTGGAATGCCATCACTTACTATGATATCTGCCAATTGCAACATACTAGTTGTTGATTTAAAAGATTGTTTTTTTCTCTATTCCTTTATACCCAGATGATACCCCAGAGTTTGTCTTTACAGTGCCTTCCAATCATGCAGCACCAGTTGAACAATGCCAACGGAAAGTGCTCCCACAGCCCCACAATTTGCCAGTGGTGTGTTGCACGGCCACTCTCAATAATAAGAGAATAATTTCCAGAGGCATATTGTTATCACTATATGGATGACATCCTAATAGCAACACCAGCCCAAGAAGGCCTTTTACAAATTCAGCCAGAATTGATGTGAGCACTGCAAGAATTTGGCTTGCAAATTGCACCAGAAAAGGTACAACAAAAACTACCATGGAAATATGTGGGAGTTAAAATATTAGATCAGGCCATACAACTGCAAACAATTCAATTTTCAGCCAAAATTCACACTTTAAATGATGCACAGAAGCTTTTGCGTATCATTAGTTGGGTAAGGCCTTATTTAGGATTAACCACTCCACAACTGGCACCTTTATTTAACATCCTTAAAGGTGTTAACCTCACCAAGGAAGTTAACACCAGAGGCAAAAACTGCACTTGAACTAGTAGAACGGGCCATAACAGACAGACAAGTGTATCGGATATGTCCAAAGGTTTGTGTTACAGTATTTGTTGTTATTGCTGATTTACAACCATGGGTATCATTGGACAATGAGACACTCAGCAGTCCAACCCACCACACATTATGAAATGGCTACCTCACCAACCTAAAAAGACAGCACATTCCATATTTGAATTAATTGCACAATTAATTATCAAGTGTCACCAAAGATGCTTACAAGTAAATGCCATAGATCTTACAAAAATCATTATACCTATTCAACAGGAATATTTTGAATAGTGCTTTGCAAATAGCACAGCACTACAGAGTGCTTTAGAAAATTGTACAAGACAGATCACCTACCACCTACTTAATAATAAACTGTTGCAATTAAGTGGGACAACTGCATTGTCACCAAGACCACTGAACCATTGTACACCCCTGAAAGGTCTCACTGTCTTTACTGATGGATCCAGGAAAACAGGGAAAGCCGTTGTGACCTGGAAGGATGACAGTGGGTGGCAAACACTTGAACATCATGATGATGGATCACCTCAGTTTCTGGAATTATGTACCGTAACTATGGCTTTCCAACAATTTCCTCATACTCCCTTAAATATTGTAACTGATTCTGCCTATGTTGCAGATATAACACAAAGACTGGACCAAGCCTTACTTGAAGAAATTGACAATGCTGCTCTATTTCAACAGTTAAAAAGTTTGTGTCATACAATCCAAGTCAGAAGATGTCCTTATATTCTACACATTTGGAGTCATACCAATTTACCAGGTTTTATAGCAGAAGGTAAGGCTCAGACTGATTGGTTAGCTAGCCTTGCCTGGACAGCACCACAACCAGACGTGCTGACACAGGCAAGAGCATCCCATGCCTTTTTTCATCAAGGTGTTAGCATTACAAAGGCAATTTTTGTGATAAACATAGAGGCATGCAACATTGTTAACTCTTGTGCAAGGCCATGCTACATCATTGCAGAGGGGGGTAAACCCCTGTGGTCTGTTAGCCTTACAAGTCTGGCAGACAGATGTCACCCATGTTGCAGAATTTGGGTATATGCATGTTTCAATGGACACCTTTCATCGGCCATAGGGGTCTCAGTGCACACTGGGGAAAGCAGTCACGATGCCATCGCACATTGGCATTTGGCCTTTGCTGCTCTAGGCATTCCCCAGACAATAAAGACTGATAATGGTCCAGCATATATTTCACAGAGTACTCGGCATTTCTTACAACTCTGGGGTGTGTTTCACCATACTGGAATTCCTCATTCCCCTGTGGGACAGGCCATCATCGAGCGTGCCCATGGCACCTTAAAGCACATGCTTGAAAAACAAAAGCAGAGACTGTGTGGTGAAACTCCACAAAGCAGGGTAACCAAGGCACTATATACTTTAAACCATTTAACAGTATCTGCAAATTCTCAGAATCCTGTCATTTTAAATAATTTTCTATTGTTAGAATCCTCTAGTGATCACTCACCCAAACCTGAGGTATTGATAAAGAATCTCCTTACCAATAAATGGGAATGTGCCTGGGACCTTGTTACTTGGGGGCACAGGTACACCTGTATTTCCACAGATGTTGGCATCTGGTGTGTGCCTGCTGGGAGTGTGGGTCCTGCTCTACACTCTGCTCAGGATCACCTCCAACAACCTCTCCCTGACAGCCCCACAGCAGATGTCGTGGAGCAGTAATCACAACGACATTTCACACCACTGTATGAAGACATGGGACCTGTGGAATGACAGTCTACCCCTACCTGTAACTTTACTTAGTTTCAAGAAGACAGACGCTTTGGGAACAGGACTAAGCACATGGATTTGTACCTTTTAGTGGAAACAAAAGAGTAAAGCGTTACTCACAATAGTTTCTAAGGTTTAACACTTTGTGAATTAATTAGGTGTTTGTTGTAATTGGGTTATAGTTGTAAATAATTTGAAGCATAACACCCTGCAAAGCTGTTCCTGATGGATCCTGGACTATGTCATCATGATTGTTCCATACATTGTGCTGTGTTCATCATCATGCAGGGGCCTGCAGAGGATGATGAACACTGCCTTTGTATTTAAAAATAAATAGGGGGAAATGTAGTGGCTAACAGCTGGCCTGGAGACCTTACAGTTATAATTAATCCTAATTATAATTTTATAAGTGAAATATAACTAATGACATAACTACCTCAATTATATACCTCGACCGGTCTGGGCCATGGGGGACACGGGCAGCCGTTGGCCAGTATGGTGCTTGTATCCCCAATTGTCTGCTCTGTTTATGTTGGATATTATGTTCTGTACCTTTAAGTCTGGTTCTGAGAGTGAAGGGAGGAGAAAGAGAAGCACCAAGTTTGTTTCCAGAAACTGCACTCACTCCTCCACATTCTGCTCCTGGACTGTGTCTGCAGCATGGACAGACAGCAGGACAGAGATCTCCTGTGCTTTTATTTAGTTTAGCTAGCTGAGACAGAGAAGCTCCCTGGACTGGTTTTTTTTTCTTTTTCTTGGGACTGTTTAAATCTGCTCTGGCCTGAAAACCAGGAAGAGCACCCGGAGCTCACACCTGCAGCCCACCGGGGCCCAGGACGGCATTTCCAGCACCAGAGGGACTGATAAGAGACTGAGCGAGCTGAGCTACAACCCACAGCAACGACTTCCTCAATTTTGCCATCTCTCTTGAGAACGGCAAGAGGTTTTATTGTTTAAAGTTATCAATTTTTTATGCTTGTGGGCATTTTGTTAAATAAATAGTTTTTTCCATTTTTCTCTAAGGAGATTTTTTCCCAGACCAGTTGGGGGAGGGGCCGTTTGGGCTTGCTTTCCAGAGGGATCCCATTTGGAGGTTTCTTCCCAAATTTGCCCTAAACCAGGACAGTCAGTTAGCTGGGTGGCAACTAATTTAGCCAATCAGAACTAACATGTGGACTTCCAAAGCTATATAAGGAAAACAGCTCTTAATAAAATTTGGTTATTGCCGCATGAACATGGAGTATTTTGTTGTCACTTCTGTCTTGACTGTGATGCCAAAGGAGCACCTGGGCAGAGGAATTTCTGAACTCTCCTTTCCTGACCTCAGAAATTAGTTTTTGTTCACAGCCATCCAACCACAGCAGCTGGAAAACGGCCTCCCTCCTCCTATAAAATATAATTCCTTCTTTTCCTTCACCCCTTTTCCTACACCAGTTAAAATTCAAAGAACACATGGCTACAACCACAGCCAATCCCTGGAAACACTTAACAGTCATGATCCTGAGCAGGAATTCTTTCTGTACATTATCCATGGATACTAAAGGCCATCCTGGGAGCATTTCAGCCAAGCACGAGGACCCCACAGTGAGACCTGCCCAGCCAGAGGAGGCTTCTTCCCACACAGGTAAATCCTGCAGCGCAGTCCAGGGAACTGCACTTCCTGGAAAGAGCCTGGCATCAGCACTGCAGGTTTTTGAGAGGTGTTTTTCCCCTTTTGGGATATTTTTGCCCCTTCATCTGTCCCAGTAGTGGCCCAGAGCAGTGGGAGGTGCAGGGCACTGCCCTGGCATTGCTGTTTTTCTGTTCCAGCAACTGGAGGAGTGAGAAATGGAGTAAAGGGACAGGTGCAAATCCAATGATTGTCTCCCTTGAGCAGCATCCAGACCATAAACTTTTCCCATCTGTTCTGTATCCAGGCTTTTCATCGTGCTGTGAACCCAGCAAGTCCCTTCAGCCTCAAACCACTCCAGTTAATGGGATTGAAGAGGGATTTACAAGTCAGCTCTTCCTTTTCATTCTCACCCCTGGGCTGTGTCCCAAGATTTTGGAGGGAATGTCAACCCCTGGTTTGGGGGAAGCTCTGGAAGCAGCCTCCTGCCCTCCCACATCCCTGGGATTGATCCAGCAATAAACAATGTTTCGTGCTTGTCATTTTGCATTGCAGCTGGGCAGTTCTTCTTTGGGAGAGGCTGGGAAGGGGAGGGGAAGAGGATGGGAAGAGATGTTCAAGGCAAGGCAGAGCCTCAGAAGCAATGGTCCAACACCCACAGCATCCCAAAAGCCAGGGAGGATCTCCAGAACTGCTGCCAGCCTGTGGTGTGGGAAAACTGCCACAAACCCACAGAAACCCACCAGGGTAACAGGGAAAATGGCCAAACCCCACTCATTTCTGTTGGAATTGAGCCTGAATCCCTCAGAGCTTTTCCCTGCTTATCCAAACCTCCCTGAGAGAACAGGGCCTGGAGGCTGGAACTTCATCCAGGACTTTTGCTTCCTACGGATGGAGCTGGGGCTGTAACACCCGAGGGGAGGGGAGGATGAGCCCTGCTCATGGCCTGGTCATCTCTGCTGACGTGAGGATCCTTTTTTTTTACCCGTGTCAGCACCATAAAAGCAGCAGAGCTCCGGAGCCACCACTTCAGGCACCCTGAGCACCAACATGTCAGCAGATTTCTAATCCTGGAGCATTTCCTGCCGGGAATGGGGCAGGAGGAGCAGCAGCACATCTGGGTTCATAAACTGAGGCTTGGACAGGCTCCAAAGTGCTGTCTAAAGACTGAGAGCTGCTGTTGTGATTTTTCTGATCCCAGGAAGAGCTTTCCTTGCTGCTGGTTGGGAAATGTTTTGCAGTGTAGATGGAATTGCAGAGCTGCTCAGAGGATTTGTGCTCCCAAACCTCCTGTGATATGCTCCCAATTATCCATAATGGGACTGACTGGAGCAGGGCCTGGGCTCTGAGCACAGGCTGGGTTCAGCTCCCTGCTGCCCCAGGAAGGTGTCCAGGCACAGCTGGGAGGTTACAGCTCTCACAGACCTGATCCTTATTTCCCTTCCCCTGCCACAAAATCAGTCTTCGGCAGCGAAAGCTGAACAAGCTTTTGTGAAGCTTGGCAGGAATCTCCCTCTGTTGAAAAAGGGAATCTTCTGCAGCTTTTTTGTGCTCCAGAGAATCACCCAATAGGTTAAGTTTTCCTTTTTTCATAGCTGCTTTTCCTGCTGCTTTGTCCTGTCTGTGCAGCCTGGTCTGCATCACCCCCAAGCTCTGCTTAATATTTTTTTAAGGGTGTGGCTTTAACCTCCAGTGTTTTTATTATTATTTGTCTCAATAAAATTGCCAGATGTTTTCTAGAGAGACTCAAGCAGCCCCCAAAGAGCCCTGAACATGAAGAAGCCTCTGTTCCTTTGCAGGATCTCATGGCTGGAAGGAAGCAGCCCTGGCCCTGCAGTGATTTCAACCTCCCTTGCTTTGGAACTGTGCTCCTGGGAGGATCCCAGGATCCAGCTGGAGCCAGCCCTGAGCAGCCTGCTGGGAATGCAGTGCTGAGCCATCAGGAGGAAGGAGCAGATGCTTTCCTGGGGTCTCTGCCACCTTCCCTTCCCTCCTGTGCCACTCCACCGGTTTCACATCCCAGGAGATGCCAATAAACCCACACAGGGTTTTATTTGGATTTGTTTTATTTTATCCTGCTCTGATTTAGGAGGAGTTCCCCTGTCTAGGTGCACAGGAACCTTTAATTCTTCTCACACCTGAGTCTCAGTCTGAGAGGGAACAGCTGAGCTGGATCACTGGGATGGCTGAAGCTTTAATTCCACAAATATCCTGTTCTCCTCCTCCCCCAGTCCATTATCACAATATAGGCCATCTCTGTGCCCTTGCTCATCCTACTCACTGAGACTCAGATCTGATCATAATTCTCATAGAAAATAATTTAGAAAGTAATAAAAAAACCAGCAAAAGATGTTTTGCCTTCAGTTGCCAGGAAAAGTAGCTGTGACTTTTCTTGGCAGGATTTCCAGTGTTAAAAGACTTGTGTGAAATGTTTGGTTTTCACACAGAAAAATAAAAGTTGTTGTTGGTTTTTATGTTGGTTTTTGGGTTTTTTTGGTGGAATGCAGCCACTTTTCCCCTAAGGTGCCTGCTCAGCCCAAATCCAGCCCTGTCCAGAAGCCAATGCAGGGACATGGTTCCAAGCATCCTTCCTCACCTCCTGCAGGGATTGACTTCATCTCTCTCTGAAGCAGCTCCTTCTCCTCTCCTTGGCATTTTCATTTGTGCTGTCAGTGCCCACAGCTCAGGCACTCCTTCACATCACTGCTCTGTTTCTTCAGCCTCTTCCTGCCTGCCTTACCTCTCTGATCCAGAAAATCCATCACATTTTGTGTTCTCAGCTTTGGGATTGTTCATTTCTCTGGTCTTGGCAGCAGCAGCTGCTCCAGCAGGACCAGGATCCCTTTTTCACCTGTCCCAGTGGTGTCCCCTCACCCTGGGGGTTTGGGAGGGGATTTGGACCTGGATCTCACTGGGGTCAGGGCTCCCAGCCCCCAGAGGGGCCATTCCCACAGGACACATTCCCTGGTGGATTCCAGTGCCCAGGGTCCAACCGGTGCTCCCTCAACTCTCAAATCTCAGAGGGTGCCCAGAGCAGCTGTGGCTGCCCCTGGATCCCTGGCAGTGTCCCAAGCCAGGCTGGACAGGGCTTGGAGCAGCCTGGGACAGTGGAAGGGGTTGCACTGGATGGGCTTTAGGTCCCCTTCCAATCCAAACCATTCCATGATCCAAGATCCCTAAAATCAGTCTCAGGGCTGAGTCTCTGCACAGCCACGTATGGGGCTGGGATTCCCAGGTGGTTTGATGACATGTAGGAACCATTGAATTCCCATAATTATTTTTCTTTTCAATTTTCCTGTTCTTCCTGAAACATCAGAGATTTTACATTTTACCCTGTCATCCTTCTCATGACACTTCCAGGCCATTTTCCAGCTTCCCTGGCCCTGATCTGGCCCTCCCTCTCTGTCTCGTTCCATGACCTTGTGGGAAGAATTCAGCTCTTCCAAGCTCTTTTTGTCCAGACCCAGCCCCTCCCTCATGAGGGCCAGCAGAGCTGAGAAGTGGGGACCAAACAGCCCAGATCCCACCTATGCACAGGACAATTCCCATGGTTATCCTGGGAAAATCGGCTCTGCCTGAAGAAAGTGACAATATTCCATCAGAAAGAGACTTTGTTGTTTCAAAATTTGCCCTCTGTAACTTCGCAACATTTTTTTGCCAGACAAGGAGCTATTCTGGAATATTTTCTGCAATGAAAAGGCCCTGAGCTGGGAGCAGTTGAGGGTTCACTGGCTCACAGATGCCGAAGCAGACACTGGGATCTCTCCCTGCCAGGCAGGATTGTGGCTCCTTCCTCCCAGATTCCAGAGAGGCCAATTACTTCCAAGTCATTTTGCCTTTTCCTATCTGCCACTGTTGGTTAATTGATGGTCTGGGTTTAATGAGGCAGAAAAGCATTGAGAGAATCCAAAGGCTTCATTCAATAGGGGATATTTCACATGTAACCTTTGGAAGGAGGGTGGATCTGTCCTAGAGCTGGGATTGGGGATATCCTGAGACTGCAGCTGCTGAGGGGAACTCAGAGTCTGCCTGAAAAAACAGGGAAAACTTCTAGGAAGGATTTTTAAAATAAGAAATTAACCTGTCGCCTTTCTCAAAGCATCTTCATCCCAGGGCCTGAGAGCAAGGCTGGAGGAAGAGCCTCAGTTTTAGCCCACAGCCACAATTCCCAGCTTGCCCCTCACTCATCACTCCCTGGAAGCTGCTTCTCCCTGTTCCAGCCCCCACAGGGCTCCAGGGCACACAGGGCAGGGCAGAGCTGGATCTCAGGACAGCCCCAAGGGGAGGCAGGAACACCCAGCAATGGAGAGCTCCTGGTGGGGTATCACAGGGAGAGGCAAGGAAACCCCTGCAGCATAACAAGGATGAAAGCACTGAACATCCCTGGTGAAGGTACTAAACCCCTGGAGAACCCCTCTGCACAAGGAATACAGGACCCGAGCACCCCAGTGCCTCTCCTCCCTGGGAAGTGCTCAGGATTCCTCCCACTGCTTTATTCCATCAGCTGCCAGCATCCCCTCAGGATTCCTGCTTGCTGGGGTCTGAGGAAAACCTTCCAGGGAAGCAGCAGGGAACAGGGACAGAGCCATGCCCAGCCCACAGAAACAGCCACAGCTTCCCAGCTCTCCAATAATCCCACAGCTGAATTTCAATTTCACAGGAATGCCAGTGGGCCTGGAGATGATTCCATTGGGAAATTCCCACTGATCTTCGCCTTCCTAAATCCCAGCGTTTCAGTGTTGCTGAGAATGGTCCCAGCCCTGGGGCTGCCAGAGCTCAGGCTGTGATTGTTGGGCTGCCTGTGCAGGGCCAGGGCCTGGAATGGATGATCCTTGTAAATCCATCCTAGTCTGGATATTCCATGACCCTGTGATCCCAGGAACAATACAATGCCAGAGGGAAAGCACCACATTCTTATTAGCTTAAATCTAAACACACTAAAATGAAATCAAATCAATCATCAGAATTGAGGCTGGTCCTGGGTCCAGTTGGTGATTCCAGGCTGCAGCTCAGCAGCTGCCACTGCCTCCAGTAAATGAGCAGGGAATGCAATCAGCTGGTGTTTAGTTAACCACAATCACTGTCTCATTAGCTCCAAGCAGAATTCCTGCTGTGGAGCCGCCTTCTGATCCCCTCCCAGGAGGGTTTGTTTCATTTGGAATGGGTGGAGTGGGACAGGTGAATTGTGCTGCGAGGAGCCCTGGCAGTGCCCAGATGCCAGGACCCCAGAGACAGCCCCAGACCCCACAGACATTGTGGCATCAGCACCAGGGACAGTTTGGGCACTTCCCCAGACCAGGTTTTGTGTGCAATCACTGAAAACATCTCAACCATGCTGAGTCCCCACCTTTTGTTTCTTGAGAAGCTGGGGGGGAGGTGGTTTGGGGTTTTTTTAATCCTGCTGATTTGGTGTGGTTATTCTAAATCCTCCATCCCTACAAAGGCCAAGACAAGAGGATTTGTATTAAACAATGCACTGATGAGGGTGTTTCCCATGATAACCAGTTGGTGTCAGTTCAGTGACAGTACCCACAGCTTTCCATTTGTCTTTACAGCTTCATGAGAGAAACCACTTTGTGTCTGCAATTCACTTGTTTCTCCTTTCTTTTTCCTCTGCAGCAAGTATAAAACCAAGAGCCTTTAGAAATCACACAAGAAGGTAAAAAAATCAATATTTACCTCCAGAAGTGAAAAGAAATAAAAAAGCCACCAAGCCCCCCCAAACCAGGGATGTTCAATTCTCACCTTAAGCATTTGGTTAAATGATCACCCTCAGAACAAACCCAGAGCCAACCCACTGCCCCTGACCAGGGCATTGTCTGCTCCAGGAAAGGGCTCCAGGCAGGTCCTGCCTCTGACTGGAGTGGATTTGTGTCAGCAAGAGTGGAAATCATTAACTCATTAAATCATTAACTCATCAATAGAGTTGTTCAGTTCCTGCATTTCTGGTGTTTATTTTCCACATCTCAGAGAAACTTCCTCTATTTTGGGCTCAGTGAGTGTCTTTCACCACTAAAATAAATGAGTTTGGCTTAGAAGGGACCTTAAATCCCACCCAGTGCCACCCCAGCCATGGCAGGGACACCTTCCACTGTCCCAGGGTGCTCCAAGCCCCAGTGTCCAACCTGGCCTTGGGCACTGCCAGGGATCCAGGGGCAGCCACAGCTGCTCTGGGCACCCTGTGCCAGTCCTGCCCACCCTCCCAGGGAACAATTCCTGCCCTATATCCCATTTAAACCCATGATTCTGAGATTCAGCAATCTGAATGTTTTCAAAGTTTGGCAATACCTTTATCTAAATATCTTAATCCAAAATACAGCTTGGATGTAGTCAAACATTCCCTGTGATTTAAACACTTCTCTGAATGGAAAATCTTTCCCTAAAATGGAGATACTTTGGGGGAAAGTTGATTTTTGGACAATTCGTGGTTTCCCTAACAATTCCTAAAGCCCTCTGGAGATGGGACCTGGACCTTGTCTCTATTGAGAATTGCAGTTTGGGTTTTTTTTAATACCCTGGCTGCCAGAGAGAAGTTAAATAAAGTTTTCCTTCCCTCACTTTAAATGCTTTGTTTTTATATTTCTCATTTTGATGGAAAAACAAGCCTTAAGCAAGTAAAAAGAAATATTCCATCAGTTTATCTTTTAAAATAGTCCTGGATGTACCATGAGTGGTAGGGAAATGTGATTTCTCAGGGCCTGAACCTGCCCAATCCGCAACAACACAGGAAGAAACCATTCCCCAGACAATGCCAACGCTGCAATTTGTTATTTTAGAATTGCCCTATAAAGAACAAAGCCTGAAGCTGAGCAAATTACACGTGGTTGTGTCTATCTTTAGCGATCTGAGTAGGAAATTCCCTTGGAACCACTGGAATTGCTCATGTGCTGCAAAGCAGGCACATGCTGGAGGTGTCTCGCTGAGCTGCCTGAGGACCAGGATGAGCTTAATGAGCATTCATCCCCAAAACTGGGCAAACATCAGCTGTGAAGTCCTCATCAAAAACAAAAGGCTGGAAGGCATCCCGAGGTGATTAATGAAAAACAAGTGGTGGAGCCTCTTATCAAAGCCGAGCAAACAGCCCAGCATGCAATCAGAGCCAGAAAGAATCAAACACTGCAGCAGCAAAGGAAGAATGGCAGGCAATGAGATCCAAGGGAGCAGCACCTGGTGATTCCAGCGTGGGATAGAGAACATCCAGCTGGAAAACAAATCTCACCCAGCTCAGCTGAAAAGCTGAAAAATGTTCAGTGAGTCCAGGAGTGACAAACCCTGAAGGAGCTTCACCTCGGAGTGGTGGGGTTCGTGGTGGGGAGCAAGGCAAGGCTCCAGCAGCACCAAATCCCAGACTTGGACGTGGAATATCTAGACCAGAGGGCTGCATTTCTCTGGATTAGCCAGAGCCTGCACCTGAGGAGCTCACTAAATACTGACTGTGGGAACTTGGAATGCACAGCTCAACTTCCTCAATGCTTCCAAGGGCACTGCTGCGCCCCAAACTGTCTCCTGCATCCCAAACAAATCAGCCTCGGGCACAAGGGTCCTACACAGTCAAGAGCTTTGTGAGCCAAACCCTCCTCACCTCTGTCACGGCAGCTCCCATAGCTTTCCTGCCCTGATTTACCCAAACATCAGTTCTTGTTTTCCCCATGCAGGGTTTGTACATGCTCAAGGCAGGGAGCTCAGCAGGGTCACAGGTTTCTCTCGCTGTTACAGCACAGCAGAAAATATTTCATTGTCTTTAGCAAGGTGCTGCCAAATGGCAGCATCATAAGGGTATTTATCCTCTGCTGGGACTGGACCTTAGAAGGCTCCTTAGAAAACTTCTCATAAGACCTCAAAGAAAATCCCCCAGTTTATGTGGCACAAAAAGCTTCTGGAGCTTTCTGTGAACTACTGAGAACCCAGTGTCCAGTGAGAAAATGCTGAGGAGCCAAATCCAACCCCAGCTGCTTTAATGAACCCACCTAATTAGGAAATTAAAAGAACAGCACTTGTCCAGAGCCTGGCATTTGGAACCAGGGGATCACTGGCTCAGAGGAAATGCTGGATTCAGCTGGGTTGGGGACACTCCTCAGTATTGGTCTCCTCACAAAGGTGCTGCTCCTCCTCCCAGAGCTAACTGGGATAAGAGCAGCAAGAGAGAGGGAACCCCCCTGCCTGAGCTCCCTGCCCATTCCTGGGTTATGGAAGTCAGGCCTATATGGGCTGTACCTTTAAACCTGGGGCCCAGCTTCTCCTCCTCCACCTCCTGCCTTCTGAACTCTGCTCTTGTATTAATCCCTGACTGTGGGAACCCAGGGCATCTCTTTGGCTGCCCTGGAAGCTCAGGAGACCCTGGCCAGACAATCTGGGAACTGAGCAAAGAAAATCTGAGTTTTACCCTAGAGCACTGTAATATCCTGACCCCTGTCCAGGGGGGTGAACAGGGGGGTTTCAGTTCTGTCCGTGGGGGTCACAGACCATGGCACAAAGCAGAGATGAATTACAAATCTCAAGAGTGTGAAATACATTAATTTAGCTTATCGCAGAGTGAGAAATGTGTAGTTTTAGGTTTTTATGACAGAAGTAGATGAAGACAAGATGGAGATTTTGGGGCGGTTCCTAAGGCTTTTCTTCTTCTTCTTCACCTCCATTTTCTGCTGTGACGTTAGCTCAGTGTGGCTTGGGGAGATTGGGCCAAGTGGAGATGATCTGTTTGGTGTGGATGGTGGACATTGGTAGGGAATGGTCAACAATATGTTTGTAATAGTCTGTATATAAGGGGACAACATTTCAGGGGACTGAGAGTTCCCTGCTGGCCGGGGTTCAGAACAGTCCTCACTGAGGACAGAGCGAACTATGAGATAAGAAAAAAAGAATAAACAAGCTCTTAGACCTTGAGAAGCTGAACCTTGCAGCCTCCGTCTCTTTCTTGTGTCTGCCCTGAAGCATCCAGGAGGGCAAAAGACTCTGACCACCTGAATATCAGAAATTGTAATCCAATACCTAACTCACAACCAAAACCAGCCTTTGCTTGTGGAAAAAATGAATTTGCTTTTTTCTGTGTCTTCCCAGCCGCCACCTTGTCCCAAGTCTTCCCAGGACCCCCAAACCCTGCAGTGATGTCATCTCCCTTTTTGATATTCCTTTCATTTTGACAAGGATTATTAATGAATATTTAAAGAAACTCTTTGCTGCCATGAAGATGTGACTCTTAAAGGCCCCAATTCCCCATCTTTCACGAAATCCACAAAGAAACACAACTCCCAGATGGCAGAGCCTGAAGGATTTGCCTGAACCTCAGCAAGGAGCTCCTTGCTTGGAGCTTCCCTGCATCAGGGAAATGTGAAACTGCTCTGTGGCTGCACCTGCAGAAGTAACACGACCTGCCTTGGGTACAGAAATAAACCCAGCAGCACAACTGCTGAATTATTTGTGATTCCCATGTTGTTCTCTCCACCAAGAAGGCTGCAGATCATTCACCAAGAAAGGGAATTACAACCCCAATCTCCTTCTGCTGAAGAGAAGCTTCAATTATTTATGGGGGCTTGAAATATTTAGCTTGGCACTTGTGCCCTTAAGGAAACTCCAGTTACCACTTCCCCATCACGAGGAGCCAATCATTTATTCATGGGATCAATAGGAACACGAAGCAGGAATGCTGGTTCTGAGGAATGCTGGTTCCAAGGCAGCACAGGGGTCAGGGCATGGAGGAGCTGTGTCCTTCTGGAGGGAGTAACCTGATTTTTGAGGTCATTTACCCATTCCATGTGTCCTTTGCCTTCAAGGGTTTGGCATGGAAAGAGGTAAATCTCAGAACCAGGCAGAGATCCCAGTGGAGGCTGAGCACACCCAGGGTGTGGGGCTGGGGAGTGAAGGAAACTCCCAGACCTGCACTGGGTGTGATAACTCAGACCACTGGCGATTTTTGGTGGATTGCTGAGCTTTTCCTGGCAGGGAATGGCAGAAATGCAGCCTGTGTGAGCACATTTCAGAGGCAGGAACTGAACCTGCGACCTTGGAACCTGAAACCAGAAATGTTTATGGTTCCCTAAGGTTCCCGTTTTAGCAAGGCCTAAAGCAGGCCCATGGAGAGGGGAATAAAAGTTCTTTGCATGTAGCAAAGCTTATAGCAAAATCATTTAATGATAGGGAGAGGTGGGAAAATCCAGTTCCCATTGGCATCCTGGGCACATCTGCTCATTTTCAACAGCCAGCCTGGGAAGGATCCTTCCAAATCACAGGGGTACAATACATTGGGAACATACTTTAACCTATTTTTATTGTTCTTTAAGTCCTTATGGAGGTGGTTCTGCCCCTCCACTCCAGGGGAATGTGTCTCTGCCCATGGATCTGGTCCTCAAGGTCTGTTCCAAACCAAACCACTCTAGGACTCCGTGTTGATAATAAATAGTTCTCTCATCAGACATCTCCAAATCCCCAATAATTGCTACTTAATCAACAAATGCAGCAGTCTGGGAAGGGGTGAATATTGATGAGGTCAACGTTCCAATACAAGAGCAACACTGAACACATTGTGACTGAAGAATAATTGAACTTTAATCATTTTAAAGAACCAAGAAAGGTCCTCTATGAACAAATAAAGGCAGAAAAAATGTTCCCAGTACTTGTTGAGGTGATCAGAGACTGCTGTTATTGAGCTGGATTTTACAAACTGAGGCAGAATTCTCAATCCAGGCAGCTTTGGGACTCTGGGCAAATCCTGAGGACCATCCTGGACAGTGGCACAGGGAGTGATTCCCTCTTTGCTTGGGGCTGCATTATCCCATTATCCCACAGCTGGCAGGACACAGAAGAGATTTTCACATTCATACTTCCCAGTGCAAATGGAGAAAAATGAACCCTTTTGTTTCTGTGAACATTTTCAGACATTCTCTATACAATAAGTGCTCAGTGAAGAACTTTGCCCTCTCCTACTTCTTCCCACATTTATAAAAGATTTTGTCTATAACGAAACTCTAGGAAGATGAACATCAGTGACAGACCCTGCTAAAGGGAGGTAAGGTAGAAGATTAGGTTGTGCAGAGCAGCTGGGGCTGCCCCTGGATCCCTGAAAGTGTCCAAGGCCAGGCTGGATGGGGCTTGGAGCAACCTGGAATAGTGGAAGGTGCCCCAGCCAATGACAGGGGTGGCACTGGATGGGTTTAAGGTCCCTTCCAACAAAAACCATTCTGGAATTTCAAGATTTTTTAATCCTTCTCTTGGTGCAGTCAAACCTTGTGCTGAGCAGTGATAACTATCCTTGTCTCTCTTCCCTCTCCCCAAAATCTCAGTGCAGTCCCAATTTTCCATGATTGCAGAACTATCTCAGCATTGCTGTGTTCATTCCACCAGGAACCACAAGAGTTTGAGCAAACCAATATGAAAGCATCTGTGAACTGACAATCAAAATCCCCCTCCTGTGGGAAGAACAGTGGTATTTTAATGCTTTAAAATGCAAAAAGTCCTGAAAGCTTGGAATGAGAATCTCTGATCATGCTGTGCCTGTTGGCTCTAGTGACTCCTGCTCTTCCCTTGCCAAATACAGCAGCAGATGCACTTGGATTTGTTTAATTCATCATGAGGCTTTCTGCTGCCTAAACTGCAGCATCGACCCTCATGGCCATGGGGTAGGATGGGAAATTGCTTTTGGCAGAGGAATTGTATCCAAAAGGTGGAGTTTTTTAAAAAACAAAATGATCAGGAGGCACAAAATCCAACCCCAGCAACTCCCCTGCAGAATGAGATCGTTTGGGTCCAGATTGATGCTCAATCCACACGAAGCAATTTCCTGGATTGTTCCCTGGCAGGAAAATTAAAGCTGCTTTGGTTTGTCAGTCTGGGCTGGGTCAGGGTTTCTGCACATCAAAGTCTTATTTTGTAGGAATCAGCTTCCATGGATGGATGGATGGATGATGGATGGATGGACGGATAAAGATTGATGGATGATGGATGGATGATGGATGGATGATGGATGATGGATGGATGATGGATGATGGATGGATGGATGATGGATGGATGGATGGATGGATGATGGATGGATGATGGATGATGGATGGATGGATGATGGATGGATGATGGATGATGGATGATGGATGGATAATGGATGATGGATGGATGATGGATGGATGATGGATGGATGGACGGATAAAGATGAATGGATGATGGATGGATGATGGATGATGGATGATGGATGATGGATGGATGATGGATGGATGATGGATGATGGATGGATGATGGATGATGGATGGATGATGGATGGA
>VWYP01016618.1:244624-316845 GCA_013400435.1 Pycnonotus jocosus | reverse complement strand
TGATGGATGAGAAGTGAAGCTAAAAGTGAATTGGGTAGAATCTACCTTGTTTTGTTCTGTTGCACAAGTCTGAGCAAGCTACTTCAACCTCTTTCTGCCTGGGATTTCCCTCCCAGCACCTAATCCTCTCATCTAATTAGGCAGAGCTCTTTTGGGCAGAGTTTATGGTGCATCTTTCCAGGTGCTCCATCACGCTGCAGTTGTCCACTCACCAGTAGTCCCTCAGGCTGGGATTAATCATGATGATTCTAGAACTGTCTTCCCAGGGAGATGAATGAAGCTGAAGGAGGGATAACTAGGAAGAGCAGAAGGTAAATAATCTGTCACCTGAATGAGGTCAGGTGCAGTTTTGGGGGATACAGGACTTAGTGAGGCACTTAATCCTGCCATTGAGTGGTTATCACAAACTGCAACCAAAATTGTTTCGCAGGTACCGAGGCCGTTCTGGTCAGTCACAAGCTTGGTCTCCCACACAAATATCCATCATGGAGCACCTGTTCCTGTCCTACTGTAGCTGTCTGAAGCTTTTCCAGTTGCTGCCTTGCAGAGCAACAGTGCTTAGGGCTGTGCAAAACTGTAACCCCACCCAAATTGTTTGTCTGTGCTGGTTCTGAAGATTAGTTGTCCTATCAGCTAAATCTGTGCACCTAAAATTGACTTATTTTACTTTGTTCTCACTTCAGTTCCAGTTACAGATGATGTTATGACTTTCCTGATGTATTAAAAAACTCTTCTACTTCAGGTTATTTGCTTCCTATGTTGGCACTCAGACATCATGATCAATTCACTTTACATACTATCTGGTATTTTACCGGTTTATTATTCCTGAAATGTGCTTGATGAAGAGAACTGCCAATATAAGGTGTCTGTTTGCAGAATGGATTGACAAAACTTTTAATGGTTCCTGGAGTCTGTCTACATTTGCTTGATGGCAGAATTTATTTTGTTATCTTTCAAATATCCTTTGTAGGTGCATATTGCACTCTGCACCATCCCAGAACTTTAGAATCATGTGAGATTCAATTCTAGGAGATCACCTCATTTTTAAATTTATCTTTTAAGCAGAGAAAATGAAATCATAGCATTTTCTTGCAAACTGTTTATCTTGATGCTTGCTTTTCTTCTCCCCACTGGAAGGAGAGTATTTTTCTGCATTACTAAAGATATCTAGGTCCCAAAAAACTCCTTGTATCACAGAGCAGGACTGGATAGACCTTTGTTCTATAGATTCTCAGCTGGGAGGTATAACATCTTTCATGGTGGGTGAGATGGGAGGCAGGCAGGAGAAGGTGATCAAAAGTGTGGATGCATTAACAATTCCCAAAGGAATTAAGTCAAGAAAGGCTTAAAGCTGTAGAGGTGCAAAGATGCAGGAAGGATAAATGTGATGAAATAAAGCTCAGGCACTCCTCTGAGATAAATCAGATCTTTTCTGAGGCAAAGGTTTTGCACAGCTTCAAAGGGTACACTCAGATAATGCCACAAGCAAGTAACTTGAGGAAGGCATTTCCTCTTAAACAAGGGCTAAAAGGACAAATTTGAGTAAGGCTTGGACTCTGATGTAGCTGCCAGGTAGGTGTTTGTAAGCAGTGAGCACTTAGCAGGATAAAGGCAGCATTCCTAGCAATGTGGCTACATTAACAAAGAAAAGGATATGTGACTATAATGCTGAGGTGAGTGTTTGCAAAATCTTACTTTGTCAGCTGCTTGTAATATTTTGTAATGCATTTGCTCTTTTGTTTGTGCTGACAAGCAACACTGCAGCCCTGCATAAGCTTGGTGTGAGTGATGGTGAGAAACCATCCCTGAACCACCGTAACTACTTGTGGTTTCTTTCTGAGGGACTTGGTGTGTTTTTCTGGAGCATCTGCCATAGGCCCACTAAACTCCTTGGCATCTCAGTGTGCCAGTTCTGCCATGTTCGCTAAGCTCACATAGACACATCCAAATTTGCTTTGAACTCATTGTTTGGGAAGAGCTGGTGTATCATCTTGGAAATTTCTGCTTGGCTTCCAGTGTGGATACAAAATCCTTACCAACCCTGTGCATAAGGGGACTCTGACATCTGTATTAAGACCCTGTTGGCAAGGTTCGTGTGTTCCTACATCTGCACAACAGTTTGTTTGGCTTCAGAGACTCCCCCGATATTCTTTATCCAAGATGGGATTTAATCTGCTCTGGAAAACTCATTTCTAATGCCTGGGTAGCTATCCATTGCTCTGGGATGGTTATAAAGTCCCAAATCCTTGTATTAGCCATTTAAGGACAGAGACACATGTCCTAAAGACACATGGGCCTGCAGTGTGGCTAACACATGCTAGGATCATGGCTAAGAATTTTCTATCAGGGGCTTAGTGCAAATATGTGTTAACTCCCTCAGTCATCCTTCTGGATGCATTGCCCAAAAGATTGCATCAGAAGCCTTGAGAAAACTTGACTGTGTAAAATGGGAGACTTTTAGCTAGAAACAAAAGGAAATAGTCTGTCCCTAACATTAAGATTGTTTTGATTATTTAAGCATGTGGAGTTTTGGAAGCACTTTTCAGCTTCATTTAACATGCCAGTCAAAGAGGAAATTGTGGGTGACAAGTGCTGATACTGTCAAGCTTAACTGTCTGACTGAATTGGAGTCCAGGTGTCTATTTCATGACTTAGTTAGCAAAGTTCATGTTCCTCCAGGTAAGTTTTTGGTTTGTTGTTTATGTCTTAAGCAATAGGAGCATCAGCTGTTGCTCCCTGGGAAATGGTTTGCAGAAAAAAAAATGCTTTATTTAGTGATATGCTGTGTGCATCACAAGCTCTCTAAAGATCTGGTTCCCTTAGCATGTCTTTAAGCAAAAATACTTTTTTTTCTTTTTTTCCCTTTTGCAAAATGCCTCTGTGGCTGCCCCAGTGTGAAATCTGCAGAGCGCTGTAAGTAAGGTTCAGCAAGAAACTATCCAGTCACCTCCCAAGGGAGGAGCCCTCTGCAGCAGTAGGTGCTGCAAGGAATGTGCAATTGAACCAACTGCATTATCAGTGCAGTTTTGCTGTGGAACAGCAGCAGTTTTCCAGTGAGGGTCAGAACCATTGCATTATGTGTTGTTTGTTTATTTGTTCTTTCCAGTAACTTGCTCTAAAACCTCAATATCATTAGATTTTGATTACAGTAAAAAGCAACAAGTGGGATCTGGTTAATGAATGTGCTCCTTCTAAGCGTCTAAGTGCTGTTGGTATCTGCGCTGCTGCTGACACACTGTGCAGGACAGAAAGCCTCCCCTGCACTGGAAACCTCATGTAGCATTTCTTATTTGTTCTGATTTTTGCTGTTAAGATGTACTTAAGTGTAGCAGCTGGCAGCTCTGATCAATATCAAGGCCCCGTTATGCTATTGATTGTGCAGTGCATTGTAAGGGACAGGTTCCCAGCCAGCGAGTTCACAGGGCGGCAGAGCTGGAGCAGTGACTTCACAACTTTGATCCAACAGGCAACTGGCAAAGCCAGGATTGGTGTACAGGTGTCTTGGAAAGCAAAGAGCTTCTGGCTTCTCATTCTGTCTTCTGCTTTTGAAGAATGTGGTCTGTTGCAGGTGACCCAGTAAAACAAACAGGCCTAGGTAGGGAAATGAGCAAATTTGCGAGTTTTCATCCAGGAACGAGTCCAGAGCAAGCTAGAGGTTGAAAGCTGTTTTTGCAGGAAGACTCAGCCAAATCGTTGCAAATGCAAGCAAATGAATGAAAATCATGACATGTTTTCTGGCATGTTTTAAGTCTGTGAAAGTACTCAGTATGCCAAGTTAATAAAACTTGTTAGGACTTTGCTCAGCTCTCAGTGAAAAAAAAATCATTTTGTTCATTCAAAGTTCAATTTGTTACTTGACGTTTTTCAAATATTACAGCTGGTACCTCAAAGTAGAGATCTAACAAGGACAAACCTGTTTTTTAAATGTATTCTGATATTCAGGTCTTCACTTGATAAATTAAATAAATAAATCGCCATGTCATGGAATTTAGGTGGAATTACTGTTTTTCGTGAAGAGATGTCAGTGCCTTGGGGCTGTTGGTAAGGGAATCAGGGGCACAGTTTATTTTTCCCTCTGTTCTTCCAGATGCAGGTAGCAACATTGAAAGAAACAGATGGTTTCAGATCCCTGGACAGTTAGTGCATTAATACATGGCTCCATGCCAAAATTTTTGTTTTCTTTGATGAAGGAATGGCCTACATGACACCAGGCTTGCTGAGTTCAGACAGGTTTCACCTCTGTCAAAGGGGAAAGGCAGTCTTTAGTCAAAGGATAGTGGGGCTTATTAAACTAGTAGCCACAGGGGTGGGGGTTACCAGGTTTGACAATGATAAGGTGTGGGACAGCATGCCATGCCACTCAGCTCAAATCTGATGCTGCTCTGAGTTACACACCTGTTGTGTCTCTGTTGAGCTGCAAATCAAGTCTTGCACTGATGTTTAAGCAATGCAGCAGCTTAATTTTATGAGTGTAATATTCAAGTTTTTCTTGTTGTGGGGAAGAAACAGCAAGGAAGGGAACCGTATTCTTTGGATTTTTGGCTTAATTTGAAATGATCACTTGAATTTCCTGATTTTATAGGATATATTCATAGGTGCATTGCTAATGATCTTGTTCCTTTAATCTCATTGGTGGCTAGAGGGGTCAGATCAAGGAAATTCCAAATGTACCATTACCTTAATGAGGAGTGTAGTGAACACCCCTGTGTCTGCTCCCTGTCCAGGGGAATTCCTGCACCTGCACCTCTTCACTGCCCTTGTGCTGCCAGGCAGTGAATTAGAGCTTTCTGATGAGGCTCTCAGTAAATATAATTAGCTCAGATTCCCCCAAAGGGAAATGCTTTCTCATTTTTTGGACACAAGAAAGGGAGAGGGACTGTCTGTGATGCTGGATAATAAATTATTAATTATTATTAATTGCATTATTATTACATACTTGCCTGAGAACCATCCTCACTACCTTGCACTGATATCAGAAGGCTTTTTTTAGTAAGCAGACCTACTTAGGTCCATATGACTTCTCCTGAGAGTAAGACTTTGCAAAATCTGATGTCAGCACTTTAATAAATCAAGTCCCACAAACAAAAATACGTTTCCTCTTTGCAGGTACTGAACCTATGTACCAGATCCATGTCAGTGGGGAAATATGCCTGTCATTGAGCTAATGTTCTAGTCAGCAAAGCACAAGGATTAATGATAGAAAATGCTAGATGAATGAGTATTATAAAAGCTGCCAAAGCTCAGGCTCCCATATCAGTTACATTTTACCTTACACATCCCCTTGGTGTAGCAGTAAATTATTAATGCTGAAAACTGTTATTTCATTCATGAATAATTGAATATGGCACTGGATGGGTGATGGGGAGATAGTACACAGTGTAGGAACAAAGGCAGTGGCTCCTGCTGATCCAAGATGCTCTACATGCTAAGAAAGAAAAACCCTGGATCATCTGTTGTGCACCTAGTAGGCAAGAATAGAATGGATGGATCCTGGAGCCCTTCAAAGTGCATCTGGCCCATCCTGCTGAGGGATACCAGAAGCAATATCTGCAGAGAAAGTTTCAAGGAGTGGTATTTTAGGTGTGAAACTTCACAGGGAGGGTGTGTTTGTCTCAGCTCAGTATTGCATAGCACTTTCTCTGCAAAGGGTCAAAAGAGGAAACTGTATTTGCACCATCAAACATGGGAGCCAGAAGGAAGAGCTGCCTGAGCTCTGTGACAGAGCCTACCTCATATTGTCCAGAAGGGAATTTGGAGTACCCTGGAGCTTTGCTTGCACTGTAAACTGCTCTCCAGAGAACCCTTAAGTGTCCAGGGATCTCAGACATGTAGATGCTCCCAGACTGCTCCTCAAAATTCTGCCTCTTTCTTGCCTTTGTTGTTTGCAGTCCCCTTCTGGAGTGGCTCAGCAAACAGAATCACCCTCCCTTCAGGCACTGATAGACATTGATGAGGTCCCCTCTCTGTTATCTCAAGGCTGAACAGGCCCAACTCTCTCAGCCTTTCCTCTTAAGAGATGTTTCAGTTCCTTAATCATCTTTGTCATACTCCTCTGGACTTTCTCCAGGAGCTCCATGTCTCTCTTGACCTGAGGAGCCCAGACCTGGACACAGCACTCCAGATGTGTCTCATCAGGGCTGAGTAGAGGCGCAGGATCACCTCCCTCCACCTGACCTCTTCTTAATGCACCCCAGGATACCATAGGTCTGCTTGGCCACCAGGGCACAGCTGGCTCATGGATGCCTTGTTGTCTACCAGGTCCTTCTCCACAGAGCTGCTTTGCAGGAGCTCAGCCCCAGCCTGTGCTGGTGCCTGGGTTATTCTTTACCAGGTCCATTACCCTGCATTTGCCTTAGTTGAATTTCAGATGGTTCTTCTCTGCTCATCTCCAACCTATCAAGGTCTCTCAGAAGGGCTGCCCTTCTCTCTGGGGAATCAGCCACTCCTCCCCGCTTTGTGTCATCAATGAACTTGCCAAGGAGACTTCTGCCTCTTCATCCAAGGCACTGATGAACATCTTAAACAATATTGGGGCCAGTATTCACTCCTGGGGGACACCACTAGTGACAGGCCTCCAGCTGGGCCCTGTGCCACTGATCGCAAGCCTTTGGGATCTGCTGTTCAGCCAGCTCTCAATCCAGCTCACTGTCTACTCATCCATTCCACGCCTCCTGAGCTTTCCTGAGGATGTCAAAGAAAAGTTGTGTGCGTGTGTGTCTGTGTGTAAAAAGCCTTGCTGGTGTTGAGACAGACAAGATCCACTGCTCTCCTCTCATCCACCCAGGCAGTTGTTCCATCATAGCAGGCAATCACGTTGGTCAAGCATGATTTACCTTTTATAAGTTTGTTTGCTTCTCCTAATCACCTTCTTGCCATCCATATGGATAGAGATGGCCTCCAATATGAGATGCTCTGTCAGCTTTCCGGGGAGGAACAGTTTATTGCAGCCCACCAAAACTCCAACTATAACTGGAGAAACATCTATATAAACAAAGAAACAAATATAACATCTATGTTATATTTCTATGCTCTGTTTAATAGCATTTCCTGTAGAACATTGGAAAGCATGTGATCTCTGATGATGCAAAACTGTGCTTAAAGTGCACTTGTTTGGAGCATGTGCACATGTTGGCACAAGAGCACCACTAAGTGAGCTGCAGGGTTTGTCTCTAGGTTGACCTTCCAGGCCAGTCACCATGCTGGGGTGGTGTTTTCAGTTTTTGGGCTTCACTATCCTTTTTAAATGTATCATGAAACACAGGGTGAATTACCAAGTTTCTGGGGTGATTTCTCTTTGTAGAAGTTTCACAGCTTAGTTATTCGTTGCTAGCAGGGATGGAAATGTCAAAGTGTTGGTGATGAAAGAAGGTTTCTCACTGTGGTATGCCAATTAATTGGTTCAGGGATGATCTGAGACCAAGGGCTTTTCAAGTATGGAAAGAAAATGAGGAAAAGATTGGATTTACCACTTTTTTTTTCTTTTGGTGTCTGATGGCTGTGCAGAATCTTCATTCAAAAATCAGGAGTCTCATTTTCCTATGCTGTTTATTTTAGGATGATTACAGGGGAAATAGTGGGCCCACCTCACCTTATCCTTGTGTAAAATGAGACCTTATAATACAGGTGTGCAAATAGAGAGGGGAGTGCTGGCAAAGGAGCTGGTTCCTGGAGTGAGGGAAAAGGAGCCAAAATGCAGTTATTCAGTGTCTGCCTTCATCCTGCTATTCTCTGAACTCTTATACCCCCTTGCTGTTGTTATTTCTTTACTTGTGCTTTGCAATATTGAGTACATATTTTGAAGAATGTCTAAATCCATTTTCTATTGTCTTCAACACAGAGAGAATTTCTCCCCTAATTTTGCTGTCAAGGCAGCAACCCCTTGACTCTGGCATTGAAGAATATTATGTTGATGCTCTTAGCTTTGTTTGGCAGTGTTCATACCTGGCTCAAGTTAGACCATGCTGACAGTTTTTTTCCTGACTTTGGGGATATCACTTATCCTAATGAAGGGGATGCATTTTGCTTAACTAGCACTGTTCATGCTACATGATTCCATTGCCTGTGAGTGACTCTAAGCCACAGAGATAGGCTCATAAACAAGATATGGATGAAAAGACTAGCGGATGCCTTTTTTTAATTTGCAGAGATATGGTAGAGCTAAGTAAATTAAATGATTCATTTATGCTAATTTCACATGCACACCAAATAATGCATGCCACTTTTGTACTTGATTGTAATATCTCTAATTTATGGAGATTAAAATGTTAAATCAGCAATATTGTGATTTGAGTAATTGGTGGAAACGCCATGGCTCTCAAAGAGAGAGGAATCTGCCTCATAGTAAGGCTATCTTTAGAAATGAGAGAGTGGGGAAAGGAAGGGTGGGCACATCCATGGCAAAGTAAAAAAATCTATTTGAGTCAGGCAAACAATCTATGAACAATTCACTTGGAAGAGAGCAGGGTAAAATAAACCATCTGCTTTTATAGGAAAAAAACAATCTGAAAAAAGTTTTGACATAGCTGGACATAATTTAGGCCACACAAAGATGTGTCCTGCTGCATCAATAATTTTTTTTTTGGTGGTCCTTACCTTATATCTGTATGTTAGAAAGTCAGAGTCCGCTCTTGCTTGGTGAGAATCTTTGTTTCCATGCAGTTGCTGCAATGTTTAAAAATGTATCTAATCAAAATAGCATCCTTACCTGAACCTGATGTCCTCCTGCATGACAATTAAAAGCCTCGTTGAGCCAAAGAGCTCTGCAACTGAAGGAGGCTGTCAGCATGGTAGGTGTCAGGAATGACATCTCTTGCTAATACAGCTTATGGACAGCATAAACATCCAGACTTTATCTTTGGAGTTGCTTATCTTATCAATATAGGTTAGTTAAGTTCACTATCAGCATTTTTTATGAAAGATTTGATTGGAATGGTAATTTGTGTTTGTTAATTAGAAATCACATTGAAGCATCTTGTGACCTAGATATCAGGATAATTTGCATGCAGAGGCTTCTGCACCCAGTAGTGTTGTAGACTGAATTATTTTAGATGCACCAATAATAAAAATGTAGTTATTTCTGTTTGATGTCCTCCCTATTCTCTTTTGTTTTCTCCTCTTCAGAAATATAGGTATTACTGATACAGAAAAAATCTGAAAATTACCAGTAAAATTCTATGACAATTGTATTGCTAGACTGTTGCCAGCTTAGTTAGACCTCATGTAAAAAACTGAATAGACTTGTGTTTATTATTAAAAATGGCATCATATTTTGAGGGCAGAAATCTCCTATCCCCAACTTTTCCTTTTTTTAAAAAATTTGTATGCTAGGTCAAACAATATTCAGAGTACCTATTTGAATCACTGACAAACATTTAGTTCAGAGACACAGAAAATTCTGTCTCTGAAAAATGAAGGTTCTTGTAACGGGAGCATTACAAATTGGTTTTTCTGTTTGTAAAATGTTCAGATGTTTCAGCTTCCTCATAAAGATATGGGCTTGTGAAGAGGAACTGATGTTAGTTAGCATTCAAATGCTGCTCTGAGCTGCTCACACACATCTCAATGGGTTGCTTGACTAAATCTGAGCAGAGCACTTGGGGAGAGTTCCCACCTGCATCACGCTCTGGGCTGAAGAGCAGCAAGTGGTTGATGTATGCAGTGTTGTGTAGCCCAACCCCCTGACAGATGGATCCTGGACACAGTCCAGTGACAGGAAGGTCCTGTGGGAAAGCAAAAACTGAGGTGATGGTATCTGGGTTGGCTACAGACCAATGCTGAACTTTGTATATCAGTGTGGCCAAGTCACCATTGCAGAGGAGATTGCATTAGATGTATTTTTCCCTTTGCAAAAAATGCATTCCTTCTGGGAGCTCCCGAGGAATGGAATTGGATCATTCTGCAGATGCTGCACTTTGAAAGGTGGATGAGGAGGTTCGGGAACTCAGAAGGCAAAGTCCATCCTCTCAAAAAGCAGACTTTATTTTTTCACAGCTGCTGGTTTGCTTTGTTTTCCTCCTGACATGGGAGGAAGATGCTGAGCTGATTTCTGTTTGAGCTGAGCTGTGAAGAGCAGAGTGGGTGTTATTCTGAATCACTAAAGTTGTTTGTCCAAGTAGACATTGGATTCTTTGGTGTTAAAATAAGCCAATCTCCTCCTGGCAGTCAGGGTTTACACTGTGAAGCTCTGGGAAGATTGGGAAAGATGATTTTATGTGGTGTGGGACTCCACATGCAGATGACTTAAATGGAGAGGCTCTCTCTGGATGTGTGGACTTGCAGCTGTAAAAATTCTTCTGGGCTTTGAAAGGAAACTTTTGAATGGAGAAAAAAGTTTTGACATGCTTTATTTGAATCCTTAGTTCCATATGATACCTGTGCTATCGTATCTTCCACCCTTCCGCCTCTTCCATATTAAAAAAGTCGTTCTTTCATATCCTGAAATAGACCCAAGAGTGTTTGCAAAAGCAGAACCACCATCTGGTAGGTGGGATTCAGAGAAAGTCTCTCTTATTAATTTTTCTGGAGTGGAGATAAAAGTGCCCAAGGGTTTGATCCAGCTGTTCTGTTACCTTTTGATGATGCCCTGAAGTCTTATCTGAGCCCTTCTTGCTGTCTGCAGCACCTGGTTATAAGGATTAAGCAGGCAAATCTGCCACCAATCCTTTTATTTCATTTCAGTCATCAGTAAAGTAGGGCTGGAACACATTTGTATTTGTAACATTTGATGTTTGGAAAACAAGGCCCACTTAGGATGATTCTCATCCTGGGAATGTTTGTAAATCCTGACTCCTGATTTCCAGCAAGGTGTGACTGGTATCTGTCTGATCCAGGACCAAGGCCACACAGTAAGATGATGGTCAGATCCTATCTAATGTAGAGCCCTTTGCTGATTAATGTCATGTAGGTAGCTTAGGTGTCAAGGCAGGGCTTTCACAGCCTTGTGGCAGTCACACCATGTCTGCTGAATCCTGCAAGATGCAAGATTACTTCTGCCACAATTTATTTACATTTTACTGATAAGGCCCAAAGTAGACCTTGTTCTCTGACTGCATAAGTCTCCAACTTTTTCCTTTGTCCTTTTACTGGGAATTTAATAAAGCTGAATGGAGCTGCTGATTCATAAAAAGAACAGTTGCTTTTGGAAAATGTTAATATCTTGTGATAAAGCAGTCATTGCCATTTTATGATACCTGACAGAAATTACCCAGTTTCTTTGCACACAATTAAATGGAATTATCAGCCCATTAGGTTAGATACATTTCACAGTAGGAAAATAAAACCTAACGTTTACTTATTGATGCTTAAATAAATTGTAATTATCATTCCATGACAGTCTTGTACTACTGTAATTAAGCTTTAAAATAAAGGGTAATTGGAATTAAGAGGGCTTATCTACATTTCATTTAGAAGTTATTGTTGAAGTCAGCTGTGGTAATGTGCAATAACTTTCAGAAAACAGCACTCACCTGTTTCTGCCATGGATTGCACGCAATGATGCTGGTGCTCTAGAGAAGGAATTTGTGTACACCACACTGCCACAAGGAGCCAGCTGCCTGTTTAGGGAAACTGCTTTACGCTGAGAATTGACCGTTTGTTTTTTCCCTTTTCTGGGGATTGAGTGCCTTTTGAGACTCAATGTCCTTTGAGACTGAGCTGAGCTTCTTTGTTTTTATCCCAGTCTTTGATTTCTGTTTCATGCAAGAATAAGTTTTTCAGTTTTCAGGGTTTCTTCCCCCAGCGTGGCAAATTGAATAATATGGTTTGCTGGGTCTTTGATTCAGCAGGCTTTGCATACAAACCTTTGATTTGCCAAGGAAACTCAGGGCTGGGTGAACAAAAAGAGCCCAAATCTTCTGCTTGGGGACTTCTAAATTCCCAAATTTGATGCAGGCAACAGGACTTGGATCTTCAGGGGATTGAGTGTATATATTCAATAGATATGGCATGGGTGTGGGGAATGCCCAGGGAGAGAAATCAGCTCTCCCCTCAGTATCAGCAATATAGAAACAGTAATGCATTAGCTGAGACAGCTCTTGACACTACTCTCTGAAAAAAAAATGGTATGTCTGACTCTCAAACACTTCTTAAAGACTTCAGCAAAAGTATTTTAAAGGGGACATGGGCTCTTCTGAAAAAGGATGATTCAGAAAACACTTGGAAAAAACAGCTTTCTGTGAGATGTATCAGTAACTGAGACATTCAGGTTCCCACCAGCAAAGGGATGTTGAAGCACCCAGACACCAGGAAAGACTGTGATCAGTTATTTTGTGCGGGTTGTTGGGGTTTTTTTGTTTAATGTAATAATTTTTTTAGGCCTACTCTTTAATTTGCTTTAAATTTCACTTGGGTATTGTGAATATTTTGCATAAGCAAAAGAAAGCAACAATTCATGTACATCAGTCACTTGCTTGAAGCTGTTTGTTCTGGTGGATTTGGGGTTAGTCTTCTTTCCTTTCCTGAATTGCTGTATATCAAGAATCTAAACTGCCTAATTAAAGGTGATATTTGAGTTTCTCCCTAGGCCCTTCTGTTCACCAAGGGAGTGGACAGACCATAGCCTCACAGGCAAAATGCATTTCCCATGGGGTGAGCTCCTTTGGTTTAGGTTTTTATTGCACATGAACACCGATGATGTTGAAGTAGTGTTGCCTGTAGTCTTTAAGACTCCATGTTCTCTTCCTGCTGTGAGTAGGATGAATTTTCCTTTTCCACATGCCTTTCTGTTCCTCCTGGAGTCTGTGGGATTCCTGGCACAGCACACTGTCAGGGCACAATAGCAGAGGTCAGAGTACCAGGAGGCACATCCTGAGTATCTCCCAGACTGTCAGGCTTCTGAGACATGAACAGCTCAGAGGCAACCTTAGCTGATGGATACTCTCTCACACCTTCACATCTCATGGTCTCATCCCATTTTGTGAGAATAGCTAGGATGATACTTCCTGCTCTGTGGTTACCCACAGTAATATCCTAATTTGAGAGGGATATCCTATGCCAGAACATGAAGTCAGGACTGAGAAAGCCCTGTATGCTGGATAGGAGTTAGCTTTAATTGCCCAGATTGGTATCAGGCTGTCTGGCTTCTCATTGCTAGGTACTAGTATTTCTCACAAGCTCATATAATTTTCGGGAGACACTTTAAACAATAGATTTAACACCTATATTTTAATTTGGTAGTGGCCTTGGAACTCTTCTTATGAGGTAGAGTCTATAAACATTCAAAATGCTCTGAACTAAAACTCTGACACCAACAAGGAGCTGCTCCAGAAAGGAGATGGTTTTTAAAAAATATTTTGAGGACTGTGGCTTTTTAGTATTGAGGTGGATCTTTCTGAAAACATCAAAGCTGAATATTTTTTTTTTCTTGGAGTGTTTAAGTGGATTTGGATTAAAGCTCATCTTCAGCTTAAATATAATTTAAGAATGTAGAGTGCAGACATAATGACATTCAGGACTAGCAACTACGTCACTTTCAAAACTAATTAGGGAACAAATCAAGCTGGAAGATTGTATTAGTTATGCAGTATTGCCATGTAATTTTTTTTTCTTAAGGAAAGTAAACACATGAGACTATTAGCCAGCTGGGATAAATCAGATTTGTTCCTGTTACTATGGATTTATATTAGCTGTGGATTTACTTTGAGTTTTGGGCGGTGCAATTCAAAATTATTTATTTCTGATTACCTTGAGATTTTTTTAAAATTTTGCATGTTTAGAGGAAGTCAAACTCACAGCCTTGCCATTGCAGTTAAAGCACATGAGATGGCTTGGAAGAGAATTTTCACATTTTGTGAATCTATATTCTGAGGCTAGAATGATAGGATAGAATTGAGTTTAACATGGTATGATTTTTAGCAGTTAGTCTTTGATACTAAAATGGGGGGNACTAATTAGGGAACAAATCAAGCTGGAAGATTGTATTAGTTATGCAGTATTGCCATGTAATTTTTTTTTCTTAAGGAAAGTAAACACATGAGACTATTAGCCAGCTGGGATAAATCAGATTTGTTCCTGTTACTATGGATTTATATTAGCTGTGGATTTACTTTGAGTTTTGGGCGGTGCAATTCAAAATTATTTATTTCTGATTACCTTGAGATTTTTTTTAAAATTTTGCATGTTTAGAGGAAGTCAAACTCATAGCCTTGCCATTGCAGTTAAAGCACATGAGATGGCTTGGAAGAGAATTTTCACATTTTGTGAATCTATATTCTGAGGCTAGAATGATAGGATAGAATTGAGTTTAACATGGTATGATTTTTAGCAGTTAGTCTTTGATACTAAAATGGGGGGGATTGTTTTGGGGTGGGTTTTTTGTTTCGTTTTGTGGCTTGTTTGGGTTTTTTGTTGTTGGGTTTTTCAGTTTGGGGTTTTTTTCTGGTCGTATCAGTTAAATCTAGAGTTTGGTTCATCATTTTCATCATGGGTAAATTAGAAGATCGTACCTGTTTTTAATCCTAGTTAATACCAGACAGGAACTTGCCCATGAAGTGATGATTAAAATTCAAAATATCTGGAAGTGATTTTTAATGATTTTCCTTAGTTATTTGTCAGTATATTCACAGAATTCTGCTCTTGTTCCTCTCTCTCTAATATGAAGGGAACAACAGTACCTAGATTAAACAAATAAAAAAGAAGGTGTCATCTTCCTATGAAGTTATATTAAGTTTTCATGTTTAAGCCAAAAAATGCCTCTGCAGCCAGCCAGCTCTGGAAGCTCTAGTTTGATGTGCTGAGCTAACATAATTGAGTGTGGTTACAGATCCACTGAAGTTAAAAGTAAAGTTTCCATTGTTAGTGGGCTTTGATCAGTAGTTGAAGAGGGTGGATGTCAGACACATTGATCTCCATGTTACCTCTATTCTCAGTTAAATTAATGGGTTGCACACAGTTTCCTGGGTCAGATCTGCAGTTTTGTGGGCTCTAAGTTAGTGCCTTGTGCTGTGTGCTTTCAAAGGCAAATATCAGAGAGAAACATGGATCATCCAGACAGCTTGCTGTAAAAGAAAAGTTCTTCTTCCTGGAGTTGGTTGGCAAGAGGGGCAGCTGGGCTTGGCAGGTTTGTTAGTTACCAGCAGCTGTGTGTCTCTGGTGAGGAAGTTCTTGTGAGAGTTGTGCAGCTGTTCTGCCTTCCCTTACGACCAGTGCCTACCGGAAGCTGTGAAACCTGTGGAAGGTTCTTTCTTACTCTTCCTGTGAGTGAGGGCATGGCAGGGTACCTCTTGGTTGCTAACCCCCAGGATGTGCTTTGATTTCCTGAAGGGTAACAGACGCAGTCTGAGAGACAGCCACAATCTCAGCTGCACTTTAACAGGCTGGGGTTTGTGAAGGAGCATGCTGCAATACATATGATAGATAAAAGGGTGTTGAAACAGTAAAAGTAGTTTTAAAATTCCAGTGTTTGTTTATTCTCAGTTTGTGATCTCTACCTTGGAGAGCAGATGACGTAACACCTCCATCTGAGCCTGGAGCAGTGGTGTGCAATCATGCTTTCTTATTCCACTATAAAATTTTACATTGGCTACAGCTGACATTTTGGTGCAATGGACCATAAATTAATGCTGGTATGAGCTGTAAAAGGAAGGACATTAGAATAATCAAGTGGCTACTGAGCTAGTTGAGTGTGTGTGACTGTCTCTATGGCACAGAATTTTTCGATTAGCTTACTTTTATGAGCCTGCTCTCTTCTCTTTGTCTATATCCAACATACCTTAATTTCATTTTCTCTCCAAGGTAACTCAAGGGATTGCTGAACCTCTTGAGTTATGAGATTTTTGTGTCAACAGAAATTTAATTACTTCAGTGAAATTAATCACTGTAACCCATCTACAATAAATCTCCACAATATAATCCAGAGAATACAGTTTTTGTTGAACCACAAGGTGTAATCTTTATCAGCATTTGTCTCTCTGTTAGTATGACCGTGTTAGAGACATACTTGTTCACCTTTTTGTTTTGTTTTCCTCTGTGTGCTTTCACTGCCATTGGACTTGATCTGTGCCATGAAGGTAAGGACCTGTGCATGGCACATCTCCCACGCTGCAGTTTGCATTTCACAGAGACACTGCTGACACTCCTGAAGTGACTTGCTCATGCTGTGTTTGCCAATATGAAGTGACTGCTTTGCGCTGGAGTTGACAGTTTTTCACCCTGCCAATTATTTAATCAATGTTAATGGCACACTGAATTACCTTAAATTGCTTCTGTTTTAGAAATTAAGGCCTGGACTTCTTTTTTGTGGACTGTTTCCCAGGACATGTGCATTGGCAGGAACTGGGGAGTAAGGAATTAAAATGAGAGGAAGGAAGGAATGATTTTGCTCTGTGTTACAGCTGGAAGGGAATAGTGTGCTCTGCTCCATATATATTTGACCTTACCAAAGTAACCTGTAAATTTGGTAATTCAAACTGAGTTCTATGTAGCAACAAGATAAGATTTGAGGTTCTAATTACTGAGAGAAATCATTTCTTTCTCAGGCATTAAATTTCTTAGTTGGTGAAACAACCTAGTAAGAAAAGTGTGGTTGTGGTCAGTGATTGGTTGGTTGGGTTTTTCCTTAATCAGCGTTCAAAATGGAAAATGATCCTAGTGCAGGAGTCAGGAGTTCTTTCTTATTAGTAAGGTGGTGAGCAGATTTCTTTCCAGTTCAGAAAAAGGAAAAATTACTTTTAGATGCACAGTAGCTTTAGTTTCCACTCGAGCTCCTAAGAAAAGTTGTAACTGGGAAAAAATGTGCTACTCTTTTTTTCCCATGAGGAAGATCATACTTGTTTTCTTTATAAATTTCTTACTGAATGATGGTCTCAAAGGAGTGAAACTGGTAGACTTCTGGGCATTTTGCTCAAATATCTGCTGTGGCAAAACAACACTGACGTATTTCAAAGATGTCTGATGTTCTTGTAATAGCCTATAATTTGCTCTGAATCAAATTTGTTATTACTGTGTTATTTCTGTGTCAGTGCAGCTTTTAGATTTGTGATGGCCTACAAGATGATGTCTTGCCTTGTGTAACCCATCTAAATAATGTTCAATTTTGATCCCTGTGATTATGTATTTCATTGTAAAAGAAAATAATCTCTCTGTTGGAATAAAGGTGTATAAACTGGTGGTATATAATTTGCTTTCACATACGAATTCACTTTCTTGCACCATACTTTTCAGCAAATATGCTCTTTATACTTGGTGACCAACAGTCCTGTGAATATTATTTGAATTGGTGTTGTATCTTTCCATGCTGTCAGAGAGGTTTCCTTGTTTTGGTTGCTGCTTGCAGTGAGGTCAGTGGGATCAACTATGATTCAGAGATTCTCTGAATCTGAATTCTCTGCCAAATTTGACACAGAAATCATCTGGCACTGAAGAGATCTGGGATGTGCTGTTTGTGTCAGAGAATATTTTTCTATCCTTCTGTTCACAGCCTTCAGCAGTCAGGATTATTTACCTTTTCCAGTCAGCTTTTTCATAGAATTGTGTAGAAATGCTGTCCTGTATTTATCTTGAAACTGTTTTACTGCAGCTTACTCCCATGGCCTTGTCTGCATCTTTAAGATATGGAAGACAGAGCCCTTGGCATGTTTTACATGTGGCTGTTTTACATTTAGCCATCATACTTCCCCTCAAGACCTTTCTTTTTAGGTTATACTCTGAACTCATTATGTCTTGTTGGTAGGTGCTGTTTTCTAGACTTGAATTATTCATAGTGTTCCTATCTGGATTTTGTCTAGCTGCTCCTTTGATTTTTTTTTTTCCCCCTACCTGGTATGTTCAATTAGTCAGGATCATTTTGGACTTAAATGTAGTTTTACAATTTGGATTATGTCCCTGCTAGTTCTATATGCTTCTCAGTGGCATTTGTCACTACTGAAACATTCAGGTAATTCATAGAACTACTGTGCTAAGGCAAACCCTGTGGTGAATAAGCACAAGAGCATCTGACTCTAAGAATGGGGCCACCTGCTTCTTTTTATCCCTAGGTGAATGTTGCACCTGTTTGACATGGTGCAACTTAGGTACAAATGAGTTGGGGGGGGGCAATTTTTCTTTGTTTATTATTTTTATTTCCCACTTTCTCCCATGCCTGCCAGTCTTTAGTCTTTATGCTTCCATAGAAATGCTTCTTAATAACTGCCCAGCAACTCATTTTCAGCCCATCAAAACAAAAATGCTATCGAAGCAGGTCAGACTTGCTCTTAGGCCTTAAATAGGACTGACAGGGCAATTAATTATTGCTATTCCTAATGACACCAGCGTCACAGAACATTTAGTGTACTTACCTGCACGGAAGGAAAGCATTAAAACATTCCTTTTGACCAAGAAAAGGATGAAAGAAATACAAAGGCAGGCAAGTGAACACAAAGGGCCACAGTGTACCTTAAAGATGTGACACTCTGAAAGGAGAGCCTCCAAGATATATTCATAAACCTCTGCCATATTCTCGCAGGGGAACGAGTCATCTGAGGACATCAGCAAGCTAGTGGGTGGTTTGTTTTAATTAAGGATTCCTTTGGTACAGACATATTATATATATCTATAGATTTGCTGAAGCTTACATGCACATTAAATAGGTATAAACAAAAGTCCTTGGTTTCTGTCCCCACTACCTAGTGGTTCATAAGGCTGTCAGCCGTCCCCTACAGAAGCACAGCTTTTTCTCTCAAGCAGCTGTAGCTTGTCTTGCTGTGACCCTGCTTGATCCTTCTAGCTGGCTTTAGGCAGTATTTTGAAATCTGCTTTTTAAAGCGAATAGCACAGCAGCCATTTGTGGGCATATATTGAAATGGTTCTTTGCTCATCTTCTGCTCTGCTTGCCAAGAATCACATTGAAACTAAGCTTATTAATATAAAGTAAATTACTGCATGTCCACTATTCTCAATCTTTCCAAAATGCATGCTCTGTCATTGTTACAATACCTTTGCTGTTTAAAAGTGCCTGCAAGATACCAACAAAGATTGCTGCTGTTACAACCCAAGTCCTCACTTGCTGTAAATCACTACAGTTAATAGAGCAATACCAATTTCTCCAAGAAATGATGAAAATACAATTTTCCAGCAGAAACTGCTTATTCAACAAGATCAAAACACTTTGTGGAACATACCGACTTCAATCAAATTCCATTTATAAAAGAAATCAAAGTGAAATAGCCTTTTACCTCATTAAAAGATGGCTTTTTGATTTTTTACTTTGAAATTTAGATGAGGAATTAGAACACGATATTTTAAAAATGTTTGGTTTTCATTTATTAAATGAAATATTTGCACAAATATGTACTTTAAGGGATATTTTGACAGTTGTTGGTTCCTTTGGATGCTGAATTAAGTTCATGAATGGTGCGAATTCTTGCACATCTGAGGACTTTTACTAGGCATTCAGGGATGCAGATCAGAAGCCATTATCACTGGTGACTTCTTGGCATTTTCAAATACAGCCAATGAAAGATTAAGAAAGGAGAAGCAATTCATCCCTAAGGTAGGAATGGTCCCTATGATATCTTACAATGGGATAGGGGATTTTGCATTTTGTGCAATATGAGGCATACTTGCATACCCATGCCTAAAGGGCTACGCATTTATTGATGAAAATGATGCAAGATTCCTTTCAGATTTATTTCTGTATTATATAAATACACAACATGATAATAATGTCTTTAAGTACAGGTAATGAAACTTTATTAGCCTGTGATAGTTATGTCAATAAAAATGTGAAGGGTGTGCAGCTGTTCTGAAATAAGCTTTGAATTGTGTGTGGTAATGGAGTTATTGCCATTTTTGCTTGATAACAACACCCATTTTAGAATCACAGATGAAATCACTTTGAGGAAATGAGCAGGAAGTTGAAACTCTGGGTCAAGATTTCCTGCTTTTCTGTGAAAGTGTGCACGTTATTTTGGAAGAGAAGGGGAAATGCTGGCTGTGAGACTGTGGTTTAACCAAGTGGATGATGGGGAAGGTAAGAGGCAAGGCATTGGAAAACCTCTTGGGAGAATATTTGCTGGGGTCTGTTCACATTAAGGCCATGAAGGTGTTTGGTTTCAGTGCTTTCCTGAACTGACAATCTGATGATGAGATGGATGAGTGGGGTAGACACCATGCCTGTGTTCCTTTGTAAGAGCAGGCAGTGATACAGTCATCTGAGCAACTGGGACTTGCAGGCATTGGCACCCCTTGTGTATTTGTACTGTAGCCAGGAATGATCGTGTTGTAAAAAGCCTTGGAGACACCAGCGGGGTTTGTGGTAGCTGCTTCTGCAATCCTTGGAGAAGTACAATCTTAATCTATGATGACTTAAGAACAAGAAGTAACTGTGACTCGTCAACTCTGACTGATCTATGGTTGTAGTTGACTGCATGTCTATATAAATCTGACATCTTACAGTAAACAGTAGATTTGGGCTATAAAATCAGGCAGTGAATGCTTTGGTGTTGAGCAATGCTTGGACCCCCCCCATAGTACGGATGATTTATGCCCTACAAATAACTAATAATCACACATACAGCTTTTTGTAAATATACCCTAACATGATGGAATATATGCGTAAAATTTTGTAATGTTTATAACTTTGGACAGTGCTATTTACCTGTGGTTCAGGTCCATTTCTGTGTGTAAGGATGTGACTGCCTCTCTGTCCGGGCTCTCCTTTTCTATTGCTTTGTCATTAGTGTGGTATGGGCATTTCAGAGAGGACCACTGCTATTTCTGCCACTCATGTTATTCCATCTCCTGCTGTTCACCTCTTTCTGAAGAATCCTTTTGCATCCCTCACTCCTGCAGCAGCAGAGTTTTCTTTTGCTTTCATAGCACCAGACTAGCTGACAACAAGGAAGGATGCAGCCCAAATATAAAAGTCACCCCAGGACAATAAGAATTCAAATTCTAATTCAAATTCTAATGCTGAGTCATACCCACATATAAGTCTGGCTGAAACTGGGTATCCTGAGAAAGGAAAGATGCAATGCAGCATGGCTCATTTCAGTGCTGGGTTTCCATTAATCTTAAAGATGCACAATTTCTGCATTCTTTTGCAGGAAGGAAAGAAGTAAAACACTGTCTGAGTATATTTACACATATATTTGTAGCCGCATTTTTTTACTTTTAAAGATACCCTGGAATTCAACATTCACAATACCAACCTGTTTTGCTAGCAAAACAAATTACTCAAGGGCCCTTTCACTGTAGGGAATTTTTCTTCCTGAAGAGAACAAATCTGTTTTCTTTCCAAGTACAAATTAAAGAACAAGAGCTGCATTACTGCTGGCAGATGAAAAGATGGCTTTTTCTGTGCTGTACACTGATCAGAGTTTAGAGTATGAAACTGAAGTTACATCAATTGTTTTAACCAATTCCTAAGCAGAGCAGATTTTTCTACTATGTTACAGCTTTTTCATGATGGAGAGCATAGTATCTGCTTTACAATTTAATTTTGTTGCATGTTAAGATAAGTGACTTTTTAGAAACTTTGCTAGACTTTGTTAGCAGAAAAAAACCCCACTAACTCATCCTTTGTTTATATCCAGGTATAGCCTCTGGATATTATCCAAAGTTGTAAAGTGATTCAGAATATTTTAGCACATCTTTGCAATTTTTCCATCCCTTCAGGTGATACTATTCATTAAAACTCTGTTCAGTAATTTACTACTGTCTTTCTAAGTGGCAGCACTAATATTCAAAGTTATCAGTTATTGTTTTCTTCCAAAGTATTTTGTTGTCTCAGCTTTGTACAAGCCAAACACTTTAATTGCCGCTTTTAATCTTTCAAAGTGCTTTGCAAAGATGAATGAATTAATCATATAGCCCCCTTGTTGAGCAGGTACAGTTGTAGTGAGCATAAATTGCAGGACTCTGTGCTTGCACCTGACTGCCCAGTTATGTCCACATGGGTGTTGTATCAGGAATATGTCAGAGGACTTCAGATATTTAGGTTCTTCAATTTCCAGTAATTTACTTGGAGGAATATAGATGCTCTGGCTACAGAGCTGAGCTAGCCTAAGGGAGCTGCATCCCAGAAGAACAGGGTCACTGTGGACAGTGGATGGAGGCAGTGATCTCTGTCTTAGAGCCCTTAAGGTTTAGAATAATGTAGTGCTATCCTTTTCTGTGACATCAAATATTCTAAATTTAGTGCAATTCATGCCCCTGCAGGTCTCGTTTGCTCATAGTGAGAAGCACATTCCTTCCCCTGAGCTTCTTTGTCCATAATTTAGGTGGGGGCCTGGACACCCTG
Source organism: Pycnonotus jocosus (assembly GCA_013400435.1). Classification (NCBI taxonomy): domain Eukaryota; kingdom Metazoa; phylum Chordata; class Aves; order Passeriformes; family Pycnonotidae; genus Pycnonotus; species Pycnonotus jocosus. The sequence continues at coordinate 294,632 of VWYP01016618.1, read as the reverse complement.
GTCCTACACTGGCCAGCCCCAGGGACTGAGAGGTTCACCTAGGTAATAAAAATCAATTTATGTCAGCAAAAGCCATTTCCCTTCCCTCTCAACAGTGATGCTTGCACCCAAAGTCTGCTGGGGGACCCTTCTACATGAAATGCTGTTTCTTGTTGAAAAGCAAATTGAAAGCAGTTGTGTCCTATAAATCTTTGACTAAAAAGATAGGTTGTCAATTTTATCAAAGTTGCACTGCAGAATAGCTCTAAGCAGGAGTTTCTAAAACTCTACTTCATATACTACAGATAAGGATAAATTATAAGCCTCCTTGCTATATATCTGTGAAATATAATGTACCTATGTCTGTAACACAGGCTATAAAATGGAAATGAGATAGCCAGCACTGCGGTGTTTTTCTGATGTACAGAGGTTATCCTGGTAATATATCTCAAAAACCTCCAGCAGTATTTTAAAAGATCAGCAATGTCAATTTGCATAATTTGGTGTATAATCTTTTCATTTTTCCTAATGGCTGAGGAATGGTGAATAAAACTTCACACTGTTCACAACAAGAACAAATAATTTAATGTATGAAAATGCCACTGTTATCTTACACAAGGACCAAGGTGAATACACTAGACGTGTGACTTCCAGAAACCTGTCAAAATTATCTTAGGCTTATACCTTGCACCTATAGTAAAGATACAACTGGAAATTATTTAATTACATCTTTGTCGAAGTGAATCGATATGGAAATTTTGTGGTTGACCTTTGACATTTTGCTAAATTTAATTAATTAGATTCAGCAATTAATGGTGTACTTAGCTTGGATTACTGTTGTGGCAAATGTATGCAAGTTCTTTGTAATAAATGCTGGTTACTCAGTGTTAGGGTTTATAATTCAGTGGGACTGCCAACCGTTAGACCTTCAATATTTTTAACTAGGTCTTCACTGGATGAAATCTGTTGTTCTTCATTTTTCATTAAAACACGCTTTCCCTTTTTCAGCTGACATATTTGGTTAAAAAATTAAATTATTATTCTGTGAATGAGATTTTCTTCTTGGTTTTGTGGGGGGAGAATTGAATATTTGCAAAACAATACAAATTTCAGAAATAATTAGCACCAACTTCAAATTCCATATTTTGCCTTCTCAGCAAGTCAGAAGTAATTTCTTTCATTTTGAATGAAATTGTAACTGTCTGATCTAGGGACAAAAAATATAAAATGCCATTTTGGAGGGACTACTCAATACCTCTGTTTTAAAACATGGCCACAAACTTCTGACTTGGGCTAGACTTTAGTCCTAAACTCAGAGAGATCAACCCCATGTTTTCTGTTAATATGCTAGGTGTCAGAAAACCCTAATCACCCTTTTACCCAGCTAAATCTCTTCACTTCTTTCAGTTGCATTTGACCTATCAATATGACAGGCTGTCTAATCCACAGATATTTCTTCTACATCTACCTCTCTGGAAATATTTGTACAGCAAGTTAAACTTATTAACTGATTTTTCCCAGCTCTTGAAAGCCGATCAATTCCTTGGACTCAAAGTATATAAATTCTCTCTCATACGTCATCTTTTCATCTCATTGATCCCCATATCATAACCTTCCTCTACGTGTATTTCACTGGGGGCTGTGTTGAATGAGACCAGACCAATTTAAGCTGTAGGTCCCTATTTTGTCTTTCTTATTCGTGCTTTTCGAGAGCTTTTGTAGCTGCTGTTGCCTTCAAGTCACTGCTGTGCTGCAGGGAGGATGTGCCTGGCTGGATGTATTCCAGTTCTGCCCAAATAAGACTCTAACAACTGACTGTGAAAATGTACTTGCTACAGAACTATGTTCATTCTTGCATACAGTCACAAATTTGGAAACAATGCTAGTCTCATTTTTTTAATAGAAGGTCTTGTAATTCATGATATATAAGGATATTGCAATTTTCTTCTTTTCCAAAACAATCATTTTCACAAACTGAATCATGCTTGGGAAGATATATCTTGGGTATCTCCAGAGCAAACAAACACAGAATTTAATATTTTTTCCTCCAAACAAATACAGAATACAATTTCTTTTCTCCAGCTAACTATATTGACAGAGCCTTATCTACTCCATAATGAAAAGTTTTGGTGACTCAATCTATCCTTTAAAAAAAATTAACCTGCCTAACTGTTCTAACACATTTATTAGTTCATCTCACCCAGAGTTGTTATGGATACTGAAATGTGAATCATGTTTTGATGTTCAGTCCTTGTTGAAAAGTGTCTTCACACAAACTTATTTTCCTTCTGCTTCATCTTAAAACCAGAGATTTGGTAAGTCTGTGCTGTAAGGTCCAATAAAGGAGTGAACTTAGACTGAAGGCTCTTACTGCATCAGGAAAATATCACCTGCATATTTAATGTTCATCTGGTTTAGCTTTTCTGTCATCTCAAACTGTTTTTTCAGGGAGTGTCTCCTGAAGGCTCAAGTGCAAGCACTGATTGAAATGAGAGAGGGGAATGTCTTTGCTTCTCTGCCTCAGCCCAGAAGAGCAGGGTCAGGCACCCATTACTACTTTCCCAGAAGACTGACCATCATTTTTTCATGTATTTGATTCTCCTGGTTGGTCTTAAGTCAATCCTTTCAGCTGTAAAGGCAGGGGCACCTTCACATCTCATGAGATTATATCTCGTTTGAATAGTGGAAGTGCTCAGCATGTGCCCTGTTGCCTTGGTCTCCAGGAGGCCAGATCTGCATGTGCTGCTGTCTCATCATGCACAAAGTCCCAGCTGTCATCATTTGCACCTAGCTGATGCCTGCTGTATCCAATACCATCTTGCATCTTCTCTGTGGGTGTTCACTGCACAGTCACTAATTATTTCTTCAGCGCCATATGTAGCCATTTCTGTGTCAGTAGTGTTTGCTTCTTGCTTCTGCCTCAGACAGTGGATGTGGAAAACAGTTTGTACTTCACTGGGACCTGTGGCTCATGAGCTTGGCTCTGATCCTGGTGGCAGTACTGCCACTGGTCCCAGGAGCTGATCCTGGGGGTTTAATGGCATGCTTCTTGCAAAAGCTTCTTTGTCCTGTGACCATACCCTTCTTGACACTTGACCCTTTCCATGTACAGGAAAGAGCCCCTAAGAGAACTAAAACATCTCCATTGTTTCTTTTAATAAAATATGTGGTTTGACTTAAACATAATTTTTGTTAATGCTGTGTTTTGTTTCATCAGGCAGAGCACATGAACGTGCACAGGGAAATCAGTGGACTTGTTCCATGTGAATGATCACTTACTTGCCTTTTTGGTTTTGTGGCTGATTTCCTTATTTGCAGAGGCAGAACTGTAGTTTGGGAAAGGAGCAGACAGCATGCTGTCTTACAGGTGGAGGAAATGGAAGGGACAGGATGGTGCCCCTGCACGAAGTGGGAAATTGGGCTGTATCTACATCTGTTCCGTTCCAGACCTTGTTCCTTGAAATTCATAAAGACTGGAATGTTTCCATTAGCTGAAGCCAAAAGTCTGTTGTTTGACTCACAGATGAGAAAGTCTGGGGCCACCAACTTTCCAGAACTCCTAAGGCACATGTCAAAATCTTTGTGTGCCCAAGATTCATTCAACTTATTTCTGGTGGGGGTTGGAGAAGGGAGCTGTACATGCAGTTGCTGGGTGGGATATCCATGACACCAGCTTCCTGGAAGTCCCACCACCCTGTTGTGGAAAGGCACTGGCCCATTAGTAAGTTGTGGAGGACACTGGATGCTGGATTCACCAGCCTCTTCTGACCCAGAGTTTCACTTGAGAGCAGTTTTCCAAGGACCATCACAACTGCTGGCCATGTTAAACTCTCAGCTTGCTGAGCACCTAATCTTGTACAGAGTTAGGGAGGATAAGGCAGCTGGGAGGCATTGATGAAATGAGCAAAGAGCTGCAAGGGCCAGTTGGTGGGGAGTAACACAGGGAGATGAGGGGATTGAGCATCGAGATTTTGGGCTAAGCTGGTAGATTACTTCTGTGGCTTTGCAGAGTTAGTCTGTTGATTGTGTCACAAGGTTTCTTGAAATGAATTGTGTCTTTTGAATATAAACTTTCCCAGGAGTTTTTTGGGACTGCTTTTTGTCTTTGCAATGCACTTACGTGATGCAGAGCAAGGCATTAGTGAGCCACACATTGAAGAAATTCTTTTTTTCAGACTTTGGCTCTCAGTGATTTCTGAACAGCAAATCAGAGTGGCAGTGGAAGGAATGCATGGAAACACAGTGTGCTTAGAAAACCTTACCACTATTAAAATTCAGTGAAAATTCCAAGTGTAAGAGAACATGTCATCTATACTTTTTACTTTACCCCCTAACTGCAGAGAACAAATGTAAGTTAAGAGAAAGACAACCCCTGAAGTATTTGAAGGTTTGAAAATATTGCAGTTAGTTTGGCCAGAGTTTAGTTTGTCTCTGCAGGTGCAACATGGATCTGAGCAGTTAAGACTGGTTTTGTTAGAGAATTCATAATGCAGGAGAAGTGCCGAAAATGGATCCTGGCAAATTACTTAAGCCAGGTCTGCAAAATCTAGTGTTGGAAGAATCTGAGATGGCTCAAGCCCTGCACAGATGGCCTTGCTCTGTGCATGCATTAGTGCAATGCATAGATCCAGGGAGAAGACACCAATATATTTGAAGTGTTATTCAGCGAACAGGAAGGAGTGGCAGGACAAGACAAATGGCCTGTCAGCCTGAAAGTAAAAGGACACCTATTAGTTTGAAGTTGGTCACAGGTTCAGAAAGCAACATGGTGCCAGAAACCATGTTAGCATTGCAGAAGAAACCACAGATGGCTGAGACAAAATAGTTCAAAGTCCAGGATGACAGCTGGGATCTGGCCTTTGCTTTAGAAACACTTGAACCAAATGAGTAGGTAACAAGATAAAATAGATACAGTTTGTAAAATCATCTAAGAATGGATCATCCAATGGGTTAGAAACAAAAGAAGTCCTTGGTTGCATATGGAAAATGCTGCTTTTGCAAGAGTAGAGTAGAGATTTACACATCTGTCCCCTTGAAGGTGTGCTCAGACACCTTTCATCAATGTTTCTGCACTCTGACAGAGTCTGAGCAAATCTACCTGAAGATCAAGATGCATTTGAATTTTCAACCTTTGGCTCAGAGTGATTATAAGAACTCTTGCCACAACATGCAGAAGGTATCTGATTTTCTTTCCTCATTAATCAATGCCTCCATCAATACTGCCAAGACCCAGTATTTCCCAACTAGGAAATATTTCCAGAGGCAGCTAACTGCTCAGGAATGTGTGATTGAGTATTTTCACGTGTCCCCACTTTACCATGGTAGGTGAGAGAGGCATGTTGTGCAAACATGGAACAGTCAACAAACTCCTGTCTATCATGAGCTGCATGTCTATCAGTATGCCTCTAATTCAACTTTATCTTACATTAACATGCTTTTTTGGTTGTTTAATCTTTCCAAGTATATGTTTGTGGCAGCTAAGTAACCACTGAAAAGAAAGCTACAGAGATGGACTGATGTAAAAATAAGTTTTCTTTCAGTTCATCAAGCTTCAGTTTGGGTGCTGCACTCATGCTCCTGCTAAATCAACAGGAATCACACTGTTTCTTGGCATTTGGTGAAAACAGCATTTAATTGAAGACCCAACCAGTAGTTACAGATGAATACTATTCCTCATTTTGCTTCTGGACACTTTAATCAACCTGCCTGCATGTTGGGATCAATCAGTTTCAGCAGTTCTGTTCATTCATCTTCATCCTGCCATTCATCTCATGGCAGCAAAGAGAACACTGTGTAATTGAATTTAGTTGAAATCTAATAAGAAGAAAAACCATGACAAGCCACCTATAATCAGCTTGATTCTGAATTTTCAGAACAAGCATTAGCTTTGTATTTCCAGGAGGAACATATTGGGGGTCCTGCAGAGCTTCAGTGAGAAAGCTGGCAAAGAGAGCAAAATGCTGGAGACATGGAATCTGTTTTGTGGTTTGGTTGCGGATTTTTTGCCATTTATACTCAGAATAGAAATGATGATATCTTGCTTGCTTTTCACTCATCTTTTGCAATGTTTGCTTAATTTAGAAGGGAAATCCACCACCTTTTCCCCTGTGTAAGAGGTATAAAATGACATTTTGGGGGGGTGTGTGTATGTGTTTGGTTTTTTTAAGGCTAATGTAACAAACCATAGAGATGAAATCTGAAAATATTTTCACTAAAGCTGATGTAGGACTGTACTTTAAATTTTTCTAAAGTGCTCAGCATTTGATCTGCATTTCCACATGGGCTCCCTTAGAAACGATTGCATAGTGTCATGTTCATGGAATTACTGCTTTTTTGAAAGCTGGATATTAGCCACTTGGGTTTAACATGTTTTAAGTTATGTGTGTTGTCTTTAGAGTTTCAGCTGATCTGACTTGACTCAGTATTCCCATGAAGCAGTGCCTTCTTTAAGTCTTTTACTATTGCAGATCTTTCTGACAGAATTGGAGGACATGACTATAAACAGAAACTAATTTAAGAATACTCAAAGGATTTTTCACTGCCTACAAATTCTTTATTTTCGGTAGTAGTTTTACACATGAATTGCAAAATATATTCATAATCTGAAATAAGGGAAGTAAAATTGGAGAAGGAAAGGTCTCTGTATACATATGTATGGGAAGGGATTGCAAAATAGTCCATCAAGGACCTATTACAAGGGCTTATAATGTGTTACTCAAATAGGATATTTAATAAGATATCTCTTTTCTTGAAGTGTTATTGCAATATATTACCAAACTCTTAGAGAGTTAAACTCCTGGGAAGTGCATGTGTGACCATTTTTTCAGACAAAATGTGGTGAGGGGAATATGCATCAGGATACAAATCTAATTTTTTCCATAATAGTTAGACCCTACTATCTTCCAAGACAGTAATATTCATGGTCCTCAGGTTGTTAGACTACATCTTGTGTCCTGATTAATATATATAGTTTAAGCAAAGTGCTTCAAAAATATTGTTAGTTGGGGAGAGGAGTAATAAACTTATTCCTCACACACCTTTCTAAGAAATCTAGGAAAATATCTCCTTTTGCTGGGTTTTGACTCCTATAGCTATGTCACTGAATAAGAAATAAATATGCTCAGAATGCAGCTTTTGGCTGTTTGGTGATTTCAGATTATGACATCAATGAGTGCTTTAATGTTGTACAGCTACAAATGTCTGCACAGCCACCCACTGTGCAGCTTTTAGCCATGAGGTGCTGCACAATTTTGAATTGAAGCTTCCCATATTTTATGCACCACATTGGACTGGCATGTAGAGAAAATGGGTATAGAAAATGTAGAAGATGAATCATGTCAGAATACAATTTTTGCATGTTAAGGAACTATTTTACCATGCCTGGCTACAGGAAAGGAGCAGCTCTGTGTACAGCCATTTGTCGTGGGCAAATGAGGAAAGCACAGTGACAGGGACATGTACTGGCAGACTTGATTTCCCTCTGCCTTTTTTCCGACCTGGCTGGAGATAAACAAGCTTTGGACTCAGGCTGTACCCAAGCTAACAAGCCTCATTCAGCCTCTTTAATTCAATTACCTGAATTTCCCAGGTCACACAGCTCTCACAAGCCCTCTGCCTGCTGGACATCTTTCACAGCAGTCAGTCCCTTCAGGTAGTAGGGAAGAGCACAGTAAGTTGTAGGCAACTCTTAGCTGTACCCAGAAATGAGATTCTGAGATTCCAGCTTTTTTGAATCATTTGTGCTTTTAAAAACAAATCCAAAAACCTTTCCAAATATTCCATGGGCACAGCAGTTTATTTTCTCTCACTTAAACCAAAATAAAATGAATTGTAATTGATTATTGGTTATTCTTGTTATTTCTCTGCTGTGGGAGTAAGGTCTTGTGTAACCAGTCCAAGGAAGAAATGTCCAAAACCTAAACTCTGTAACTGTAATGTGAGATGAGTAAGAGTGGGAGAGTACTACAGGGTGGGCAGTAAGCAGTGCACAGTCTGCTAATGAGGTCAATGCAATTAGCACAATAAACTCTGGCCAAATCATAGCAGGTGCTTGTGCCAAGAAGTTTAATACATTTTTTCCTTTCATGTGAAAAAAAACTGTGGCAAGTGCCTAAGTAGAAACACGGCTTTGTTTTGATTTTTGATCTGAAAGTGTTTGTTTTTTCTTCACTCTGAGTAAATAATCTCTAATTACAATGTGCTTGTGTGTACTCTCCTTACTGCTTTCTATTAGTGTATTTTTGAAATCACCAGGATGCCTGGAAATAATTTGGATAGAACATCCAGGATGTTCTCACAGGCATAAATATTATGTGGCAATGAGGCTGCTAAATCTTTTTTATCCACTAAATTTGAAACACATATAGATTATATTCTGAGACACAACATAATTTAAGGAGGATGTAACAACTCTCATTACATTGCCATTACTCAGTAACATAAACCACTTTCTAGCTGTGGAAGACTTCACATGAATAGGTTCTAGTATTGTATTCATGAGATGTTATTCATGGAAGTGATTAATTCCTGTGGTTTCTGAGATATTTGGAATATATACCTGACCTGCCCTGCCTGCAGTGCTACAAGTACCCACTTTTCTTTCTTTTCCCTCCTCATAAAACTATAGCAAATTCAAATTTTCAGTCTTTCTTTGGGTGACAGAGATGTCCTCCAACAGCTACAGGTTTAATTGTCTACTGGTGAGAACAGGCTGCTCCAAAACACAGCATGTTCATTATTTTTTATTGTAAGTTTTAGTGTACTGCAAGAGGGAAGGGAAGAAGAATGTTTTTGAATGAGATTAGCTGAGTTATTCAGGCTGCTTTGTCCCAGGTGAAATGACTTTTTCAAAAAGAAGTCCTGCCAGCTTCATTCTACTACACTGAGTGTTTCCTATGTTGTAACCTTTGTCAAATTTTTACCAGGGCTGTCTTTCACAGTGTTTCTAGATACTTTTACTGATATCAGAAGAGTTTGCCTTCCAGTTATTCTCTTCTTTTTGCCATATTTTACTGATTTTGAGATATGTTTTAAACCCTGAAAGGATCAGTTCATTATCTAAATGCACATGCTAATAAAATACTCGGACATCCCCTCTCTAATGCAGCTCAGTAGCAGAGAGGTTTTATAGGCCTGGAGAGGGATTGGAAGAAGTGGGCTCATGATCCAGATTCTTTGTGTCTCTGTTTATCTGTTTTACATTCAACAATGGTTGTTTTCTTAAATCTACACAGCAAAAGAGACTAGGGACAGGAACATGGGACTTCTCCCCTCCTGAAAGGATTTGTTTCATATTAACAGCACTTATACATAATATACTCTGTGTAGAAGAAATTTGGGTCCAGAAAGTTGGTGGGAGTTTAGCTCATTGCTGTCAAAAGGCCAAGATTTTGTTCTGTCTCTTATGCTGTAATTTACTGTAAACAGCAAAAGCATTCCAACTTACGTATATGGGGAGGTCTAAATCATTGTAAGTCAGTGCAAACAGAGGAAAACTTTATATGCAGCCTGTCAACACCAAATGTCAATGGAAGAGCATTAGTAATAAATGTCATGGTGTGCTCTAATTACCTCCTACAGCTCTGCTCCTTTAGGGTAGATGTTCTATCCATTGAGGTCATGCTGTGGTACATATTAATTAAATCTCTTCAGTGTTATCTGCTGTTTCTGGAAGGCAGCAAATGTAATGTGCAGAACAGTGGCTTATCTGGAAGGAAAATAACACATCCCACAGCAAGGAAATATCTTTATCTTTTTGAAATAGATATCATCTATTATTAAAGAAAACAAAATGGGTACCTGCTGGATTTTCTGCTCCTGTTAATAGCATAGTTCAGAAATATTGACTAGAAAGAGGAAAGGGAAATATGCTCAGACCTGAAAGCACAAGGGCCATAGTTGATTAAATATGTGTTTCTATTAAAGTTGTGACCCTGTAGAATCAGTGGCTAGTGAAGAGAGGCATCCATAAGCATTGGAAAGAAATGCAGCTACAAGCAGGTCTTTGCTTGGAAAGATTCCGTTTTATCTGATGGAGAAGCAAATTGTTCCAATCTGAAACCCTAAAACCCACTGAAGTCAGCCAGTGAAAAAATGTGAAGCTTTCCCTTGATGCATGTGTCTGGCTGAGGTTTCTGGTACTTTTCTCATGTATATTAACACTCCCATAGCCATTTTTGACAGAGCTATTTTTAAGAACTACTTTTGCTTTTTTATTTCAGCTACAAAAATATATATCTGCACAGGCAAAACCACCTTTTTGCCAGTCAAGAAATAGGATCACTGCTTGATGACACAGTGGAAAGTGGAAAATTTTGCAAACTGTCTGGGGAGAATGCACTTTGGGTTTGAGGCAGTTTGCATTCATGTCTTTTAGATCTTAGCAGAAATGCTTCTTAAATTTTTGAGAGATCACAGAAGAGTAGTCTTCCCTGCTCTTAGAATTACTGAAGAGCAGCTTATTCTAGGACCAGGGAGGTGGTTCAAAACGGGTGAGAAAACCACTATGGTTAATTAACAAATTTAACATAGTCCAAGAATAATGAATTAGAAGGACTGCAGTCCAGTTTCTTTGGCTCTCTACTCTCTAGGCTCTTATGCCTTGTTGGTGAATTGGGATCACTGTTCTGTGGCAGGTGGAAAAAAGGAATTTCCATTACACTCAGTTATAATGATTAAGTCATTAAATATGGACATTTTTTACTAAAGTCTGTTTGTTTGGGATTTTTAGGCTATGTCTAATAGCAACACAAATACCAGTGGACAAATATTTAGAACTCTGAGTATTTAAGAACGTAGTTCTCAGGAAAGTTCAGAGCAAGTAGTTCCTCTTCATCAGTTTTGAAACCTGGCTACTTTTTAAAGATTTTAAGGGACTAATCATTTGGTCTGTTAATTATCTGATTCAAAATATTTTGGATGCAGCATCTGATGAGACACTAAAGTCTAGCTCTGTCAATAGCATGAATGTACCTCATACATGTTACAAAAGTTCTGGGCCAGCCTGATCTCCATTAAGCCCCAAAAACGTGACTTAGCTGTACCCTGGGTGGATCCCACCATTACATAGTGATTTGATTTGTGAAAGGGCTGGGCTGCTGGTCGTCTTGAATGCTGATGATCTTAGCCTTGACACACACAGGCCTTCACCCATGTGTTCATCCTGTGTTGGCTGAACGCAGGGTGAGTGCACGTACATCCAACAGGTCCTGACAAGCCTAGGATTACTGTGCATGTGCTTACATGGGAGAGTAATGCTGTGACTGTGTCCTTCATCTTGGGGACACTGGATTTTAGCTGGTGAGTGTTCAGTGGAGAGAAAGCAATGCTCCAGAGGGGCTGTGCGGGGCTGCTGAGGTTGCAATAAGCTACTTGAACCATCTCACATACCTGAAGTGGTGTTTTGGATATTGAATAGCAACAGCTATTAGCATAAATTATTACTTTAAGGGAGATACTTTGGTCTACTGCCAAGCAATTACAATAAGTAGTGTTTAACTAGGTGTTAACATGAAGAAGAATTTCTTACTTCTCTGTTGTACAATTCAAGAGTTACCACGTAAAAGTCAAAAGATGAAATGGAGAAAAAGAGCACAGCGGAAGAGGATCACTTTGCTGTTACCACCCAGCTCAAATCTCTTCCTCAATTTTCAAAAGTACAAGGACCAAGTTCCTAGATGGATTCCTGAATTTAGATCCAAGTTTCTGTCCTGAACTTTTCTCTGCTATAGGTCAAATCCAAATTTTGGAGGCAAGCAAATCTGGATACAGAGATTAATATCTAGCTGCTTTTGAACTCTGGTGCTTGGTCTAGATTTTATGTTTTGGTGCTAACTTTTACTTCAGGCCTTTTTCTAGTTTAATATGTTTTCTGATTGGACTTGTTTCTTTCCAAGGCTGGGAAGAAACAGGGCAGCCCTGGAAAAGGAGGGTGTTGTTTTCTCTGTATCTCACTTCTTTACAATCTCTCTCAACTCATAAATATTTAGCTGTGAATATGTTTGACAGCTTGTCTTCATCCCGTGCCTAGAGAGAAGGCCCCTGCAGATCACCACCACAACTTGTGTGCCTTAAACTCTCTGCCCTAAATATCCCTTAGTGCAGAGATGTGCTTTAAAGGGTCTGTGCATTGCTCTGGTCTCTAGTAGGTCTTTCTGCTTTCAAGCTCTGGGTCACTAGTAGGTCTCAGAGGCCATGGGCACCTCAGCCTCCCACTACTTGCATTTCTTGATCAGGCAACAAGGAATTCTTGTGGTATTTACATGGAAAGGGAGATCTCATTATGGGAAGAACAGAATATCTGAATATCTGTACTGGATATCTTGGCTGTAGTTCAATACTCATCTGTTTTCACTGGGGGCTGGGGGCTGATATTGACCTTTCTCAGTGAACCTGAGGTGAAAAAGTCACATTAGAAAAGCTAAACAAAAAAGAAAAAATTGCTTTATATTTTCATCTGTGGGCACATAAATTCCCTCTCCACAGCACCAGGGCATAGGTATGTTACAAGTAACGGGAGGTTTTCATCTGTTACTTGATATAAGACCTCGCCAAACAGTGGTTTTCTGCTGACTTCAAATAGTCATAAGGAAATTATTTTAATTACCTAAAATAAATAGATCTTCCCGTATATCAGTACCCAAATGTAGCTGTATGAGTGTTAGATTATTTTTCTGTTAACTTGAGGTAGGAGCAATATGCAAGAGCATCACACAAAAGAAATTTATGCCATTAATGATGTTGCAGCTGTCCAATGACATCTGCTCCTTTTATTACTGTGCATCTTCTGGCAATGTGACAAATGAAATGGTTAAGGCCATGGCACAGAAAGATACCTGGATGTCAGTTTGCACAAAGATTAAAGCTGCTTTCTGCCAGCAATTCATTGGGAAATCAATGAGCATATCCAGTTGCACACAAATTTACAAACATTGCTCTTTATTACATCAAGTTGTGTCTTTGATATCACCAAGGCTACTCCTCTTCTTCACCCACCTGAAACATCCCAGTGCCCAGCTGGGTCTCCACCTCCACTGAAGGCATTCTTTGGGAAGAAAATGGCAATGAATGAACTTCAAATCCAGTGAATTATTCCAACAGTGTGGATGGATAGGAATTAGGGCCCAAGACCTACTTTAGGTTGCAGCAGAATTTTCAATAGTGTTCAGCCCTCCTATTTGCTTGGGATCACTGGATAGGAAACCACCTTGCACTCAGGGATGCAGTTATTATGGCAAAACACAGAGGGAAGGGCAGCCAAAGGGAGCTGAGTTTTAACTTCACCTCTGGCATGATCTTGCACAGGATCTTGAGGAAGAAATTTTGCCTCACTTATAGGTAATTCCGGACTTGTGCTTTTCTTTACATGCTCCAAGTTGATTTTACTCTCTGGCGTTAGTTTGGGAAATTCTTTTCAACCACGTAAGTAGCTAAGTTTTTAAATTGCATTTAAAAAAACCAAGCAGAAGTGCAAGGCTGATGTGAAATCAAATTGCATCTATGCATGTTAATGCTTAACAGATAAATATTCCATTTGTCAGGAGCTCCAGTTGCTTATGTTACCTTCCTAAATCTGTCACCTGCTGTCACGTGACACTCAGCTGTCAGGTATCCAAAATCCTGCAGCCCTTGCCTTGGGACAGACTTGGTTCAGTAGCACAGCTGTGAAGGGATGGAGCCTTGAGAAGGAAGCACTGGAAGCACTTTACCATCATCACCACAGCTCTCTGCTCAATTCCTGTTGTCTAGCTCTGAAACGAATAACTGCATCTCATTTCCTCTTCTCACACTTGGCCTTTTTGCTGATTGTTCCTTTTTACATGTTTATCTACTGCCTGAGAGCAGTGGAAGGCTCTGTGCTTGGTGCTAGAGTAGCACACATCATCTCACAGACAAACTTCTAAAATCTTTGTGCTTGCGAGGCTTCATCGAGATTTTATGGTGCATATAGCAATTTTTAAATGCTGCTTATGGAGGCTTCCATTTAAAGGACAATGTTTAAAAACAACTGGTTAATTATACACCTTGAGATAACATAGCTGATTTACAGGCCATACAGCTTAACTTGGTGTGCTTGGGAAATACTGGGGTTCTTTTGGGCACTCCAGGTAAGATGATTCTTGAGTTATTCACATTTCCAGCACTGAATCAGTCTTGCAGGACGAGTATCCACACTTCAGTAATTAAGTAAATCTTCAGGCAACCAAGTGATTTTCCTCAATCTTCATAAATCCTGAGGTCTGAAATCGTCCTGAAATCTCCTAGATTTCCATAAATGCCACAGAAAATTGAATGCAAAAGTCTTTCTAAATATCAGGTTGACTTTTTTAGGTATTGTATTGCTTCAGATTTGCTCTCCCAATAATTTGGTGAGTTTCTTCATTATATGCACTTATGTTCACAACATTAAGACTTTGACAATCTCCTTGCCCTTCTATTTTCCTAAGTATTGATTTTTTTTATTTTTTACAGGGAGAAAGGGAAGGAGGGGGAAGGTCTTTTAAAAAAATAGAGTTATATTCAGCACTACTTTGAAAAACTGTCACTTGCAAAAAAGCGTAAACATCCTCAGTATCTGTAATGATTTCACAGAGTACTAACAATAGCATAAGAGAAGAGATTCATAAAAGGGAGTATTTTTCTTCTTTGAGAGAGAACAAACTGCAGTTCTTTTTAAAAGGAGGATCATTTGTACTGGGCACTGTGGTTCTGACAGATTAGTAATAAAGCTGTAGAATTTTTCCTTTGAAATCTGTGCTTCAGGAAGATTTATGGTGAGACAGAAAACTCCATTTGATTCTCCTCGAAATTTTGGGCATGAAAAGCTTAAGTCTAAAATTCTTTTGAAGAGAGTTCAAAGTAATAGAAAAGATAATTTTGAAGGAGCTGTGGCTTAAAAAACTATTTGTTTCAGAGTTAGGAGCTCTGCAATGAATTTTGTGCGTTTCACAAGAGCTGTAATGTAGTTCTTCTGCAACAGCTTAAGGCCAAATACTTGCCACTACTTTCAGGAAAGTGATTTACAATGTGCTTGTGCCTTTAAAAAAGACAATTTGACTTCCCTCTGAAATCTTTTCTGTCAAAGCTAGTCATTGCCAGTCTTCAAGTGACCCACAATATATTTCTTTAATCGGCTACCTTTTGGATTAGATTTTTTTCTTTTTGAGGTTTTGTTAGCTCCTTGACAACCATCACAGTATAACAGTGTTAAAAAACAACAACATTTTAAAATAGAGGCCTTTAAATCTGGCTAGTTGGTTGTGTTATGTCTTTTTGCTTGGTTTATGACTGTTGAGAAATTGCGATGCAGATAAATATATTTTTCAGCTATCCTTTAGAGGAAGTGGCTCCTGCCAAACCACTTTCTTTAATCTCATTTATTAACAGTGGCTGAGTGTGCCATCCATGTTTGCATTTGGAGATGCTGTGCTATATTCAGATGATGAAAAAATTTCTCTCACCTCTGTGTGATAAGGATTGCAGCACACGTGCAGCAGTTTTTATGGAGCACTGGAGCTGATTTCCTCAGGGCAGGGAATATCACAGTGGGATCTTTGCAATGTTACTGTGTGACTGAGTCCTTATGCTCTTTAGGAGAGAGTTCTGCTGAACTTTAGATTCAAATCTCACTTCAGTTTTGATAGCCTTAAATACTTTTTGTACCTTGGAACTAATTTTTAATTGGTCTTTCCTCCAAATTGATCACTGAAAGGAATTCATGCTCTAGAAGGGAAAGGACAATATCTAGCCTTAAGGATTCATTTTCAGGATCTACATTTAGGGTCAGGAAGGTGGAATGTTTCCTGGATAGTCACTTCTCTCCAAGTTTGTTCAGTCTACCTCCTTTACTTCTGTTTCTACAATGACTAATTCATGTGCCCTCAGGGCTTCCTTCATGCACTGAGGCTTTTTTTTTTTTTTAATCTCTGTTTCCATTTACTGCTGTAATTTGGCATAATGAAGTAGATTTCCAGTTGTGTCCTGATTTTATGCAGATTTATTTTGAGGTGGTTGCAAAAAAGCCAAATACTACATATAGTTATTCTTACGATATTGATGGACATCAGCATTTGAGTGTCAAGTAGTTGCTTATCTCATTTTGTAAGGAAGACTAAAGCAGTTCTGTAAAGCTTTGACATCACCTTTCCCATGCTTTTTTCCCCTGTTGGGATTTCTCTTTTCCTGTACCCCAGGCTGTGATATGTAGGCACTCTTCTGTGCTAAGTTGCCTGGTGCAGCTCATCCTACAGTGCTGTTTCTGGGAATGGCTCATTATTATCTCTGTGCTGAGTATCAGGGTGCATAAAGAAAGGACTTTATTTTTAGGAGGTAAGATCCAGATACAGTCACTCCCAATTCCTCTTGAGTGCTAGAGACATCATTTCAAACTACCATAAAAATTGAGAAATAAATATTTCTGCTTTGAAGCAAGCATATGTCTGTGGAGCCAAACTAGGTCCTCAGATGCTTAAGTGCTGTTTCCATTGGAGAATGGGGCTGTCCTGCCTGGGAACACAGAGCAGAGTTTGGCATAACACAGTGGCTCAAGAATTATGAATTGGCAGTTTAGTTCTTACTGTTCTAGTTTAAGGCAAGGCTGCAAGAAATTAAATAACAACTGTGAGGCTTAACAGTCACTTTGCTTTTCAAGAAGCAGAGAATGTCTGTTGAAGAGATGTTAAAACCTGAGTTTGTATTTAGAAAGAAGTGGCCTGAATTTCACATGTATTATGACATACATTGCTTTTTGAAAGTCTTATCCTTCTCTTTCCTGCTGCTGTCTCTGCTGCTCTTCACCATCCACATGGTATCAGCTTCCCACCAATGAGCCTGACAGATCCCACACCCCTCACAGTTAGACTGCAGGCTAAGCCAGCATGGAGCCACAGCAATAGCCATAGCACAAAGCATCCTCAGCCTGTGTTTTGCTGCTCCTGCCATTCTCACAGAAGCCTTCAATTAGAGAAAGCTCATCTTGTTGATCACTCTGCTAGACTTGAAGCTCCAGAATCTGTCACAAAAATGAGCTGGGTACCTCTGACATCCAATTTCACCTCCCCTGGCTTTGTTTCCCCCACCTGCAATGCTCCCAGTGGGATCTTTGGGCACTCTGCAAACAAGCCGGGCATCAGGATCCCCTGCTACCTGCAGGACTGGTCAAATGGACATGCCTTTTCCTCCCTCTGTAAATTAGGAATGGTGATGGTTTGGGCTGCATTTCTCCTGGGTGAAAGCACTACCAGCTCAGTATTATGACTCACAGAGCAGCACATTCCTGTAATGGTAGGCTTTTAAAATATTTTATGGGGTATTTGTATGGGATGGAGTAAGACTAAATAGAATTGCATAGAACATTTTCCACAAAATTTGCTATAAACCTCTAACAGGGCAAATCTCATTTCAGACTAATTAAAGAGATCCTGCTGAAATGAAATTTGTCTTTATTGCTCTCACTTGAATAGTCTGGAATACAGCAGTATAAGCAGACCAAAGGATTTTTAAATCTTAAGATATAGGAGAAGTATTTAATAATAATTCCCACTGTTTAATTAAAAAAGCCAATGTTGTACTAGGTCAGATCATCAAGGATCATCTTTTAAAGCTGATCTAATATTTGGAAACAAACTTTCCAGGCAGTCCCCACACTTTGTCACTTCCACGTGGTGTGCACTCTCTCTGCAGGTGTCAGCACCCTCCCTGCAGCTCTGATGAGCACCCAGTGCTATGCAGACTGAGGGTTTGTTGTAAGTTCAGTGGTAGCTGCCGCTGTGAGAGGCTTTGAACACCTGTGTAAAGTCTGAAGATGGAGCAATATCCTTGTGTTAGGAGAGAAGTAAGAGATGGTACCTGGCTTTAAATAGATTAGGTGCAGAGCTCTTCCAGCTTGTTCCTGTCTCCAGACTTTTCCAAGTGCCCAGGTTCTGTCAGGAGCAAAAACAACAGATGCTATAATCTTCATTTGCAGGCCAGAGAACACACCTTTATATTTTCTGCTGACTTTTTTTTTTTTTTTTAAATTTTCTATCTTGCCTCCTGAAACTTGGAAGAACTAAGAAATACGTGTAGTAGAGGAGAAAGAATATTTTTAAGATGCATGATAATTGCAGTGTCTGCCTGGTGTGTGCTTCATTTTATGCTGATAGCTTATTCATTAAGAGCTTTATTACAAACACGGACATCTGACACTTTAATTGAAAGAAATGGAAAAGTTTGAAAATTTTTGTGCTCAATTCTTATGTAAAAATTACAAACAATTTCTCTTTCTGATATATAATGCTGATTTTTCATGCTGGAATGCTCTACCTGTGAAATTTCATCCAAGAGTGCATTTTAATAGCCGAGTTCTTAACCCTTCCAAATAAAAGAGTATAATGGAAATAATGATAGACCAAAATTCCACCCTTAATTTGAGCTGTGTGAGAAAGCCTGGGTATAACATTATTCTATTACTTTTTCCTTTTTCGAAAATGCGTATGTACTTCTGTCACTTGGCTTTATGCATATTCATACACCATTTAGCACCCTTTGCTCAGCTGGATGAGATATTCCCTAGGTAATCTAGTTCATTTATCTTCAGCACTGCAACTTGTGCTCGGCATTATTCACCAGTGGGGCCTGTTAGACTGGAATGGGTGATATTTTATTTCCTTTTTTTTTTTAGCTGTAATATGTATGTTTTTCAGTTGTAATAAATTCTGAAAGCTGTATATTTAGATGTGAGTATATTTCCACATGATGAAGCCTGGATCAGTTCATGAAATACCATCTGTAGAGCTTTGCAGACCCTGTCCTCTGGTGCATTCTCCCCATATATGGTGGTGTGACCACTGGTATAGTGGAAAAATGGATGGAGAAATGGTGTGATAGAATGGAATAGAATCAAATTCTGAATCCTCAAGCACTTTCCAATCTGTTATGGTGAATTCTCATTACTGGAAGACAGCAACACATGTGAGCTCCAGCTCAGATCATTCAGCTGCACAGGAACTCGGACCCACTTTGGGCTTCTCTGTCAGATTCTGGCATTGGCCATGGAACAACTTGTCTGTTCTTTTGTCCCTAGTAAGTGACCACAAAAGAGGGAAAACAAGTTTCAAGTCCTCTTTGAAACCACCTTGATGGGAAGTTGTCACTTCTGGGATTTTTTAATGATTTTCTACAGTTTTAGATTATCAGTTGTCACAGATTACTGAGGAATGTTGTTGTTGTTTAGCTTTAAACTTAAGGACAATCAGTGATTTATGCCCCACAACTTTGGAGCGTTTGATTTTGATTTAGGTTGTTCCCTGCCGTCTGCCAATAGAAAGAGAATGTTGGAAACGAGTTGTGTCTCTGCATAAGGAAAATATCCTCTGGATGTAAATGTCTCATCTATGTAGGTCTGTCAACCTGCATTTCAAGAAAAAAAACTATGTTTTCTTTTCTCCTTCCCTTTAGGCAATGGTGAATCATTAAAAGAGCCTTTTGTTTGTTTACTGTGGGGCCGACCCCATGGGAGCACGGATGTCATGCATGATAGATTTATTGACGGATAATCATTTGTTTGGGGCTCTACAGTGAAAAATGGTTTGACTTCATAAGCATCACCTTCAGCAATTATTTAGAGCCTTCTCTGTTTAAATTATGAATCTTTGCAGCAAGGAGAGCCCTTGACAGAAGCTGTCTGTAGGAACAGGAAACCTTCTCATATATGAGTAGCATTAACCAAGTAACCTCCCCCAGGGTACATCCACATGCACCAGATGCACACATGGGCTCAGAGCAAGCTGCAGTAATGTAAAATTGTGAGCTGATCTCTCTTCCCTTTTAGGTATGTTCATACCCTCTGTAGCTCTGATAAAGACAGTACGGAACTGATTGAAAATCAGGTGCCCCCAGTAGCTGGGCTGCAGGGCTTGGGGCTGCTTGCACTATACAGCTCAAAAGTAAGTTAAATTAGGTAGGAAAAAAAAAAAGATAAGGAGACTTAGAAAATGTGAGCTTAATAAAGACAGAAGTGGATTCTAGTGCTGCTCTGGTACGGTCTCTGCAGAGTTAGTAGTACATGTGCAATTCAGAGTAACTTAGCTTGTCCTGATTACAAAGGCTCTGAAGAAGAGCTTTACATTGATGCTTCGTGAGTCGCTGAAACCTGCTGCTAATTGCTTTAGTCTGGAGGCCTCGCAGGGAAGCAAAAACAAAGATCCTGCAGGTGTTTTAATCGGTGTTCACAGAGCAGCCCTGTTGTGCTTCGTGGGTTTGATTCAAGCTGTTCTCAGCACTGAGATGGGAGGTGGCAGTGCTGTTGCCATCTACGCTCTGTGGGCGCTGCAGCTTCTCAAGGAGGCCCAGCAGGTGCCAGGGCTACAAAGCAGTCAGAGCCATGCAGGGAAAAAGCATTCCCCTCCTCCTGGTCTAGGATCCCAGTGGTGTGTAGCAGGTGAGCAAGCAGGTGATGCAATGGAGGAGGAAATGAAGAACAGCAGGGAATGTACCACAGGCAGTGGCAAAAACAGTGGAGAAGTTAAATCCACATCAGTTAACACCATAACTGGTACCTGATGGCAGTGCTTTCCCAGCAGTCAATGTAGGTCACTTAAGAATGATAAAGTTACCTCTCCCAAAACACTATTTTCTTTGGAGGGTGTTTTATGTCCTATAACATTTACTTGATCCATTATGAACAGCTCAAAGAAGTCTAAGACACATTATACAGAAACTACAGTGCTTAGGAACACTGTGTGGATATTGCATATATGCTGATGATAATCAGCAAATATAGGTAATTTGATAATGGCAAATACAGGTAAGCCTTGAACACCTGCCATAAGACATTACAGTATTTTTGTCACGGTGCATTTTCTCAATAAGTTTGTATGAGAGAGCATTTTGTTTATCTGTCAGGCATGAATTGTGTTACAAGAGAGAGGTAAACTAATCTGCTAAAATTAGCTAGAAATTGGGTAAATTATTGTGAAAACTCATGTTTAGCTGCTCCCTTTTGTGTCTTGCAGTACAGAGTGCTCTTGTGTCCAGATGATTATAGATTGATTCAGTTGTGCATGAATAGGGCTCAGTAATGTTAAAACAGAACAATGGGTTTTGGCATTTGCAAACCATTGTGCATATTCAAAGTATTTAAAAATACGAAAGTTTAGATTATGATCCACTGCAGTGAATATCAGCCACGAGTCACTGGTCAGTAAAGAAGGCAGTGCAGGACAAATGTTTCCCTGCCTGTGTTAAAATTCTTGTTTGCCACATAAATGGAAAAATTGTCATCAAATGACATTTATAGGTCTCTAGGGCTGTTTGTGCTCAGGATATCAAGGCTGACTGTTGTATCAAGAGTCAAGCCTGATCACCCAAAATGTGAAGTACAGTTTTTATTTAAAGCCGAATCAAAGCAGAACTGGGTCAAATTCTTCCCATTGAAAGTTGATTGAAATGTGTGCCTGAATGTCTTCCACCCTTTGAAATCCAACCTAGATACTTCATTTTAGGAATCATAATTGTTAAACTTGTAGGATTGGAGGCACGTAGGTTGAACATGTTATTTTCTATAGGACAATTTTATAGGCTGGTATGATCCTTCACCATTGTAGAGCAACTTGACTTCATGGTGATAAGCTATTTCACTCAGGTTCTCTATCAATTAGTATTTTAACATTTCCTGCAAGAAAAGTGTAAGTCTGATGCTTGCTATTTTTTTGTTCTGATAGCAATTTACACTTCCAAAGAATGTATCTTAAGGCCAGTGGGCACAGCACTGAAATGTGTGGTCTGCCTTAGCTGTTAGACTGCTGCAAGTGACTCATTTTTCTGTACTTGGACTTTTGTACCTGGCTGTGATTCAAAGAGAAAGCAATGCTTTTGGCCTTCTCAATAAAGTGCTCTGAGAGTGGTCTATTAGTTAGTATTTTTCTTTTTGCTTGCTGTCTCAAAATCTAATTTCTGTAACACAATTCACGCAAACTTAGTGCTTTGGGGGGCTAGAAAAGAAACTATTGGAGTAGTCACTTCTTTCCTTGAAAACTTAGGTTTAATAAGAAGAAAACAATGAGTTAATAAGTTACTCCAAATCTCTGAATTCATCTCCTCGGATTTCTGGCTAGCTTTATTTGCTAGTGTCAGGCAATTTTCCCGCACAAAAACACCCATATTCTATGCAGCTGCTTTAGGTTTGCTCTTGTGCTGACGTATTTAAGGCAGGACACCTTTTCAAGTGGGGACAGGCTCCTACTAGCAAAATATATAAATAAAATGCTGAAGACCAACAATGCCAAATTAATGAATTTACATTATCAATGCCTTTTGGAAAGAGCCATGAGTCACATTACAAGATAAAGAATGAATTTTCCTCCTTCACTTTTGATAGAAAAAGCAATATATGGTCTGAAGTCTAGCTTTGATATTTCTCTCTACTCTTCTCCCTCTCAAAACTTTCTTATAACCAATAAAATTCACAGGTTTGCCATATCTTATTCAGTGAGAAGGCAACTTAAAAACTAATATGCTGCGTTGGCACCAAGTGAAAGAAATTGATTTAGAAGATGACAGCAAAAGGGCCATGCTGAAATGTGTATAGCCAGGCAGTGTCACACTTCCTTGGAAAGCATTCAAATCAATTTCTCATGGATATGTATTCCTGAGCAGCTGTATCAGGCAAAAAAACCCTTCCTTCAGGAGGCACTGATCTGTCCAGTGGGCTCCCATCAGTGCACTTCCACAGTGCCACCCTGGAAAGATTTACTGGATTAAATGTACTTTTACATTTCTCCGGTGTGTTAGTCTGTCTGAGGTGGCAGACTGGGCTGGAGCCCAGGACACTCGGTGCTGATCTCAGCTTAACTCCTCGTTAGTCAGGGGCGAGGCACATCCTCCTCAATTCACTCCAGTTTCTCTGCCTCCAGAATAGGACAACTGAATCTTTTTTACTTAGGCTTCTGAAAAAGTGTCTGAGGAAGAAAGGATGAAACAGCCAGCTCATTGCTGCTGCTGCTGCAGTTGTTACACTTTAGCTCAAAGCACTGGATTTAGATACCAGTGTTTAAGACCCTAATAAACTATAGATACATCTCTGTTCTCATGCTGTGTCATTGGCCATGCCAAGCTTCAGGCTTACACAGGAGGGAACAAATTTCTGAGGGAAGTTGTGAGATTTGTGAATAATAGTTTGAAGCAAACCACCAGCATTTATTTTTCAACATTAGTGTCACCAGCCACAGGACAAGTGTCCCTCTTAATGTAAAAGGGATAGCTGGGTTTGGACTTGCACAGTGGCCAGTTGTCCAGAGAGCCAAGAGATTATCACAGGAAGCAGAAAGTTTTGTTAAACTCACAACTTCAAGACAAAACCTGTTGAGATGTGAGAGTACAGATGAGGTTTTGGGAAGATAGACAATACCTAGAGAAATGGAGATTATATCCATAAAGAAAGGCAGCAAGATTGGACTGTTTAGAAACATGTCTTTTAAGAAATAGTGACTGCAGGTTTCATATTCCCAGGGAATGAGATTGCATGCACACTGCAATACAAAGAAGGAATAATAATGTGAAATGGAAATAGAGCAGATGAGCGTGAAGGTTTTCTGGTTGCTGATCTTCCCTTCCTCCCCTGAATCACAGAGTCTGTCTGCAGAAAAAGAAAAAATGTTAGAAGTGGTTTCTGTTATTCTCCTTGGCAGACAGTGCTTAGCAAGTTGTTAACTTAGAGGTTGTCTTTTGCATTTTTTTAAAGAAGATCATCATCATTTCTCATATGCATGAAATCCTGTATATCACCTCACTGCTGCTGAACTCACTGCTGCTTCAGAGTTCATTATTTTAGGGATTAATTTTCTGTTCTACTTAATGGTGTTGTCTGTGTGGTTTACGGGTTTTGTTTTGAACTACAGCAAAATACACTTGCAAGCACTTCCTGTATCTTCAAAATCATAGAATCATTGGAAAACACGTCTAAATTCGAATCCAGTTATTAACCTAACACTGCCAAGCTGCCTGTATACCATCCTTTTGGATGCATAGTTCCCTTCCTGCTTCCCCTTTGTTTTTAAAGAGACTACCTTTTGCTGTTTGACTAACCAAATTATAACCCTCCCTCTTTCCCATAAAAGTTTCCCAAAAAATGCCTTAGTTTGTGCAGTCCAGCTCTGTCTTTGAGTTTCTGGTTTCTCTAGAAATCCACTTTGAATTGGATCCCACTCCTGAGCAATTCCAGTGCATGTAGAGGTCAGGTGGCACTAAACCCAAAGAGAGTCACTCCAGGACCAGCACCAAGCATCCATTTCTAGGTCCTCTGTAAGGACATTTTGTAGATGGTTCTCATGAGCGTGCATTTGAAGGAGCCAAAGGCACTGCATTAGTTTATTCAGTTACAGAAAGGTGAATGCAGCTCTTACTAGGGTATCCTAAAAACGTGGGTTGACATCTCATGGAAAAGAAAATATATGAGGACAACGAAAAAAAGAGTTTGTGTTTTTGTCATGCTTTAGTCCTGTTTCTTTGATGAAATGAATGGAAAACTGTTGGTTTAGAATTGAGCAGAAATGCAACACTTTCATTTAGAGCAGGATGAAATGTTTTGCAGTTTTCCCCCTGAGACTTGTGCCTTGTTTCTAGTTTTTATCTCCTATCACAATCCACTTTTATAATGATGGAAAGAAGGGAGCAGGAAAGAAAAAAAACTGCAATAACTGAAACCCAAATTTTCCTCTGATTTTTATCAGCATATAATTTACTTTGGTTGTCAGAAAGTTTTGGCACTCAAGCCATCTCTACTGTTGATGAAGGGTATAAGGCAAAAGTGTGTCATCTGAGTATGTTTGAAACAAAGTAGCATTGCTTAAAATTTAATATTTTATAACAGAACAAGCTGATGCTTTGTAGGCAAATAAAATAGAGTGTGAAGAGTATAGACAATCTTGCCAGTTTTCAGTCTGGTAATCATTAGAGTATTATATCAGTGTGTCAGTTTCTCCTGGAAGAGTAAACTGACATTATTTGGTTTGGTAACATTCTGTTTCCCAAGTGTTACAGTGGAAATTTCTCAATAGTTTCTGATATCTATCAGTCGAATATTGAGGATTTTATATCTCTATTGTTTTGCTGTCAGCAGATCAGGACTAAGTTTTCCTGTATGTACTTATTTTTGAAAACAATAACAAATCCTCCAAACCAGACTTGTTTTGTTGATTTATTCTCAGCAATTCTTCTTGCACCTTGCGGTATCATTATTTCAACAAGAATTGTATTTTGGAAATAATGCTTCACTCTTTACCAGTCTGGCTTGATGCACTCACCAGACAGAGAGATTTTCCTGTTTTGCAGAGGCTGATGGGTTAAGTGATTGAGCATAAACAGATTGAACTAAAAATTATCTAATTATTCAAGTGTTCAATACAGTCATTCACTGACACATCTTGTCATAGCAAGTGGCTGAGGTAGAAGAATAATCCTGGCAAAACTTGGGGTGAGATCCACAGCTGGCTACCACCACTTTGCTCAGAATCATCTTGGCCATAGCCCACCTTGAACACAGCCTGTGAAGATGTGGCTGGCTGGGCCTGTTCTCTTATTTTCTTTGACTTTGGGCACAATAGTGGCTATTGTAGGCTCTGCACTGCTTGTGAAGCTCAGGTTTTATGAATATCAGGCTGAAAGGTGAGCAGTGATGCTTGCCTTTCAGCTCAGAATTCCAAAGTGTCCTCAGCATCCCCTTGTAATTGTGCTGCAGCAGAGCTGAGCTGTGGACTATGGATACATTCTGGGTGTTCTTTTGCTCTGGTTCTGTATGATGTATGACACTAGAGATTAATTAATTGAATATTTTATTTAACAAAGATTAAAATAAATTAGTAAGCAATGTACTGCCTGGCCTGAACACCCAGTAAGTACTAGTAGTTTTCATTATCCCCCAAAGAAATCATTGACTATTTTATGTGATGCAGTAATATATTATTCGTAGAGAATTTCATTTGCAACACTATTGTGGATTCTCAGTATAGCGAGAATGTACATAAAGACATGAAATCCTAAGGAAGAGAAAGGCAGGTGATCTTCCGTAAAAATGGGAATGTACAGTGCATATTCATACACACAGAGGACTACAGATCAGGCAAATGCCTGATTCTAGTGATGAGCCTTATTCTTAAAGCATGCCTGTTGCTACACATTATAATGCACTAATCTCTCTCAGTTTCTTAATGATAAACTGTAAATACCTACCTGAAATTTTTTTTCTGCCTGAAGCTGGTTATTTTCAGTCCCATTGTTTGCAATGCACCTGTATTTATAACATGGAAGAACGTCTGCATTCCCATCCATTTTATTCACCAGGCTTGGGAGGTAAGATTATGCACCTGGAGAAACTCATCTGCGTAGCTCAAAGTATCATCTTCTGCAGTGACAGAACACAGCATGCAGAATTGTGTACCACAGGCTGTCATCTAAGGAAGAAAGACTCAATTTCATGGTGTCTCTAAGGAAGACTCCATTTCATGGTGTCTCTGGCAATGTAAAGTAGCAGTGGTTCAGAAACATTTGTTCTGCCTCCTCCTGGTGTGAAAATGCATAACTTTTCTGGCATCGGGGAATTCACCTATTATCATTTCAGACCACGTCATCAACCATAACTCTGCCTTTCCTCTTCCCATGGGTTTCATGTTTCCCAGCCTGAATGCTGAATCCAAGGCAACTTCTTGTCTTACCGCAGCAGATTTTTGTCAACAGCACGCTTCCTTCTAACCTGTGGTTCTGCAGGCATCGTGAAATTGAGGAATGAGCCTTTGTTTCAGTGGCAGCAGATAGCACTGCTACTTTCTGCACTTTGTACACATAAAGTAGCACTTTATGCTTCCAACCTGAAGCACCACCCAGCTGGCTTGGGCCCTGCCACAAGGGATGAACTGAGCTCTGCCTCACCCACTGCTGCTGCACAGGCTTAGTGCAAGTTCTTGTCTGCCTTTGGGGACCTTAGCACTGTGACTGCACCATGGGCATGCTCTAGAGCTACTGCCTTGCCCATTATCAGAACAGAATCTCTCTAAAGCCAGTGAATCTTGGGTTTCACATCAACAGTAGAGGTCCAAAACCGTCATTGTATCCTGCACAGTGTGTCCAAACTGTGATCTTGTGGAATGGACTCATAAACTGAGACCTTATGATACTTGTACTGATTGCAGTGTAAAAGCATATTGTGTTAATCCTTTTCGTTTTGCTCTATGTCTTATGGATGTCCTTGAAACCTTGCAGGAAGTGTTGTTATCTAACTGAAATATATTGCTATGAGAGCTTACTACACTGCACTAGGCTCTTTAGAAAGCTTTTACCATTTCATAATTTAAATGTATGTTTGTCCCTCTTTAATTCAAAAGTTGTTAGGAGTGAAAGGTTTGTGTGTCTGAATTGTTTGAAGGCTACTTTGACTTTTGGTTGCCGAGGAAACTGGCTTAATGTAGCATTGTATTCCAGTGAGTTCAAAGTATCTGTTCTGTTTGTGCATTCCTTGGGACAGGAACTGTTTGCATGGGGAAACTGTTTGAACGTAGTTTAATTCCATCTGGATTTGGCATATCCAAAAAGTGCTGCTGGGACTTCAAAGTTCAGTTGGCACTGAAATTTCTAGGGCAGTTCTATGTTCCCTATGTATCCAGGGCCGGACCTGACACCAAAGCTGCTGACTTGTGGCTTTGGAATACATGCACCATCATGTTATCCTGTATTCGGACTAATATCCTCAACTTCTTGTATTATTCTTTTGCCTGCTCATACAAGTGGAGTATGCACCACTGATGTCGTGGTTTACTGAGTGGTGATTGTGTGATTATAGTGGAGAATCTTCACATTATGAAGAATCTTTCACATCCAGTGAAGATGGGAAAACTGTTTTTGTACAGGAACTGATGAAATCTTACCTGAACAAGGCAAAGGAGGTGATGGGCCTACAGGTCTGCAGTCCTTGTCCCTCTCATGCTCAAGGTGTTGGAAAAGAGAATTAATCCATCTCTTAAAATCCCATGTTGAGACTAGGATGCCTCTTCACTCTCAGGCCACTGTGTTGTCCCCGAAGATGGATGACGCTTGTGCATCCTATGATCTTCCATCTGCAAGATGAGCCATTTAGAGATGAGCTCATTTAGAGCTGAGCCATCAGTGTAGAGTATGAATTTGCTGAAGTACTTGGAAATATTATCTTGACTCTGGTCAAATCATGGGATTTCTAGGAATGCAGCCTCTGTCTTGGGTGCTATTCTCATTTTTCCTGAGGCTGGGATAAAAGATACACATAACTTGACTTCTCCACTAGCAGGGCCTCTCTTCTCACAAGCTGTCAGAACTGCAGAGCAAATAGATGCTGTGGTGTAACCTCAGGGGCAGGAGGACACAATTAAACCTGGTTCTATAGGGGAGGCATTTCCTTTTCACAGGCAGGTCTCAGAAGGTTGAGTGGTAGACACTTCTTTCCCCGATTACAGCATTTAACAGACTATCTGGAATGGTGTGGGAAGCCCATCACAGTCCAGGCACTGGGCTGAGGAAATAGAGAGGAGGGGCAAAACTCTTCTATCTCATCAGCTCAGATATCTGCCAGCCAGAAGCAGCTTCAGATCTTGCAAGTTGCAGAACTCACCAAGAGTTCTCTCCCATGTCAGGAAAAGACAAAGCTTATCTACAGTAGTGGTTATGGGGAAAATAGCTTTAAAAAAAAGTGCATTTTCTCCTGGAGGCACATCCTTATATACCTTTTATGTGGAGCATGAATACGTTAGTACAGAGGAAGAACTCACTTCAATAGCAGGTTCTGCTGTGCAGCAAAAGGCCACAGCTGCATGGACGTGAGCCTCCAGCCTAGAAGGGGAATTGCACATCAGCTTTGGAGGCTAATAAAGGCATGACCTTCTTGCTTAATAAAAGAAGAGGTTCCCAGGAGATGCTGTTCCCTGCTGGCTGTTTTACGTTTTCCCAGTCACAGGCCGCACTCTCTCAGTCCCTCCTTTGCAATCAGCAGCCCTTGTGTTGTCACCCGAGCACCAGCTGTGGGAGGGAGGTGGTCTGGCTGGATGTGGAGCTCTGGGTGATTGATCAGGAAGTACTTTTCAGGCAAAGGGGTCAATAAAAAAGTCTTTTATTGCAAAGGAAGCATAGGACATGTGGAAGTTTAGCAAAGAGGATTTTTGAAGGTGACTGGGAGATGTGGGTGATGAGCCCTGTGTGGCCAAATGCTTTCAATGTGCTGGAGTTTGTGCCATCAGGAGCAGGGCAAGGAGGCTTCAGGACATCTGAGCCATTTTTTCAGTCCTGGTAAAATATAATAACTATTACATTGAATGAGTTTTGCAGGTTCAAGGGCTGAACTGGACCGTAGGATTGTGTCATTTGGAGAAATCTGTGTGAAACCGATACACTCATTTTGATTTCATCACAGTCCAAATAGTTCCTGAAAGTGAATTGATTTCTGGGCTGCTATTTTGGAAGCAGTGGGGGAGAGAAATCTTGACTAATGTCAAAACATCCCATTTTGGATCTACAAAGACTCCATTTGGGCGGAGGGGTTTTTGTTTGGTTGGTTTTTATCAGGTTTTTTTTTTTGCTGATTTTTTTAATGTCATCGTTATAATGCAATGTATAAATGCAATCTAATTTATTTCATAGCACAATGTTCGATCAGTCCAAAGCAATTATTTTTCTCCTAAAATGTCATGTTTAATTTTGCCTCTTAATGAATTTGGAATTGGAAATCTCAAAGCTGTTGATGAAACCAAATGTTCATCTTTTTTTTTGGACAGTTCTGTTCAGGTGCTCTACATTTGGCTGTGGTAGAGTCACTACATAGCACAGACTGCAGTGTCTTCCTCCAGCTCTAAATCTTCACTGGTTGGGGTGATATCACTTCAGAAAAGAAGGGCTTTTTCCTATGTAAACTGTGAAGTGGAAAGGAGTAGTAATTTTCATCAAGTTTTCCAGGGTCTACTACAGTACTAATTCAGGCTACATATCTTGTAACAGGCATTAACAACAACTGTATATAATAAGTTTGACACATTTGAATTCTAACAACCTTAAACTCCAGGGATTCAAGCCAACTTCATTAAAACGGTGGAAGAAAATGTTAGCAAGTAATTTTAAATGGTGTTGGCATATATACACCTTTTGACTTGAATCACTTACTGTTGTCCCAGTAATTCAGTCTGGGTTTTCTGGCACACTGTGTGAATGTAAGGAGGAAGTGGTAGAGTTCCCTTAGACTCCCACTGATGCTTTGGCTGTTATCTTTGCAGAACTGCTCCCTCTGTGTATGTGTGGTTTGTTTTTTGTGGCTTTGTTGTTGTTGTGTGGTGTTTGGGTTTTTTTATTTATTTATTTATTTTATGGGGTTTTATATATGGGGGAAAGCTTGTATTTTTTCATATACAAAGTAATATGAAGCACAAACGCAATTTTTAATGGTTAAGTCTTCTAGGTATTTTACATCTTGCTTGCTATGGTAGATAGTAGGGCTTAAATAATTCCACTGTCTGGACATGTATATTTGTCTGTCTAACAGTTTTTGAAGCTGGTGGCCAGTTTCAATTATATTTTGAAGAGAAGCAGAGGTGTCAGAGGGACTGCACTCCTACAAGTTTTTAAGGATTAGTGGCTCATAGAGGAGCCACAGTCAAGGAAAGCTAACCCTTTGTTAGACAGCAGAAAAGCATATGGAAGAAACACTTGTGGACTTGATTTACTAGTTCCTATGGCTCATTCAAATTATTTGTTTAAACCTGAAATACACGTAATTTATACAGAGAGCAGTTTGTCTACACGTATTTTTCTGTTATACACGTGCATAATGTTCACTGAAATCCTTCCAGAAATTAATTGTGCTCCTTCTTGCTTAAAGCAGAACCTCAGCTCCATCTGCTGGTCCTATGATTGCTAAGACAAAACTGCTGAAATTCATCTTGTCTGAGATTTTGCATTTTATCTAGTGAAAAAACATAAGCATAGAACCAAGCACACAGATGAGTGTTAGCTCCCTCGAGATAGATTTTATCTATAACTGAGAAGGCCCTTATCTTTTGATTCCTTTCTTTAAGGGGACTTGTTTTTCTGAACTTAATGCCTTTAGAGATCAGGGGGCTTTGTCTTCAATCATGAGCTAAAAAACTATTTAGGAAAAAAGGAGAAATTTCCCTCACCTCACCTCCATCTCTAGAGAGCAGAAGGTAAAGCTTTCTGAGGAAGGTCAGATATTATATCTGAGTTGCAATGTCCTCCTGATTTATAGCTCATGTGACCCCTGGAACAAAGCTTCAAGCCAGCTTTAAAACCAGAAATACTCATGATCTGGTATAGCTAATTCTTCACTAATAACACATTTTGATAAAAGCCAGCACTAAGATGGGTAATTTCTTCCTTGCTTGCTTTTTCTTTGCTTATATTAGGCAGTTGGGACTAGATTTTCTGGTTTGTAGCTGATTTGTAGTAAGAAATTATTTTTATTCCAAGTTGGGTAACCAAAAAGAATTCTGAAATTAATTTTTCATCAAAAAATAGTGTTAAATCTGGCAGAGTTTTTGGTTTGATTTTGGTCAGGTGTTTTTAAAAGAAAAACATTAGGGCAATACTAAAAATAAAAAGAAATGGTTTTGTTCAAACAATCAGCCAGGCTTCACATTTTCAGCAAAATAAGTGATGTAAGTGGATGAAACATCTTTTTGGTGGAAAATAGAATGGCTTGTGGCAGTGAGCTGTGCTGTCTCTTTGCACTAATATGAGGGCCTGGAAGTAGGGCAGTGAGAATTAGTAAAGGCATGTGTAAGGTCAGCTGAAAATTAGCTCCTTTGCTCTTTTTTCATTGTGAATTGATACAACAGCACTACTGAAACTTTGGGCTAGCTCATGTCATTTAAATACTTTCTAAATTGAAAAAAATTGTTTTAAAAATATTGAAATTAAGCAACTTGATTTCCCTCTGCCTGCCACTGTCTTTTGAACCTGACTAAAACTCAATGATTGTTTGGGTAGGTCAGAAACATGTCTTTAAATTTTAATATGTGGCTGACCAATAATTCTTCACCCCCTTTTTGGCAATTAGCAGAATCAGTGGATCATCATTCAGCTTTCAGTACTTGTTTTGTGTATTTCATGCGGCCATGAAAATTGAAAACCTTACACTTAAGGTGCTGATTAGGAGGAGGAGGAGGAAGAGATTGTGACCTAGTCTGATGAGAAGAAGGCTAAATCAAACTTCTTCAGTAGACAGTTGCTGAAAAAAAAAGCGAGGCCAAAGACTGTGGTATGGAAACAGTAATCCAAGACTGGAATTCATTATTCCTTGTGCTTAGTCCTTTGGCACAACCTGTCTCAATTTTATAGCACAACATCCACAATGCTCTTAGTGCTACAAGCAGTGGGCAAACCTGAACCTACAGAGGAGGAATGGAGAAGGGCGGATCAAGGCATTGTGAAGAGCACCAAATACAGCCAGGGAGAAGGAACTTATGAGTCAAGAGTCTGAGTAAAACCAGCACATCTTGCAGGCAATTTTAATTTTTAAGAAATTCAAGTTTGCTACAAAGGTGCCTTCACTGAGGTTTTTGGTCTCTGTGTGCTCCTGGCTTATGTCTCACTTACCCATCGCTAGGCATTTGGCAGTGCAGCAGTTGCACATTCTCTCCTTTTTATACATTGCACTTTCCTATGTATGGGGAAGAGTTTTATATAGCCACAAAGAGTTTTATATGCCTTGGTGACATTTAATCTACATACTCTCCTCCACTTCTCCATTTTCCTAATGAACAAGCTGTAGGCTGCATATTTTGCATACATTAATGCTTTGTCACTTCGAACTCGAGGCAGAAGACTGTTCCAGGCAGAAATATCATCTTATTCCTGTCACAAGTCTTAATACAGGAGAATATAAAAAAACCATGGCATTTGGAACCTTTTAACCAGTTTTAAGCAGCACAGGATGTTTTCCTGTCTCATCTGTTTATAATAATGCTTAAGATCTTAAATGAGAGCTGTTTCTCCATGTGGGAAGCACAGGGTTCATTAATAATAAAAGGCAGCCTTTTCCAAAGCTGTGTACAGTCATGATAGACTGTGGCCAGGAAATGTTCATCCCTCTTACCAGGAATTGGTGCAAAGATCACCAGGTTTGACCGAGGTTACACAGTGGTTGTGTCTGAAGGGGGATTTAATCTCTGCTGCCAAAAATAAGAACGTACACACATACACAAAACGTAATAAATTGCTTAAGAGTGAGGCTAACTGAAACAAATGTGTAGTCTACTGCTAGGCAGTTGTAAGTGGTGTGCTGCAGAGAAGGGAGATGTGCAAAACGGTTAAACAAAGCCCATATGACAAAACTATTCCCTCATTTCAGCCACTTGCACCTCTAAGTGGATGCTGAATGCCTGTTTAAAAGATGGCATCTGCAAGACAGTATTTTCCTGAGAACAAACAGTCTTGTTGGAGAGCAAAGCTGCTCAGTGTTTTCTATTCCACTCATGAAATGGAGGTGAACTTTTCTGGCATTTGTAAAAAGAAACAAGCCCAGGGGACACAAGAGAGCAATCACACTTGCACATGTTTGTGTTCACATTCAGATGCAATGGGGGATTGTGGTATAAGAGGGCCAAATATCGATCTGGGGAGCACAGACTTCTCAGGACAGGCTGGAAGGATCCACAAAAAAAAAGCATCACAGCCCGTGGGGATCCCTTGGCTTTCCCCCACTTCTGAGTAGCCCCACTTCTGCTTCACAGCATCAGGTACAATCCCTCCATGTGCTTGTGTGCACATTTTCAATGTGGCATTAAGAAACAAGGCTCTCTATGTACAGAGGCAGGATTTGTTGAGGGAGTATCCCATGCTGCCTCAAAAAGGGCACTGACATACAAGTTCACCATCACACATCCCCACAGAGACCCTGAAATGTCAGATTTTTAAGGATACAGTAGATCTAAAATATTTGTTTTAGAAGGAAAGTGGTCTTGCCCTACTGATCTGTAAGGAGCATGGAAAGGCTGATGACTTGACAGGTAGATAAACACACAGCATACACCTCTCACATCCCCTTAGCAATCAGCACAGCTTTTCTAGTGGTAGGGAAGCCTTTTGGAGGGTTTGGCTTGGGAATTTGGTCTGGGGTTTATTGGAGGTTTTTTTGAGGGGAGAGGGGTACATTTGTTTTGTGCAAGCAGAAAAATGGGCAACAAAAAGCCAGAACTGTATGTTCATAGCAGTGCTGCATGTCCGTAGCATCACCACCTTTTCTGTGGAGATTGCAGTGTTTGGAAGCATTGCCTTACAGCAACTCATTAATAATTATTAGCTAGAGATCATGGGGGCCCTGTGGCAGTAGAGGAAGTCTTCACTTTCTCATGTAGCAGTTAGCTAAAACCTGACCTTTTGATCTTAGTTTGACCAAAAAGGATAAAATCAATCATAAAATGAATATGAATTGTGTTTCCTAATTTGCAACTTTTACTGCACTGCAGTAACAGCTTTCAACACACTTGATGTGATTGTGACATGTTGCAATTTGGTCTGTGGAGTTCTAATGATTGCACGTGAGGAAACACTGATTTTAGGCTTATTTTTCTCCTTTGTTGTATTTCTTAGTCACCTGCTATGGCGTCTGAACCTATACACATAAAATGAAGTGTTATTCAATCATGCCACAGCTGTGACACTGTCACTGCCTCTGAGCTTCTCTTCTTTGATGTTAAGAAAGCCTGCAGAGCCCAGGCTCCTGGCTTAAGCATCAGAAGGAAGCTGCTTAATGTAGACTATCTGAATAGCTTTTTGCTGCCCCTTGTCATCACTTGTAAGCCTTTCTTAAAGCCACATGTTTACTTAACAAGGACATTTTTTGGAACAATCTTTAGCAAGGACCCAGTGCAATTCAGATTGGGAGTGTCTCTGAATACCTGAAGTTAAATATACTGTAGTTTGATGTAGATGTAGAGGGCAACTGTAGTGGTAGTTTGGGTATGTCTGTCTCACTGGCTGTCTGCTCCGTGAAGCTGTTTGCACAGTACCAGGTCAGAACAAGAAATATGACAGTGGATGTAATGAAAACATCAAGAGCTCTCATTAGGGCTGGCTGACCTTTCCATCTGAGCTGTGGGTCTGCAGCAGGTTCCATTAGAAGCAAATGTCCAAGGAACTGTTTAAAATAAGTGGTCACTTATTTTAAGTGACAGCAATATCAGCAGCAGTATCCCTCTGCTTCATAGGGAGCCTCACACAGACACTTCCCAGTCCATAGAAAAGTAATTTTTCAGGATCGCAGAAATATCAATACTGGCACAAGGAAGAACATTTTTCACTATGGTGAAAAATTCACATACTTTACCTAACAATTTAATCAAAATATTAGACACACCAAGTTGATAATTTGACCTTAGCTTCTGAAAATTTTAGAATTACCCTAAAGAAAACTTGGGCCAGAGAAGATAGACCAGACAATCAAGTTTATCTAAACTGAGCTTTTGAATTACATTTATTTATACTGTGCTTGTTGAAGAGCTGAATTTTTACCACCCTTCCTTGGAACAGGTTGTTATTTTTGGCATCAGTGTCTGTGTTATCATCAATGTCTGATCACTTTGTCTGTGTGTGGCAGCCCTGTTCCTCTTCTCATGGTCTGCCACAAACACTGCTCTACTCAGAGATGCTGGGGAGGGCAGGACTTGATGCCCAGTTGTAACAGCAGAGGCTCCCCCTAAAGGAGCTTCTGATTAAGGTCACGAGGTAAAGTGCTGTTTAATTTAAGGAAAGATAATACTCAGAGGTGATATATGCAGTCACAGCTTAATTGAAATCAAAGAGCACGCAAAAAGGTGAGGGAGGCAGCAGACAAAAGGTTAAGCAGAGCACCTTGTATCAAATGTTCAGCTGACGAGTAGCTGTTGATTGTGGAGCATAAGCCAAAAATCAAGTTTATTGTGTGCCCTACAGTGATTTCTATGTTCAAAATGAAATCAGCAAAATAGGCACTTGTTTATCTCCATAAGTTATTGCAGCATGTGTGACAAGAAAATAAAGAAGTCATAAAATATTATTAGTGCTTTCTTTTTATTGATTGCTGTGTTTCTTTAGCTGCAGGAAATACTGGAGAAAATTTATGACTCCAACCTTTAGTTTAAAAATTAGTGTAATTGTTAAACTGTGGAATTATGAACGGCTACTTGTCGAACAGTAACAAAAAGACAACCTTTACAAAAAACACCTAATATTCTGCCTGCATCAAGAAACTTTCACACAACAATGAGCTGATCAGTAAGAGTAATAATCTGCTTTGAAAGTGGAATGTAGATGACAGTAAATAAGAACTGTTGAAACAGGCAGTGCAAGGCACATAATGAGGGTGTTTCAAAGAGATTTGCAGTAAATACAGGGGGTTTTTTTAATAACAGGATGTTTACAAGTTCCTCTCATTTTTTACTCCTGAGTCCATCAGAGTAATTCCACTGGCTTAGATGGCACAGTAATCAAGTCAAGCCTGATGAGAGTTAGATTTTTATCTTAAATCACACCACTTCATCCTCCTAGTCCACTTTTACTCGAAAATGTTTCCTCCACAGATTGCTGTGCTCTTCTTTCAGAAGAGTTAAATAGTGGAGGCAGTGGCTTTTCAACTAAGCTGTTGGTTTGTATCAGCCTTTGTGGCTGACACTTCATCTGTCCATAAATTTTTAAGCTGCCATTAGAGTGCTGTTGTATCTTTAGGGGAGTGATGCCTCATTTTGCCCCTTCCAAACTATCTTCCCTTTGCATGAGTTCCGTCTACCCAGATTCAGAAGAAACTATTTAAAAGAAAATATTTTTAAAGATTCTTTCTTGTTTATTGTAAGATATTTCTGTTCCTAAGGCATCTTTCATCTGACGATTAGCATCAAAGCATTTTGTAAGCCTTGATTCTTTAGCTTTCTCAGTAGTCTCAAGGTGTTTTGAGAAAAAGGTTTTGCGTAGCTCAGAGTTGAAACTTACTTCTTAACAGCACAGAGCAAGGTGACACAACAGCTTGGGCCAGAATTAAAAAGGAAAGTGATGGTTGGCTAAAACTTTGAGAGGAAGCTGTTGTGGAGACCGGAATACATTAGTCAAGTGCTTCACAAGCAATTAAGACCTCCCTGTCTTTCACCTTGATCTTATTTGGTCCATAAAGTTCTGGAGGAAATAAAGAACTGGGCACTGAGCAGAGATTGCAGAAACATTGTTCAGCTTGAAAATGGAAGTGTAGATGGAGAACAGCAGTGCTGGGTCTAAGGTCAGAGCCAGCTAATGGGAGACCAAGGGCTTGGAATGCTCTGTCATGGCCAGAGCGTGGATGAGCAGCACCACAGCTGAGATGTGTGATCCTTGAAAGTCCCTCATGCAGCTGAGAACTGGGAAATCCAACAGCACACAGGAGGGCTGCTGAGGATCTGGTAAGGCAAGGCAGCCAGGAAGGGAAAAAGCAAGGGACCATCCTTCATCAAAAGGGACATGGCCAACAAAGCCATCCAATTCTGGTCATTACCTGTTTCTGCTGGCACAGTAGAGCTGAAAACCAGTTATTCAGTGTTAGCTATATGTCCTCTGAGATGCTTACACATGCTCTTTACTTCACACTGAGAAATGGTCAAAAGAATATCATTGGAGCCTTTCACTGTAGAAAAATTGAAAGAGTGCCCAGTCTTTGCAAGATGGAATGGGCAGATGTGACCATAGGTAACATATACCATCCAGTGAATCACCTCCTGTTCTTGATTTTCAGATGTGTTTAGCATCTCCACCAGGGATAATGGTTTAAAGAGCTTTCTACTCAAGGGGAGCAGATTTCTGAGTGGCTTGGCACTCTGTGGGAACAATCTATTCCCATAGCATCCTGAAGAGATGTGGACAGGGTGAGCTGGCAGAACATGCTCTGACCCACTACAACACAGGCATGTGTCTCAGTCTTTGGCTACTAGCTGTCCGTCCTTAAAGACGATGCTGAAATGGAAAAGGATTTGCAGCCTGGGGAAATAATGGCCAAATTTGTTTAACATACTTTACAACAATGGTTATGTCACGTAATTTTAGGTAAATCTGCTTCGTTAGAGGCTAAGACTCTGCATTCAGTGCTGTAGAAGCCTGAAGGAATCACAAAGAATTTGTCTAATTGGCATCATGGATGAAGGCTGCTGAAGCATTGGGAATGACCAGATCTTCTGCACCAGTAATGATCTTATTGCCATAGTTACAGTTGTCTGACTCTCCTGCTCCCTGCAAGTCAACAAATTGCATCAAGAATATTTGCAAAACCTTGAAAGTCTCACCTAGGGTACAAGTAGTTGAACAGCTGCCTTAAAAGCTGGTTCTGCCTATAGTCATGCCCAGTTCTGATTCAGCTGTGGGGGAAGCCCTCATTGTCTGTGAAACCAAAACATCTGTACACTCCTTAATCCAGGCACTGGCACCCCAGGGACTCCTTCAGCTTTGTGGATGCTGAGCAGGCTGAGCCCTGTGGAGGGCTATGAATTAAAGTAGAAGTTTCTTGTGTACCTTCCTGCCTAGGGAAGGGAATAAGTATAATTCTTGTAAACCTGTTCAGATCAGGAGCCTGGGTTAGGACAGGGGTCCTGAGATCAGAGTGAGTTGGTGTTGACTTGTCCTGGCAGGGCTGAAATGTCTTTTCTTTCCATGAGATGGGAGCATTGATTCCAGCCATCTGTGAAATTCGAGCCATCTTTCATTTCCCATCAGGAAGCTGTGCTCTACTTGAATAGGGCAGGGGTACAACAGCACAGGCTGTGAGTAAGAGCCAGAGAAAGGGCCCTTACCACTCTTGACTAAAGAGCCTCAACTCTTGTTCGGTGAATCAAATAGGAGGCTCAAAGGCATATGGTTACTAACCCACTATGGGACTTTTAATGCCAAGTCATATTCCAGCCCTTAAGATTTGTATACTTTTTTCCCCTCTTCATCTTTCTGTCAGCAAGCAACAGTAGCTTCTTTTTCCACTTTTTCCATTTTCAGCCCCTTTTGTCTCAAACTGGGTGGTAAACAGGGGGGCCTGGCTTAGTTAGGTGCTTCAGAGGTATTAAGATGAATTTTCCTTTCCAAAGTACTTTGTCTCAAGTTCCTGGCTTGTTATGATCTGTGTGGTGATTTGGGTAGTTTCAGCATACTCTCTAATCCACTGTCTGTCTTTTTGCATGGAAAATGTGAGGATGTCATTGTGAGGCATGCACAGCAACTAGACTGCCAGCCTGGCATTCTTTCATGTATCTTTTCCTTATTTTGTAAGGTGACTTGATAAGAATGGGTTTCATACAAATAGACTTCCAAGGCATCACTTAATACAATTAATGGAATGGGCAAAGGGTCTTTTTATCAAGAACACTGTCGTGCTCATCTGCCATCTCCTTTTACGGACTCATTTAAGGTGAGTCTGAAATGCAAGGTTTCAGGAGAAGCATCCATTTGAGTCTTTTAATCGAGGTCAGGAGAGCAGAAGCAGCAAGCAAACTTGAAACTCTGGCATGGGGAAAAATATGTCAATGGGTCTGAGCCAAGCCTTGTTGCAAAAGGGCACAGTTTGGAGAGAGGCAAGGTATATCTTTTTCTGATAATTTGTCGTGACTTTTGTGATGGTGTCTGTGAGCCTCTCCCCTCCCTCTCAAGCACAGTTTCCCCTCTGGACCATTGCTACACAGGGCTCTGAGGGCACAGCAGCTTGCAGAGGGGGAATTTTTCAGTATCTCCTAGAGAATGTAGTCCACTCAGAAGCCCTCAGCTTGGAGAGAGGCCCTGTCATGGAAATACCCTTGGGGAGCCACAGTGGTATTAGCAGTTAAATGTCAGTGGCACCTGACAGTGTTTAACTTGCCAAAAAAAAAAACAGACAGTTTTTCATGAAAAATGCTTTTCTGCATCTTTTTTTCCAAGCCTTTGCCTACATCTTTTGCACAATTGAATCTTATTATCCAGCAGTGTGGAAGGGATGAACTCTGTATCTGCCCAACATGCTCCACACTAACTGCGTTAAGCTTGCCTCCTTGGCCACATGAATTCATGTTTTGAACTGTCACCTGTAGCTAATTTTATAATGGCCATTAATATCATCTAAAAGTACATTTGTATGGAAAAGGGAGGGAAACAAGCACTCTCTTTTAGGTAATTGAACAGCTGCATTATATCTGCATTGTCTTGGCAGAGTTAGTACTTTCCTGTGAAACTGTGGGTTGGGATTGTATTTCTTGTTGAGTGAATTGACAAAGGTTGCATCAGGCATGACTTAGAAGGCATTGGATCAACAAAATACAAGCACTCATACTGTATTATGCCTTTCACAAGTTGTTTGAACGATGGGTCAATTCTCTGTTATCAATAGTTTGCAGTGAGAGATCAGGCTGTGGTCCTTGATACGGTTTTTGAGCTGACCCCTACTGATTCAACTGTGCATTCAGGGGATGTCTGCAATTGCACCTTCCATTTATAGCCAAGCTGTAGGAAATAAACCCCCCATGCCAAATAAATTGTAGAATACTTTATTTTACTTAATCTTGCCCATCAAGCTAAAATAAACATGCATCCTTGGATGTACCAGTAATTCATGTAACATGATAATTACTCAGTGTGCAATCATTACATTTCCAATAGCATTCATTACCCCAACAGCTCTCAAGCATTTCTACTGCAACACTTGGCTTGTAGCTATAATGATACCACTTTGCAAGTTTCTGAAAGCGCGTTTTTGCTCTGACTAGCATTGATAGCATTTCATTTGCCTTTTTGCCCCTGCTATTGTTTATTGGCAAGAGTTTATCAATTAGCTCAGTCAAGATCCCAACAAAAACTACTGTTTCACTCACTAAAAATCAATAAGGAAACTCAATAACTCTTTCCAAAACCCAATAAAGAAGCAGCAAATAAAGTGTTCGCAGCAGATATGTGCACAGGGCTTTGGTTGACTAGTTTATCTGATGAAAAAAATGTGGTTTTTGTTGATTTTAACTACCTACCAAATGCAGCCTGAACTTGCAAACAGCTTGTTCCTGCCTTGCCCTTTTGCATTTGTTTCAAAATACTGAAATAAAGGTGGTGTTTTCAAGGAGGAAGTATTCTGATAGTTTAGAAAACGTATCTGAGATAAAGGTTATGGAAATGTGAAAGTACTACTGTTTTTGAAGGTTAAAACTATGCTAAAACCAAGTCACAATATTGTGTGCAGGGGTGGGAAGGAAAAACAGGCAATGTTATGCTGCTCGGCTCAGAGCAAAGCAGTCACTCTTCACTTCCACTTCCAAGTGACTTTATAATTGTCCTTTTGACCTCAGTGGACATCCATTCCTCATGTTTAAAAGGGGAGTCCATCTGGTGTATATTTTTGGGGACATGGGCTAAAGCTCATTTGTTCTTTTCATGATGAGGCTAATGTAGTGAAAACGTATTGCTTTCTTCATAGCAGAAACCAATAAAAAATTATTTTGTATTGTAGTTTGGGATGAAAAATTTGAGAAAAATATATCTGATGATGAGCTGACTAATTCTAATGCAGAAGTGGTAGGTGTTTTCAGCAGAGTTACAGCAGGATCAGTTTTCACATGCTCTTTAGGTGTGGGCAATTCTTGCTCTTTTATACTACTGGGGTAGCTTGAGGCTTGCAGCCAAGCCAGGATCTGGTATACTGTGTGATGCTGTAATGTTTGTGCACACAGTGCAAGACACTCCTGTCCCAGAATATGTCCTAAAATAAGCAGATAAGGCAAAAATACTGGGAGAAGGAAAATATTTTTTGTATTATTTTTGCTTGTTCAACTGATGAAGATAAGGGAGAAGTTAAGAGATACTTTCTGATTACCCGTGAAGTTGCAAGCACAGCCCTGAGGCAAACACTAGAACCTTCATTTCCAGTAGGATACTTTAATCTTGTATTATCCTTCATGTGCACAGGAACACAGCAGTTGGGAAACACTGTGCTTTTCATATTTTGAAATGGTCCAGAGCAAGCAGCCGTTTTTGGCAAAACTAAATACCTTAAGGCTTGTCAACAACTAGCATCATGTTTAGAATTGGAAATATATATTTTTGAAATCTGCTTCACTCTGATCAGATTAGAAAATAGTGTCAAGGCAATTAAAGGAAAATAAAGAAGAATTAAACTGCTCTCAGAGTAATGGAAAAATAATTATCAGTGTGCCAGCGTGTTGTCCCTGCTGGATGCCAGAGGAGAAACATCTATTTTCAAAGTGCTTTTTGGACCTTATCCTGCATTGTGCTCAGCTTGCTCAGTTCCCAGGCAATGTTGATAGAAACTAGAGGCACCCAGCACCTCAACAGCTGCCCTGAGTATCTTCCAGGATCAGCCCACCATGGACAAGAGCAGTTTGTGCACTGGCAATCAGAGCAACACAGAGGAGTTGAAAACACAACAGAGGAAAATAAAATGTGTTGGAAACTTTGTTAATTAAAGATGAGGGCTTTTAATTGTGATTTATTAACATGGTTGCTGCCATGTTTCCAGTGACTGTCTGCTGTTTTGGAAAAGTGTCTCCTTGGATGTTCTGACACAATTGTGTCTGTTTATGGTGAGAGATCTCCACGAAACAGTTCAGCAGCTGGGAGACTTGTGGTATTCTGGAAAGTGTGTTCAGAGGACTTTTCTCCAAATCTTGGAGAAAAGCTCTCTGAACTTTGGTGAGGAGATTATCATGAAAAGACCTTGAAACGTTGTCCTCCTGTTCACAATAAGTTACTCCTAGGAAGGGAAATTGAAAATAAAACTCTGATTTTAATGAAAACTTTAGGAATGTTTAGATTTGCTTTCACGGCCTTTGGTCAAAGGGAGATGCCAGAAGTTGTACTGGGAGCTAGTACAGATGAAGTTTCTTGTGGCAGAGGAAAAAAAACCCCAGTGAATTCTATGAAGCTGTTGGATTTTACTCTGCCTTGCTGCTATTCAGCAAAGGTAAATGCATTGTGAAGATCAGGGCACAGCAGTCACGTGCTCTGGCCTGTGACATGAGCAGGTATCAAATGGTTCTGAAGTCTTCCCTTTCTTGGCTAAATAGTCGATGGCAGCAGGAGAGCTCATGCCTCACCCTCCTGCTCTAAATGTTCTTAGACCTTTCTAAGTACAGCCAAGGGGAGGACTTTCTTAATCAACCTCATTGGTGATCTGACTGAAGGTCTTTAGCAAGGTTTATTATTTTCTTCATCTTTGGCCTGAGTTGGTGAGATGGGTAATTAATTATAGTTTATCCATTTGTCAGGATGATTAAAGCAGCTCTGCTGTGTAGCTTGACCTTCAGGTAACCGGAGAACTCTTTTCACTTAACACTAGCCTGCCACTGCATGAAATTTGTGCAGCCTCTTGCACCTAGTATTTTCCTCTACATTTTTCTGAATGTTTTGTATTCTTCTACTATGATGATTTTGATTTTTTTTTAATCTAGAAAATACATAGAATTATTCTTACTGGGATTGGAAGAATTTCTGAGGCCCACAAGAACATTCATATTGAATATTGTGGGCAGTCTTGTAGGCTTATTAGTTTTTCTACAGATCTACATTCCTTTTATTGAAACTAATATATAAAACTTCCCTGCCTCTTAGTGATTTATTCTCTCTTTCTTTACTGAAGCTAAAGATAAATCTTTTGTGATCTTACTCTCAGAGCTTTTATTAAAAACCACACTTTTGCTTATAGAGGCTCCTAAGAGAAACAATTTAAATGTCTGCCAGAGTGGTGGAGAGTACTGAGGGTTTTGTACTGAGACTCCAGACTGATGCTGGAAAGGGTATTCCTGCAATCTTGCTTGTGCTGAAACAGTAACATAAACTAAGGATATCTTTCAGATTTCTTTTGTCTTTAGCATTACTTGACATGAAAAGTCTCTCCATTTCTTCCTCTTTCCAAATTATCTCTTTCGTCTTGTCTAACTAGGCAATTCCAGCAGATACTCCTGGTTTTGATTTGGGAAGGACTCTTGATCTTAGATCTTAAACTGTGGTGGTACAGAACTGGCAGCATGATGGAGGACAGCAAGCCTGAAACTTGGCCGCTTTCTTTCTGGTGTGCTCTTGAGAAGTGCCTGCTATTTACTCCCTGGTGTCTCTTCTCACAGCACCGTTGTCTGTTGGTTCACCACATGTCAAAGGAAAATGTTCTAATTTAAAATACAATAGTGCCTGGCTCGATACTGTAATTGTGTATTCATATTCATAGATCACTTCAGAAAACTCCAGTACTTGCCAGAGTAGAGAAGTTCTGAGCAAAGATTCTGTAAGTCATGAGATTGCCTTAAAATCCCGAGACTCCAGGGTGTGTGGATGTGTATTTCTCTTGGGTATTTCTTTAGGGTTTCTATTTTTCAAGCTTTTTCCTGTCAGCTGAAAAGCAAGTCACTTATGAATAAAAGAAAAGCTGAGAATTTCCTTCATGTTAGGGGCCTTCAGGAGCCACAACTTGAGCATGAAATGTCACTGGATTTGTAATGAAATCATAGGAGTTGGCAGGACTGCCAGCTTTCTCTCCTTTGCCTACTTGAAAACAAAACCCTTTAAAATTGGACTACTGTTCCTATATAATTGTAAATAAATATTACTGTCCTTTAATACATACCTCCTATTCTGTGACCTCATGTGTAATTATTTTGCATTAAACATATGATTAACAGCAGATAGAAGTGCTTGATAATGATAAATAGCTGAGGATTTAGTGTGTGTCAGCTGTGAGTCCACCTCTTTTTTTGTGTTG
This sequence comes from Pycnonotus jocosus, assembly GCA_013400435.1. Classification (NCBI taxonomy): domain Eukaryota; kingdom Metazoa; phylum Chordata; class Aves; order Passeriformes; family Pycnonotidae; genus Pycnonotus; species Pycnonotus jocosus. The sequence continues at coordinate 249,955 of VWYP01016618.1, read as the reverse complement.
ATGGTTTTTAGCTGCAGTTACACATCTGCAATCAAGCTGTAGGAAATACTTTAATGAAACTTTTGCATTATTCCTTCCAAAACAGATTTTTCTCCACAGCCCAAACTTCCATAATTTAAAACCAAACATATGCATTGTCCACACATTTCAAGAGGCAGCTGGATTAAAACCTTTTGGATGAGATTTTAATGAATGACTCTGTTCTCTCACTGAATCAGTGCAGGGAGTAAATTTTTAATGACTCATTAACAAAGTTAATAGTTTTGAAAATCATTACAGTGCGATTCCATTATTTTGTTTCTTTTTGCAGCGCAACTAATGCTCCATGCATCATAGTAATGTTTTTCTTTTGGTGCTTCCAAAAAAAAGTTGTTCTGACTCAGAGATTCCTCTAGGAAATGTGTTATGAAAATGGCAATTTAGAAATACTCTGAGATGCTCAGGAGTTAGATTTAGGATCACAATAGATCTACTTGAGGGCCAGACACTACAGCCTATACGGGCCCCTTTAGAAGGAGATGGATACCTAATATGATTTTCAAAAGTATTTGAGTAGCCTAAAATCTTGATTTAAGTATGAATCAGAGGCCAAATTTCTGTAGGCATTCTATATAACACTATAAGTTGCCTAGATTTTTTTTCCTTCTTTCACTGAAATGTTTCAGATGGTCCCAGGTCTGCATTCATATGCCCACTGACCAGCAGTCTTTCCCTGGCATAATAAAAGATTTATGCTTAATACTGTGCATTCCCTTCTATCTACAGGCAGCACTTTTTTATTTGCTATATTTTATATACAGACATAACTTTTATGGGAGCCTTTTTGCTACAGCTGTCTCCATGAAAATCATTCTGTTGCATTCAGTTCAGATTGACTATTTTCAGTGGATAAAAAAATACCTAAAATTATTTTTTGTAATTTATCTCCTAGTCAAATGTCTGTATAGTCCATTGCCCACTGAGTGAAGAGACTTTATAATAAATGTTAGCTAACAAGCTTCTTCCTTGCTAACTAGAGCATTAAATTCATTGACAAATGTTGTCATGAGTTGGTTTGTGAGGAAATAAATGGAGTTCAGAAGTAAGGAGAAGAAATATGAGGCCACAGAAAGGGACTTGGAGAAATTTGAAAGCTTAATGCTTGTCAGCATTAGAGAAGACCTTTATCCTGACAAAACCATACAGAAAAATATTTTACAAAGTGATTAATGGAGGTAGTATTGTCCCCCAAACTATATTGAAAAGTATATAGGGGTTCAGAGATAGCAAAAGGGGTGAATTTAAAACTAAAACTGTGATTCCCATTGATTTGAGAGCAATTCATGGAACTAAATGAGATAAATACAGCTAATGTTATTGTTTGTGAAGATTACCTCTCACATAGTTCATGGCCAGACTACCCAAGGTGTCTGAAGGCATCAGGAGATGGTATTTACTGTTTTGCAGACTGCACCAGTATTGAAACCTGCACTCAGCAAACCTTGCAGCTTGAGCCTAAAAGTAAAATAACCATAAACATGAGCAATTTCCCCTCTTGCCTATCCAATCACAGCCAAGCAGTTTGTAATTTTGACTCTTACAAGACCTTTGGAGTGAAGTAGCCTCTTAGCCTGCAGCACAGATTTCTACTAATGCCTTAGGGTGCTGGTATAGGGGCATTATATTTCTGAAAGACTGTAGATTTTAAGACATGTCATCTCTATTTTGCATGTTTCCTTCTTGTCTTCATATGCATCTGTGTCATGGTGGGGACCGTGATCCAGGAGATCTTCACAGATTATATTTCCTTAGTCTGCAGGCAATAGACCCTGCAATAGCCTCAGTCTTGCTGTTTTGCAGGCACTAAAGCCTGCTGTCATAAGAGTGAACTGGGCTACTAGCAGAAAGTAAGTGCTTTCAAGGATAGCACTACAGGATGAACCACCATGGTTCCTACCTACCCAAAAACTGCTTGCACATCCCATCATTCCCAATGATAAATGGAAAGTTACTCATGTGTCACTTACCCTATCTCACTCCTGCTCCTGGTGCTCCCCAAGTTTGTTCCCCTTTGATGAGGACACTGATTTCCTTATCAGTCTCATGGTAGTAATACCTAAAACTCAGGGCTGGCACTGCCTGTGCCAGAAGCCGGCATGACTGAACAGGTCCTCAGGCAGTTTGCTTTCAAATGAATAAATTTATTTTTTACATTGGAAGTGTCCCTGATTTTAAGGACAGGGACCATGGAAAGAGAAGACTAAGGAAGGATCCAAGAGTTAAGGAAGAGATCCATGGAAAAAGAGTAATCATCTTGTGGGGTTAAACCTTGCTAAGCAGCACCGACAAAGAAAGGGAACCGAGATTTTTGGGCAACAGCCTGCAACCATCAGCCCTGGCTGCTTCTGGAGGTGCTCTGTAGTTTCTTAACAGATTAAGAAACTTAACTTCAGGTTATTGCTGTATTATTGTAGGTGCTGATACAGGTTGTAGTCAATCTATGCAAGCTGTCATAAAATCTGGATGTAGGTGCATGCATGTTTAGGTCAATGCAGAGTGAGAGCAAGCAGCATTTGGAAGGGAGGCTGCTTCACACGTGCTGCCTGTCACTGGGTGTTTAATTCAAGGGGAAATTCAGTGCTTTGTCCTCACAAGGAATCAGTAAACTATACTGTACACTAGAAATTCTGTGTAGAATTCTTACAAATGGCCGTGCTGATAAATAAAATGAACTGATATTATCATTGCCTTGTGCAGCACTGCAGTATTTTTAACAGTACTTATTGGTAATATATAGATTCTAATTGGTAATTCCCACCTTTAATTATCTTACATTTAGTTACAGCAAATGGTCCCCTCATTCTTTAATGTAAATAAATTTGTGTGAGCATGTGTTTAATGGCCTTTTCATATTTTTCTTTTAACCAACACTGAAATTTATTCTGCTTGAGCTAAGCACCTCCATATTTTGTGGCAGTTTACTTATCTATCCTTCTTCTGAAAATATCACAGACAAGATAAATGGATTGGCACCAATTTGGTATTTGGGTGATTAATGTCAAAGCTATTTCTAAACCATTAGTTTGTTATACATGGCATTTTATCTTTGTTTAGGAAAAAATGCACTAACTGCAGATGCTAACTATAGATTAAGAATACTTAATTTATTTTGAAATTTAATAAACTTTGGAGAGGGGGTTGCCTCCAAAAGTAATGTCTTCACCCATATGTGCTCAGTGCTAAATATTCTTATTTTAAATCCACTTTTACTCATTAGTGAGGTGATTGTCTGTCTAAATAACAATACACTACAGAAACACTGATTTACGTTTTGTTTAAAAAAAACCAAACACCACCACTACTCAAAACATGTTGGTATTCCTGCACATCCCCAGCAGCTGAGGGGACTGAACAATTTGATGCTCCAATTCCAGTATCAGATTTTGTATGTCACTTCTGAGTGAAGATATTTCATCCCCAGCAAAACCTAAAGGCTGTCCTTTAGTGCTTTTTTCACTGATGTAAGTTATATATGTGATTTTGTGCCTGTATACAGCCTGGGTAAAGGCTTGGGTCTGGGTCCCACAGGGCCTTCTGTTTTACCAGCTGCAATTTCTACTGAAAGAAGCAAAATTTCCAGCCAGTTCATGCAGAACAAATTTCAATCCTGTCTGTGTAGCTGATCAGTGGATGTCACAATGGTCAGCCAAGAGTGTCACACATTGCAAAACGTCTGGGAGGGAATGATTCTCAGTGATACAAACTATAATACAGACACACAGTCACTATTTGCAGTATGTCACCTGAGCCTGCAGAGCAATAAAGCAGAGAAATGGAACCATGAATTACCATGGGGAGGGAAAGATGGTCAATAGTGTGATATTAATGAGATTCATGGTATAGATTTCCATTTGCAGCTGCAGTGCTGCTGATAGAGAAGTAGTAACAACTGTGATGTATCTCATGAAGGTTAGATCTTGTGTGCTGTCTATTTAAAAACAAGTTTTGCACCCCAAATCAGTTCTTGGTAGCTACAAAGTTATCCAACAGCCCAAAGAGACCCTGGTCCTTGATTAGCCAGGAAACTGGAGTGATGTCTATGGCAAACCAATGCTATTGTTTGGAATAACACACTGTATTTTGACTTCTACCCTTAAATATTGGGTTTTTTCCTTTCGTATTGTGTCTAAAAATACTTCCATATTTTACTCTGGGGGATTAAAATGGCCTGATTCTTGGAAGTATTCTCCTAGCAGCAGCGAGGGAGATCAGAGAAGAGTGCCAAGAAACTTGAAGACATATAATTAGCACTGTCAAGCACATTTCCCTAAGGATAGGCCTCTTTAAAAGCCTTGATTTCCAAGAATCCCTTGGAGATCAACTTGTGTGTCCCAGGCACTTATGTGAATTAGGCTGCTTATGTTGTCAGTGAGGCATCCTTCTGCACATTTGAAACGTTGATAGAGGTATATCAGGGTTCTGCAGGGCTCATGCATGGTGACGTCTGTGGACTTTGGCCATTCAAAGTCCAAGAAGTCCAGTCCATTTCTTGACTACAAGAAATATTTCAGTGTGTCCCATGGTGTGTCTGGATGTGGCATTTCGTGTCACAGTAACTGAGGAGATAATTTTTCAATTGAATAGAAATGATTTTGCAAAATGAGAGCTAGTGAGAAAGAAAAATGAACACAGGAGGATAGAAAACATCATGACAGAATTAATAGAGTAATCTGTTCATCAGTTACTGTTTGAAGAGAATGTCAAGTTCTTTTATTTTGATTTGTATCAGATGGATCAGCTCTGCTTCCAGGAAGAAAACTATCATCTTTTTGTTCTTTTTGCTTTCTTTCCTTTCCTGCCTAGGACACATAATCAATATCTATAAATTTCTTCATTTTTAACATTCCAGTGCAATTTTCTTAAAAAAAGATATTTTTAGCTAAGTCATAATAGGCAAAACACTTTTTTTTCCAGTGATCACCTTAAGGCATGTTGATCTTCATTCCTGCTCGGCACTTGGACTGAAACCTTCATCTGATAAGAAAGCAAAGAGCGATCTGTGACCAAGGTGTACCTTTATCTTGTATCTCTATGCAGGAACCTCTTTATTTCCTGGGTAGAAAATGCTGCAACTGCCTTTTCACTGCCTTTCTTTATATTTAATTTTAGGGTTTTCATTCAAAACTGGCAGCCAAAGCTTATTTACTCCACTATATTTGTTCCTGCCTTTGGTAGGAATCATAAAATTGTAGTAGAATAGTTTGGAATCATAAAATTGTAGTAAAATAGACCTCCTTGCCATGGGCATAGACTTCTGTCACTATATTAGTTTACTTAAAATTATGTCCAATT